>QHKN01000028.1:0-391361 GCA_004366955.1 Fusarium humuli
AAAAAAAAAAAAAAGAACAAAGGTCCCGTGTGAGCATTAGAGATATATTGCTTCAAAATTTAATTTAAGATTATCGTTATCAGGGTACTTACTATCGAGTGTTTTTTTCCATCATTTTTATGATCATGGAAAGTCGCACATCCATCTTCATTTGATCGTTCACCAGCCACAACACCCTGCTCAGTCACAACGTGGCGCGAGCTTTTCCAAGTCTCCGCCTTTTCACTCCACACTTCGCTCCACCGGCATCTGCCTATACATCTAGCCTACACCCTACAAAACACCGAGATCGCCAAGCGCAGCCAAAATGGAAGCCAGCTCCTCAGAACTGATTCGAGAACTGCACGGCGACTTGAAGCGCAAATGGAAAGCGCATGGTCCCGAGGTTGAAACTGCCTGGCGATCATTCGACAAATCGCAGCGAGCAAAATGCATGAAGGCTGGAGCAATGGAGGGACAAGTCTTGAAGCATTCCCGAGATGCCTCGCTAGGCAATGTCTGCAAGTTCATACCCGAGTGGAATCTCAAGGACATCACAGATCCAGAATCGAATTTGTTACTTGAAATCCTCAAGCATCGTGCTACAAAGTCCCTGTGTGAGCAATACTGGAGTGGCCACAACGGAACTGCTGGAGATCTCGATCTTATTGATGAGATGGCGCGAACACGAAACTTGCGTCATGTTGATGACTTTAAGAACTGCTTTACGTTCTTCGATGAGAGGCAGTATGGGTTCTCGTTCTGTGTTACTGATGGTCAGAACGTCAAGGAAGTCTTGTCAGGAATGGAGTCAGCTATTCAGCAAAGATACATCATCCCCCAGTCACTGGGAGAGCTAATTCTTCAGCGACAACTTTACCTGCTACAAGCACTTAACATCATGATTGAGGATGTTCTGGACCAAGGCTCCAAAACCAGAGACCGAAGCCAGCTGGCCAAGAATTCCAAGCTTGCGACCGCTCCCCTATCCAATTCTGTGTCCAAGCAGGTCAAGCTCAATTCCCAAGAGCTTTCTGGAGTCGCTTCCGACCAGAAATTGTCTCTTCAAGAGTACCTATCGCTTCTTCGCACAGAACCCACCGTTCTTTGTGCCGGCGTCAACATGGAGTTCTTCAGCCGCCCTGAGCTTGTGCCTGACGAGAAGGGGCGATCCCTGCCAGTCCACACAGATAAGTACGTTGGGCCTGCTGTCTTCGAGACAGTCCACCATGCAGTCCAAGGAATCGCTATCTGGGAATCCATCATTGGCTTGCTGGACCTCCTCGAGAAACCATCCACCGATAAGCTGTACAAGTCGACGGTTCTTCAAGAGCTCTCTAATATGTGCCATTTCGAGTACGCCCGCACTCAAGCACTATTCAGGCGTCAAGTCTCGACAGGAACCGGATTCAAGTGGTTCAAAAGGCTGTCTAACGTATACGATCGCGGAGGAAATGCCAAGGTAGCGATGAAGGGCAAGCCGGAGGAACTCACACGCTCTGATCCTCAGCTGCACTACTTGTTGCGACTTTGTCAGCCGGAAACAACTATCACTCAGGCTGTTGAGTGGATGCAAAAGCTCACCGACCTCTATAAAGCGCATCCCTTGGAACGAGAAAAGCTTTATGAGAGAGAGTCTCGTACACTTTATGACATGGCTGCAATCATCGTCTTCGTCCAGGATCTTTCCGCCGTATATTCCCTTCCATCTTCGTCGCGCAAGAAGGGTACTTTGCTAGTTGTTGGGCTACAAGAGGTTGACGCCGCGTTTGGCCAAATAAAGAAAGAAGTTGATCTGCGCGACTTTGCTGCACCTATCGACAATCTTCTCGAGCATGGCGTGTCCCAAAAGGCACTGGAAGCCCTTGACCGGTTCGTTATTGAAAAGACAGGCACAAAGATTGGATCTCATTACCAAGATGGACTGGAGAAAGCATTCCAAGATATCGAAGAACAGTACCAGAAGGCCAAGGAGAAGTCGACCAAGGATACCAAGGCGGACTTTGTTCCCATCAACACTGCTCCCGTGGACGCAAAGAATCGATTTGAGACTCCGAGACAAAAGGAAAAGACACGCCCAGAGCATTCCTCTATCTACGCGATAACCATGACCGCAGAGTCTGCTGAAGAGAATGAAGCTGTGAAGCCACCTCAGCCCGTAAAAGTCAGTTCATCGACAGCTCAAGTCTTTGCAACTCTGTTCGACAAGGCTCAGTCGCGAGGTTCAGTAAGCTGGACCTCTTTTGAGGCGGCCATGTCAGAACTGGGATTCTCGGTGCTACCCCGATTTGGCTCCGTTTACACGTTCAGGCCTTCTGAGGATATGGATATCAAGAGGCCTGTTAATCTCCACCGACCTCATCAGTCCCAGATTGAGGGGTATATGACCCTGATTTTGGCAAGACGCTTGAGTCGAGCTTATGGCTGGAGTGAGAATTCGTTTATAACTGGATAGGAGCGTCTCGTGTTGCAAGTACTATAACGGGTGTACCTAACCGTTATGCCACAGGGCAAAAGATCGGTCTATAATCACTATGAGCGATTGGCAGTGGTGCTTACAGCTGTTTATAGAGACTTATAGCGCTGTTACGGTCACCAATCGGTAATAAGTTATTGTTCTGCTGCAATTATATCTGTTAACTCAAATACCCTATCTTATCTTAGATACCCTATCTTATCTATTTAATACAGAGCTACCTAGCTATCCTAAAAGGCCAGTAAATCCACCACCTTTAGGTCGTCTAGATGCAACAAGGCTATTCTCCGAAAGACTCGATGCACTTTTTTACCTTCTCTCCTGATGGAGAGTGTTACCCCGGGCTTGAGGATTTCTACTCCCGATTTTAACATTCTCCAGGATCAACCCAACTTGTGTCCACATATTCTGTTTCGATCAGATGGACAAATTTCTACCAACATTCTACAGGACTTGAAAAGTAAATAGCTCCCCAACCTGCAAATGATGTTACGGTGACCTGATAGTTACATTGGTTTATGATGGACTCACCCCATCGCTTTCTTGGCCCCGATCACACCCTCACTGTAAACCCTCCACTGTTCACAGGTCAAACAGCGCCACAATGCATCCTGGAAGTACCGTTTCGATGCGGCTGCAAACTTTAACTTTTTCTACAGAAACCATTGTTTGAAGGTTGGTCGAGATTGCGTACTCATTGCCAACTTAATGCATCCCCAGATTTGTGGCCAAACGCATACACGAGTTACTTTAATAAGAAGGGTAAACACGAAATATAACACATACTCTACATATAGTCAGTCAAATTCCAAAAAGAAGCATTTCCTCAAAAGGAATTTATCCTTGATGGACATTGAGGTCAAAGACTCTAGTTTGCAGTGTTTGTCATCAGAAAGCTTGATGTCACGGTAGGACCTACTTTATGTCTGCTAAAACTGCGGGTTTATCCCTACCTGTCAGTCAGTTTCTAAATCTCGGTATCAGAGGTCGTTGATAAACCTGTCAGCTATCTTATATAAATTTCTCATTTATACTCCTACGACTAGTGAGATTGCATTTCATATGTAGCTACACACACCAACTCCCAAAAGTACACTTGGCGCACCTTGGACGAATCTCGTCACATTGGCAAGTATTTTCTTGCACGTATCGCAGCCTACCTAAGACTTTCTGTAAGTGTGACCACTCTCGCTTTGGCCACAGGGCTCTGGCGTCATTCTGGTGGCTCTCTAATGACAGGTGCTGCAGCTCAGATCCGGGCACGTTAGAATGCGAGGTCAATGGCGGTGTATTTTCGGGAAGACATAGCCATGTAAAAAGCCCCGTCCGTGGAGCAATGGGCGCTTTTGATACGTGGTGGTGAAGCTCGGGTTCAAGGCAAATGACAGATAACTGGTACCCAATCTTACCGTACGTATCCGTGGTTAGCGTCTCGTCTCGTATGCGAGCGCAAGTATTACGAAGAAATACGAGTCAATCGCGAAAGCCGAAGCGCGTATCGAAACCCCCACTTCACACCGAACAGCAGGATCGACCAAGTGGGGTAGAAAATGGAAAATTGTAAGGCACGGCTAACGGATCTCACAGACGTGAAACTACTCAGTTGACTACTATTCATACTCAATTGTCCGCCAATACTGACACTTTCTGTCACATCATCTCACCGAGGCTACTATGATACAAGGACTTTGTGACTACGAAGGATTCTAGTTTGGATGAAACAAATGGTGTGAAAAATATCGTTATAACTGATGCACATTTAAGAAGGTATAAAGCAAACTTACTCGAGTTACTTAGGCCCCCCAAAATTTCCCCATGTAATAACCGATCGCTCAATCCCCATGCTTCACCGAGACCACATCTTCTCGCTATTGAAGGCCGAGAGACCTCAAAAGTAATATCTGGATGGGCTTATGGTAACACCACGTATGGCCGTGGGGCAACCATCGGCATATTGTCGACATTATCCGAGTCATGACTGAAAAGACCGGACAAACCTTGGTGTGTAAAGATCGAACTTGGGTGGCGTACAGTGAGGATGGCTGCAACGATAACCATGAGCAGAGTGTCTAGCATGTAGGCGTAAATCTCCTTAGAGATCAATGCACCATTGTGGCCTTGAGCATATTCTATCATCCGAAAGACAGATCGCACCATGATAAGCGCGCTTGCAAGGTAGAGTACGGCCATGAACGCCTGCCATGGAGCACCCGTGATTTGTGACTTTTTGGTAGGCTGCCTTAGTATGCGGATGTGGAAAATTGCCGCGATCACCATGAAACCGCCGAAAAAGATGACCTGAATAGCGAGACCGACCAAAATGATATTGTTGCCAAGATCTTGGCTTTTCTTGTCGCTAGCACTAGCGATGAGTCCGCCACCTGGTAGAGTTAGTTAGTGATGCTGGTCTTAAAGCCTCCGGTTTTTTTTAAAATTGCTGTCCTACCTCCACCCTGCCCAAAAAAGGGAGAGAATATCTCCCAACAAGAAAATCCTAGTAAGCCGATTCACCTTGGTCATGGAGAGATGCTGTCCCTCAAGAAAGCATATGAGCCGGCCTAGTACCATATAGATGGAAGCTGCGAAGAATGTTGGGCCAAGGAGGATGAAGACGTTCTGAAGGATGTAAGGCATCAGCTCCCAGTCGGGAGTTTGAGTTGCCGAGTACGCCCGGGCGCCATATCCCACGGTTTCCACTGCAAGCCATGTCACCGTTAGTCTTGTATGCAGCGGGGGTTTGATACTTTAGTCGTACCAAGGCAACCTATCGAGAAGGGAATGAACGACCACGTTCTCGTTTTGAATAAAAGCTTAAAATGGCGAGCGGAAACAACAGCGAAAAGAACGGTAAATACGATGGCAGCTGCAAGGGAGGGCTTGTAGAGGTACAGCTTGAAGGCGTCAACGTCGGCGTTGGAAGTTGAGCTGGGTGTCATGATGTGGCTTGATCGGGGAGGAGGTGACCAAACGAGAGGAGTTGCCGAGCAAGTAGAGGATGGCGAGTGTTGAAAAAAAAATAAAAAAATAAAAAAGGCCGAATGAATGACGGGACTGGACTGTTTCTGTAATGGAAGGTTGTAAATATTAGCTTTAAGGCAACTTGGCACGCAGGGACTATATAGGTGGACGGTAAGAGAGCTTACTTCGCAAGGCAGACTTAGGGGAGCCCTGGATGTAGATACTTGAAGACATGAATACGAGCCCTTACAATCAAACTGGTCAGAGCTTCGCGTGCTCCGGATACTTGGGATCAAATGGGTAAAGATTTGGGTTATATCTTCTTTTAGCAAGTAAACGCTGTAACAGCGCCTGTTAAATAAATCAAGTTGCTGCTAAAGAGGCATGTGTCATAACCAATGGTGCGATATGTCCATATTGTCGGGTCTAGGTAATTTATATCTGTGTAAAAATACACCAAAGAGGAACAGTCAAGAGGGAAGACAGCCTAACATATTACCAGTAGTATAATGCTTCAAGTTCCCTTAGAGACTAACGATCTTGTGCTTGTTTAAGTATATCTATTTACATGTATAATAGAACCCCTTGAACTAATAAGCAATTAAACATCTAATGTACAATCTATTTCGAAAACGCTGTAGAAATTATCGGACCAATCAAGTGATTCTTTTCAGACCTTGTCCAAGCCGTGGCAGCAAGTATCAGCTGCTGTTACAATCGTAAACCCATTGTACGATCTCCTTGCCCATGCGAAGTACTAATCTCTCATAGTGCGGTCCGTCATCAACGAAAAGGTTGCAATGGGCGCTCACTTCATCCATGCCCTCCATGAAGATGCGCACCCATGAAGGATCAGTCTCGGGTGGAAGAATGCAGAATGTGCGCCCCTCATCCGGCTTCACCGCACCTTCACCAGCTGCTTGGTGGCTTTCAGCGCAATTCCAGCGGCTATCTGGGCCACATTCGAATAGTGACAACAGTCGCCAGAAGAACTCCACTAAGCCACTAAAGAGTGTGCTGAAACTGTGTGAATTATTGACAACCTGATATAGTCTCTCACGATCGTCGGGGATGTTGGACGTCACCACGGTGTTCGGTTCTTGGGCACAAAGACCATCAGTGGCAGATTGCTGGCAGTGACCTTTACTCTCGACCTCAGTGCTCCAGCTGTCAAAATGCGGCTGGCTAGAGAAGCGTCCTATTCGGTGGTCCTTTCCGGCTTGCTCAAAGAATTGCTCCTTATCCACATCCAGATGCCCCACTGATGACACCTTGGACCTGTGACGGGATTGCTGTTGTGTGCTGGCAGTGAAGAAATTTAAAAATCGGATTCCTGATCGCCTCCCTAGATCTCCGGCCCGTGTGACTCGCTTTTCATACGTTGGAGGAAATTGATTAGAACCCTCTAGAGCTCGTAGCTCGTGGTATCTAAGCCTCAGGGTCCAAGGCCGCCTCAAACAGCGCCCATATGCCCAGTGTGAAAGACAGTAGTCGATGGTTTCAAGGAGCCAGCCCCAGAGACCATAAATGCGAACAGACTGCACGACCTTTGACTCCGATGGTCCACTTATCGGCCATACCTCGTTGTCGTTGAAGAAAGGGGGATTAAGCCAGGTATCCATGTCAGATGTGGGTGGATCCAAGAGCAAAAGTCGAGACGAGGAGGAGTACTGTGACTCGAGAATGTCCGAGCCACCATCCTGAGCCTTTGTTTTGACTTGTATGTTAGGGCGAAACAGAGACATAATGCCAGGAATGATAATGCCAGGGTTAAGACCCAAAAAAGGACAGTCCAACGATATTGTGCCAACTAGAGAAGGGCGTGACTGGTAAGTTGAATAGAGGGACCTTTTCTACATTGACGATTAGCCAACAGTAACACTTTAATACAGAAAAGGCACTTACTAGCAGAGCAGCCTGGGCAGCCAGGATACCACCTAGAGTGTCCTACTAAAATGACGTCTGTTTGAGAATCCTCATGTGGTTGAAGCCAGCGGCTGAACTTCTCTACCGCGATGTCCATGGCATTGCGTGTTTCGTACTGGGGATATATCTTTGAATAGACGACATGGGTTTCGCAGAGGGCTTGTTTGAGAAAGCTATGGACATGTGAAGGGAATTGACCGAAAGAGTCTTCACTCCCGCAAAATCCATGGATGTATATGATGAGTAATCTCTTCTTTCCGGTCGCATGACCAGAAACATCGGGATTTTGAGGGAAAGATTGAGGTGAGGGTTCGCTAAACCCAGCGTAAGAAGCCATTTGGTCCTAGTGCAATGCAGAACTTAACAAGAGCGTAGGCCTCCCAGTTAACTCGTATGCTCACGGCAGGTTCGTTGCGGAGGAAGAGTCCAAAGGATGTTATGTGAAAATGAGCCTTATTTGTCGCAGCGAAAGGCGTAAAGTTAGAAGGCACAACGTGGATCACGTTCGAACACACAGCCTACCCCAAATCTAATTAATAAAGCGCGGTACAGGGGCCCGCCCGTTTCAGGGACTGGGATGGCGCTGTTCGCGTATTTCCTCGCTCTATAACGTCGCCACCGTCTCTAAAGCGAGTTGGACCGTGCTCGGTCGGGACAAAGTTAAGGTATGCGAGATAAGCTCTTGGCTAGATTGAAGATCTATAAATAGCACATCTGTTACAAATGTACCTATATGCGGTAATTTGGTTCCCCGGCGGTGCCGTATCAGCCTGCGCAAGTGCCCTGATCGAGGCTCATTTCTCTCCTGATACTGAGATGCAGAGGATTTTGATCTTACTTTGCTGTGTGGAAGAAAAGAGAAAAGCTTATTGCTTCTTCTCGTTACTAGTTCCCTTTCATATGACTTATGTTATAAGACTTTGTATCTAAACTACCAGTGCACGAACGAAACCCGAAGTCTCATACATGCGGTCTCGTTTAGTCAAATAGACACAATCTTAGTACTCGGGTCCAGATCTCTAGAGGAAACACCGCCATAGCATCGCTTCTCTCCGTTTGGCACGAGGCGTTAATTAAAACGTCATGAACAATGGTAGCCATTCATGTGGAGGGAACGACCGATTAAGAACCGTAAGTAATAATTGGCAAAATCAGGCCTTTCTACTGCTGTCCATTAAAAGAAAAAGTTCACAACATCATCTCTTTGAGCCTGTTAAATCTATCCACTACTTGCTCTCCGGACTCTGCGCTATCTGGCGATCGAATGCCTTCATTACCGCCCCTACATCGACACGGTGTTTGCCCTCTCGCAGCATGGCGACGCCTTCGGCCTGCCTTGACTGTTTGATGATCCTTCGTGTATCCCTACGCATGGAAGCACGCGCACTCTTGTAGGCGCCTTGGCTGGTGAACGTGAGTAGCCCTAATGCGCCTGATGAAACCTTGGTGGTTAGGTTAAGAACTCCGATGCCCACACCCTTGGCTGCACCTACTGCTCCCTCCTTCTTCGCACCTCGCACAGGTGACATAATCAGCCCGCCTACCCCCTCCACAATTCCGTGACCGAAATTCTTCCCCGCAGCGATACCCCCCGATTTCCAATCTGTCACAAGACCCGGGTCATACACCCCACCACCGTACAGTCGTGGAGCAACACGCAGGCCCTCCTCAAGGGCGTGCGGTATATCAAGGTACACGCCCTTTGCAAAGGCCTTGAAGAAGCCACCTACAGCACCGGCGGATCCAGCAACGGCAGCACCAGCACAGCTTTTGTCGTTCCCCCTGTTCTGATTGCCTTCTGGTAGGATGAACCCAGCAGGTCTACCATATACCGAGTCTTCCAATGCTTGGGTACTCGAGGTTCCAGCCGAGTTAGGGTTCTTGGTGTCAGGTCTGTCTGCCAGTAATATCTGTGCTGGCTTGATAACGATGTCTACTGCCGAGGTGACCATGCCAGTCTGCATCTTAAGCCCCGATGAGAGGAGAGCCGTGACGGGATCCCACCTTCGATGCTGTATATCTATGGTTTGAGACTCGTAACTAAATTGTTGAATCAGTTCAACGTGCAGTACTGGATTGTGCAATTATGGCGGCTTACCGTTTAAGATCGCTCCATTTGACCTTGTGGCTACCTGTTAGAATTTCTGCCGCCGCTTTAGAAAGCTTGAGATGCCGCGACCCTGTCTTGTAAGACCAAGCAGCCGGCTGTCGAGGTATGACATCGCAACGCATTCTATCCATGGGAAGGTTGGCGTGGAAAGAGTTAACGGCTTTACTGACTCCATTTTCTTGCCGCATCTTCTCAGCCATGCCTCTTGCAGCCGCTAGCGCACCAGGAGTCAAACAATCCCTGATAGCTTGGCTGAGGTTTTGACTATTAAGCGTCTTTTGAGGGATCGGCATGGGGCCTGCACCTGCAGCATGGACCATGGTGCCCCAGAAGGGTTGACTGGCAATGTTAGCGTTTGCTACGTTAGAAAAAGATCAGGTAAATGGTACGCACTCGCCAAAGAAGGGCACAATGACTGTTGGCTTTCCGTAACGCAACCCGCATGCAGTCGTCCCAGCTCCGCCGTGATGGATAACGGCAGTAACTTGTTGGAATAGCCACTCATGCGGGCAGTCTCCAAGATAGAAGATGTCGCTGTCAGCTGGCTGATTGGCGCCTAAATTACCCCATCCTTTGGATATGATTGCCCGAACGCCTGACGCTTTCACAGCATCAACCAGTATGGCTGTCAGCCTATCAGCGTCATCAATAACAATGCTTCCGAAGCCAATGTATATAGGTGGAGTTCCATTGCGTAAAAAGGATTCAAGGTCAGAATCGGGGGTATATTGTGGTGCATCCCGGAAGAAGAAACCGCATACGTCTGAGTTATAGTTAGCGTTTAAAGGAAGGGCATAATAAAGCGAAGTAAGCAACACACCGATGTAATCCGGCCAATCGAGGGGCTTAGGAATGAGTGTTGGGGACCAGCAATAGGTGAAAGGGATCTGCAATGTCTTGAGTAGGCCTGCGCCTTCGGAAAGTGGAATGTCTTCTAAATCCAGACTTTGCCTCCATGCATTGATAATGTCGCCGAGTCTGCTGTCAGGTCAGTGCACAAGCCGCAGGTGAGGAGAGTAATGCCTTAATTCTTACCCTTGCCATGTCATCCATTCAACCGCCATGTATGAGATTTGGTTAGCGACAGCAGGCGAGATACGACTTTCGTTGACATTGATGTTGGCCAAAGGGTGGCAGAAGTACTTAGTAGTGCTCCAGGGCATAGTGAACATAAGGTGTAGTGGAATGCCGAGCGCTTGAGCGCAATGAACATGGGCGAAGCTTGGAGGGTTCGCAATGATGGCATCAGCGACAAAGGGCTGGTGGTTTAGAGGATCAGGCTCAATACATGATCGCCAACAGCCTTCCAGCATCTCAGCGATCATAAGGCGCTTCTTCTGGATGTCACCAGCACGAAGACTCTTTATAGAAGGTATTAGGCCGGGGTTCTTTACCATATACGCCATTAACTCAGTCGGGTCACCACCAATAGGATAGAACTCAAGGCCGGATTCAAGTACAAAGTTGGCAAAGCTGTCGTGAGTAGCGAGGCGAACTCTGTGACCGTACCGTTGAAGCTCGTTGCCGAGCGCGACGAAAGGCTGAACATCCCCACGACTACCGACGACCTGTATGACAATGTTCAAGCGAATGTTCCATTCGATGTGCTCAGTATAGGCGGGAGGTAGAATACTGATGGGTCGGTCGAGATCTGACGTCGTAGGCTCACTGCGAGGAACAAGCAGGGAGAGGGTTCTGCAAAGTTTAGAATCGAGATTCACGTCGATACGACCATCGGCTATGAGTGTTGTGTCAGTGTAACGAAAACAAAGGGTTTATTTCGTATCATACCCGTCGCTCCTACTGCGTCGTTCAATGTTTGTTCTTCAGCTGCAGCTCGTTCCGCATATTGGGGAGGAGCCTCGTTCTGCAAAGCGTCGGTACCCGGGCCGGCGTCATATGGTGTAGATAAAGATGACGGGTGCGTCGGCGCTGGTGGCCGCGGTAACAAGTTCTTATTGCTGCCCATGGCGAAATGAAGTCAAGGTCTCAAGAAACGAAGAAAAAGCCGAAGAAGTTTGTTAGGCAGGGGCAGAAGCTAGATCAAATGAAATGGGTAAGCAGTACTTTTGAGGGAAACAACCAAGCAAGTCTAGTTTATACCTGAATGCTAACCGTCGTCATGCTCTAAATCTGAAGGAGGCGCATGGTCAAGTAAAACGCGTTTGAGCATATGGACGCGCACTGGTGCGCGTAAACATGCAAAGGCTGAATCGCAACCTTTAGCTACGTACATACGGTTCTGGCTTGGCTTGGTTTAGCTTGTTGGATGCCGGGATGGGGCTTGTGTTTGCCGCAAGCTGGAAACGATCCGAGGCGAGATCAGCTTGTTGCTCTAGCGCCGGTCCGGCCGCATCGGGCTCGTATTGATCGTACTCGCTTAGCTCGTGCTCTTGGTTAAATTGTCGAACGCGCCGAGATATGACAAGTGAGTTGTGTCACTGTGTTGTTTTGTCTGTATACTTCAGGGCCTGAACCTCGAAAAAAAACTTAAATTAGTACATTGTCTTATTGCGCTACTGCATCCTTGCTTGTGGTAGAGACTTGTTCACCGTGGCATATTGCTCTTAGATTCCCTATCTAGTTCTCTGTTACGCTATGACAGTCGATTGCATGCGATTGATGACCTTCAAAGTAGACTTAATTGTCTCCGACCAAATATGAAGCTGCAATGCTGTGCGGCTGCAAGCTAATGATTTACTGAGGATTGCATTCATCATGAGATACTTAAGGGAAAGTGCATCAGCCTGGGATCCAACCAGTTTCCTCCATCGGCCGCCGCATCCAAACTTTATACTCTTCGTCGACTGAGGAGTAAATCTCGGATAATAAATGCTCTACCCAGCCACGGGTCCACCAAAATGAACTAAGACCATTAAGTAGAATGCAGAAATGCGAAAGAATGACCAGTGGAATTGGCTTTTCTTCCTGCAATAGGCGGACGAAGTCATCCTCTAATTGATAGACCCAAAGGAACACCTGTTGGGGGGAAAGTTGCGTTACTCTACAAGTGTAATTGAATGCGATATCAAATCTTTGCGAGAGCTGATCCAATGCTTTGGAGTAATGCACTAGTTCCGGATCTCCTGATGCGGCCAGATGAATCTGCTCACGTAGTTCGGGGAAATGGTCGATGCGAGAAACCGACTGGGTGAAGCTGCGTACAGAGATCTGGAACATGGGGGCCAGCCTGTCATCATGGAAAATCTCAGGTTGTGTCTCCAGCAGAGACCTCATGCCTTGCAACTGTCCAAGCCATTGCGCAATGCCCTGTCGTCCGAAGATAAGGAAATCACCGGGCTTTGGGCCTAGCGCCAAGGTAAAGGAGAAACACATCGTCGAGAACATGTACAGAGCAGGGCCATTTTGGGCATTGATGCTTGCCATAAGAGAAGTTGCTGTTCGTAAGGAGATACCATAATGATGCAGTGCCTTGGTCATGTACGAATTGGCCTCGGATGTATTCTTTCTGAAACGCGATAGGTGAAGGGCGGCAATTGCGAGGATGCTGTGCAGAAGGAACTTGTTAGAGAAGGCAATTTGTGGAAGGTTGATGCGCATGAATGTGTCGAGGCCTGGGACCATGGCCAGGGTATATGATGTCGAGATGGTGTAGTGGTGGAGTAAAAAGAAATCCTCGATATCCAGTCCTTCCGAGGCCGGCCCTAGGGAAAGTGTCTGGGTAACGTTTGACGGTGCTGCTGGCTCGTCATGTCCACGGGCAGAAGTTGAAGGAGTGGGAACCTGCGTGACAGGTGTTGGGTCGCAAGCTGACGCCAAAAACGACGAGCCCAAGTTTCCCCCAGGCGATTCTGGATGAGAGATTGGCGGGAGAAAACTACAACGGAGCTCCCGCCTCACGCAGTTAGAACACTGTGGCTGGCGTTCGTCACACTTGGCACATGTATGTTAGCCTAGTTGTAAACCTGCATATTGGCATTCTTACCTTTACTTTACGAGATTTACAGTTAGTACAACCTTTTCGGGATTTCAGGTGGTGCCTGCGCGATGCCTTGTGTGTGGATGGACGCGATGGGCTTGTTTCGTTGTTGCCGAGTGTCATGGTGAAAAGAATCTTGGAAGTGGGAGGGGGATTGTAAACGAAAATGCGAACTACGGTGTCTTACTACCTTTAGTACAAAGGGGGTAGACATGGATGTGGGGCAAATGTGGATGTACAGATCCGGCAGTGCTCTGACCCTTTAATGCGAAGGTAATTTGTTGAAGAGGACGTGGGGCCACTAGGAGTACAGTCTGCTCACTGAAGTACAGATTAGTACAAACGAGGTTAGCCATGTCTGTTAGTCTATCTAGTACTGTACGTGAAACTTAAACCATCGTATACCTCGGGACTTACGCCTCGGAAAAACTCAAAAATAGGTAATGACTCGCATGCTCGGGTCGCAGCATCATGTCAGTGGGGCACTGCTCGTACCCCTCGGATAGAATACGACAGTATTCGATTGATCAATGACAAACAAACTCAGTGCGACTTCTCATAGGGTCCGAGAATGTGTGAGTTACGGTACCGCGCGTCTAGGACTACGAGTCTGGCATGGTCAGGTCTCATCAACGAACCCTTTAATCTTTCTTGGTCTGTTCTATTATCACCGATTCAAAGGACCGTAGCTTCGAGGAGCCACGTGATGAGTTCGGGATGTGCTGACTGACACTCAATCAACTGTGGCCTCCGGTGAGAGGAAAGCCGCCATGGTGACACATGAGACGAAGAGAAACACAACTACTTATTGCCAACAAGGGCATCGAGCAGGCGAATCAGTGGTGTCAAGAATGACCTTTAAAGACGCGTGTGGCAGACTATATGGGATAGACTAGAACATCCATTCACTGGTAGTTCTACATCACGCAGCAGGCAGGACGGTGTATTAAAAAAAACTTGAAAGAAAACTAAATCAATTCTACATACTATCTAGCTAATCCTCGGAAATAGCAGAATATGCTTCGGAGAATACAATCTCCAAATCAGCGGCCATCTTTGATCAATAATGCCTTCACTTCCCCAAGTCGTAGCCAACATCGGTCCGGCCCCTACTCCCGAGGTGTCCAGGGAATCTCCAGCAAAAGATTCCTGACGCCGCAAACATCAACACTGTATCAAAGAGGTACAGCGTCCACTCATGAGACAAAGCGTATCCAGTGTGCCCTTGGCAGTATTCAACGACTCGGAAGATGGAGCGTACCAGAATGAGCAGGCTCACACCGTAGAGCATCCACAAATCCGCTTCCCAATGAACGAGTTCCAGGCTGTCCCCCGCCATGCGAGCAATTGGGGAGACAAGTGTCAGCTTCATCCTCCGGTGCCAAAGGACCGCCAGCGCGCAAAACAGACCAAACATGATGATCTGGATCATGAGACCAATCACAACTATTCTCTCGGACCACTTGGACAATTCTGCATTTTGGATCACCGACATACCCGAGCCGCCGCCCTGGACACTGAAGGAGAATATGTCGCCAAGGACAAAGATGAGGGTGATTTTGGATGGCTTGAGTGGAGAGTGGTGGGCGCCGCCGGCGTGTGAAATGACTCGGCCAAGCATCATGTATATCGTCGCAGCAAAGAGAACCGGGGCAACGAGGATGAACATGGTTTGGATGCAAAAGGGCATGAGCTGATCCGTGCCGTTCTTGACCCCGGCGCGGACCCCATAACCGACCATCTGCACTGGAGAACCATCACCGTCAGCAAGCTAGATTGCCAAGCTTTGTAAAGGAGTAAACTTACTGAAGCAACCAATTGCAAATACTGTACAAAAGTATGCGCGTGTGCGCCAGATCTTCCAGCTCATATAGACAAAGGTGACCATAAAGAGGATTAGGAAGAGAATGGCGGCGCCCTGGTTGGGAACGTAACGCCACAGATAGACCCCAGCTCCCGTTGGCTTGACACCTGGGACAGGCTTCAGTAGGCCTTCGTAAGACATGCCGGCGTTGTTAGAGATAGGTCGCGCAGTTCCAGAGATTGCAACCGTGGAGGAGAATCCACGGGTAGTCACTCGATAAAGGACGGAGGCACTGGAGTGTGAGACTGGATAATGGCTGGGGCAAGATATAATGAGCTAAAGATGACCGTTGAATGGAATAGATGACAACTAAAATGTGTTGACCTCCCAAGCCTTATGTATCCATCAGATGCAAGAGATGCTCTAGGGTAGTGTCTGCTCGAGTAGCATTAACATTGAGCTCGTGTACTAGTTCTTGCACTGCCCCCTCCAGCGGGCCGCAAAATGTAGTCCCGAACGGAACCTTGATACAAGAAGGGAAGTCGCAAAAGGCAAGTTCGTATTCTCGTATTCTCGTATACTCGTATAGTTTGCCCGACTAGGCACGTTTCTTCTTTGTGAAATAGGAAACCTCCCTCCCTGGATGGCGTACTAGATACCTTAACCTGATTATCGGACTGTGGTTTATTTTTTATGGGTAGCAAGGATTGCTTGGAATCTCGGCCGCAAATGAAACCGCATAGACCTAAATCGTATTTGTACATATTCAGAACCCGAGAATCTGCGAGGCGCGCGAAGTCGGGGTGCCACCCCCAGATATCGCATCTGAGTTGCGACTCGTTAATGCCATTCATTCGAAAGATCAAGTAGACGAGATTACTCTCCACTCTGTTATTCTGCAACGCGAGCAATAACCTTGGCCTACAGAGATGTATTTAAGCATACACTGTCCCATTCTGTAACCTCTGAATTCGACCAGTCACTCAGATACCGATTATCTTCTCACTCTTTTCACGACACTAAAAACACCATGGCACTTAACTGCTCTATGCACGCACTCCAGGTGCCTGTTCTACCAGGCGCCAACATCATCGCCTTTGATGTCAATCTGGTCCAGAACTACAGCGGCATCGGGACCTCGGAGCTCTACGCCGGCCACCCGACTGTCTCCGTCGAAGACGCTACATTCTGCAACGTCACTGTTTCTTATGAACACGTCGACGTAAAAGACGTCGTCAACGTCGAGATGTGGCTTCCCATGGATAACTACAACGGTCGAATTCAAGCCAGCGGTGGTGGAGGCTGGGTCGCGGGTCGATTCCCCATAACTTACACCAGCATGATAGGAGCCCTCGGCGAGGGATATACCACTTCGACAACAGATGCTGGACTCGGTATGACCCCGGAAAGCTGGGCGATGACCGCGAACGGGTCGCCTAATGTACATGCTTTGGAGGATTTGGCATCGGTGTCGCTCCACGATCAGGTTTGTCAAGCCCCCGCGCCGATACTTCGTGAAGCCATACTAACGATTTTGTCTTGTAGGCTATCCTGACCAAGGCGGTAGTCGAGGCCTTCTACGGCAAGCCTGCCTCATATGCATACTGGAATGGTTGCTCCCAGGGTGGCCGACAGGGCATGATGCTCGCCCAACGCTACCCAGACGCCTACGACGGGATTCACGCCTGTGCGCCTGCTGCCAACTGGAACGAGCTGTTCGCGTTCACTCTGTGGCCCCAGCTCGTCATGGAGTGGATCGACTATTTCCCTCGCCCCTGTGAGATGGACGCCATAGCGAATGCGTCCATCGAGGCTTGCGATAAGCACGACGGTGTCTACGATCACATTATTTCCGATGATTCAGCTTGTGACTTTGACCTGTTGTCTCTGGTCGGACAGGCATTCTTCTGTGTTGATACGAACACGACAGAGACCATTACCAAGGGGGCGGTTACGATTGCTAAAGCCACATGGACCGGTCCACGGACCGCAAACAACAGCTTTGTATGGTACGGAACCAATACGGGGAGTCTGCTAGGTACTTCAGGCGAAGGGTTGACAACTAACCTCGGACCCGCCATGACGTCCTGTTCCAAAAATAGGACTTGCGAGGGTGTGCCACTGGGTCTAGGCGATGTTTGGCTGAAGTACTTTGTCGAGAAAGACGTTGACTGGAATTGGAGAGAGATGACACACGAGGAGTTTGACCGTGATGTTGCCAAGTCGATCGAGCTGTATGACGCCATCATCGGCACGAATAACCCCAACTTGACGAGCTTCCACGAACGGGGCGGGAAGATGCTTGGATATCATGGCATGGTAAGTGAACCTCAATCTTGGCATCCTGGTACATCATTGCTTACCCTCTTTAGATGGACCAAGTCATCCCCGTCAAGGGAGCTGAACACTACTACAACGCGGTATCAGAGATTATACCCAACGTGAATGACTTCTACCGCATGTTTGAGGTGCCCGGCCTACTGCACTGCTCCGGAGGCAATGGCGGGCAGCCGAGTAACACTTTCGATGCCCTGCGCGCCTGGGTAGAGAATGGCACTGTTCCCGAGTCGCTGCCACACCTATACACGCCAGTTGAAGGTGGTCCTGAATTTGAGAGGCTCCTGTGTCCATACCCCCAGAAGGCCATTCTCAAGAGGTGTAGTAGAGAGGAGAATAGCCCCAATATGACCACCAGGGCTGGGGACTACGTTTGCGTTGAGTGAGCAGAAACGGGCTGACAGACTCCATCGGTGCATGTACTTGTACCGCAATCTGATCAGCTGAGAAGTTTCTAGCAGAACGATGTTCAACGGATTACAGTGGTGGAGGTATCGTGGTTACAGCATTAATGTATGTAGTTTAAGCACTTAAGGATTTATCATAGAACACTGTTCAGAGATACAGTATAGAACTTGAACTTGCCTACATTAGTGTTACATGCTTTTCATCTAAATATCCTCGCTAATACTATTTACATCATTAAACGCATGCATTTGCCGTCGATGGCGCCGGTAGTATTCCAGTGAGGCAGAGGCAGGGCTAGCATCTCCCCTGCTGGAAAAAGTAAAAAGAAAAAGAAACAGTTTAGGGTAAGGGTGTGTCTTATCTCTGATACCCTATTTTACTTCTCAATTACACAGCCACTCTCAAAACGAGGACCACGACAGGCTGACACGTATGCTTTGATGCTTTCCAGAAATATGTTCCAGTGTGATAGGTGGCTTCGGGCGAAGTGCAGATTGACTCTTACGGTTTTCAGCCAGCCACATGTGCTCGGACACAGCTGAGCGTTGGTCCAGACTCCATGTGTGTCTCACCACGAATACATTCCTGGTCGCTCTGGTCCAAATAGCATAAAGAGTCCAGATTATCCTCCTTGTGTATCATTGCTTCTCGACATCCGTTCTACACATCGCCTTCAATCAACCATCTGTCTTGATTCAATGCAAAGCAAACCTTGATTCTTTTATCAATCAAACATTATTCAACCTAACAACATGGGCTTCTTCAACAATTTCCTGGAGGGTATCAAATCTGCCGGCCAGTGGGCAATTGATAATTCCGCTAGTATCACTCCCGCACTCGAGGCGGTTGGCAAGGCCGTAGCCTCGCTTATATTCATGGACGAGAGTATCTCTGCCCAGGACAATCTCGCAGCTCGAGCTGGGGCGTCAGATCAACAGAAATTGACCAACTTCCCTGCGGACTTCGCATATGTCAGCGATCAACTGGCTGCACGTGCCAAGAGGGAAGTGAAAGCCCTACTTGCCTCTGCCCCCGAGCTGCAAGGAAAGACTACAACCACCGATGACGGTGTTGTAGGCCTATGGAGGGATCCAAACGGTCTCTCATACAATGGAAAGCCTTCCACTTCGATGTATCAGGACCTTTCAGCCTTCATGGGATCAATGAACATTCCTTTCTCTTGGAAGGATAGTGCTGGAACGATCCATGACGCTGTCAACGATATTGGCCAGATCTTGTTTGCAAACAATGGTCATCAGACACTCGCACTTTTGTCTGCTGAAGATGACCCGATCAGGTCGGTGGCCGCGTTAGCACCTACTCAGAACGGTATGATTCATGCTGTACATGCCTATTACCCAATCCCCATGGGAAAGGCCGGCGAGGACCATTCGCTTCATAGCGCTATTCATATCATATACACGACGACTGAGGCGAACGCAGTTGCCGCTGCGGCCATCAGTCATTTGAAGGTAATTAAACCACTTAATGATACAGATTCCTGGCTGGTAACCATCAGTATCACCTGGGCTAGCGCTCCCCTTGCGGTGGATTCGGACGTTCAGAGGAGGTTCGGAGACGCTTTGACCGAAAAGTACGCGAACCTTCATCTCGTCGTTTCGGATGTCAAAGGCACTCGGCAGACTATCAAGGTCCAGACTCCGGCCGGCCAGAGCCCAGCATATGCCGAGGCAACTGTCCAAGCCGCTGCTATCGAGGCCGTGAACGGGCAAGGAACTGATAGCAATGGCCCTGCTACGAACTATGTTCTGACTTCTGTCACCAATTGCTCCTGGTTACCAAAGAGCTCTTCAACATCTATGTAACCTAGGGGCGAGGACGAACGAGGAAACGCTTACAAGCGACCACGTTCGCTTCTTTGTTACTGTATACATGGTTTTGGACCTCAACCAGGAGGGTTTTAGCATGGAAAAACAAGATACGAAACCACAGAAGCCTTCTATTCTATCATTCGTTAAGCACAAATTGGAATACTCTTTTTGATCATATATTATAATGCCGAAGCATCGTGGCTTGATGTGTATGTAAACTTGCGCTGTGATCATCAAGCACCGACGGCTTATGCGCAAATGCTTTTATCACATATTCTGTCCTCTTAGATAGAACAACTTACTCACATAATTTGACAGGTAGGAAGACTGCTTCTTATCAGCTCATTTACACATGCGGAAAACAGCAAGTTTGTAGTGACGTGAAGTGTTACTGCTCGGTCTGTCGACAGCGATGATTGAGGTGGTGTTACCACTCACGGCAGTGGCATTTCTTGATAATTACCAATTTCTGCAGAGGCAGGGGTTGCCTTACGCTATGAAACGTTGCAGCTGACTGAAGAGACGAGGAAAGGCTTGACTGAAACTGGTCCAATTTTGTATTTGCCCTTGAGTGCCACTTGGCTACTGTTAATATTGATTGTGGCTGTATAGTGCAACATGCAAGTGACAGTTCTAGACTATTGATTGATCACCACCTTTTGAGTGAATGTAAAATTTAAAAGTACTGATCTATCAGGCTAAAATATGAACTCTCGAGAACCTATCCATTACCCTAGCAATACAACAATATTTTACAAATTGTAAGTTGTTCTATCAAGTTCTAAGTTAGGAAGGCGGTGACAAATGACTATGGCAGGAGGGTAATCGTAACGTCATCCAGTCCGCAAGATTCCCTTCATCAATCAGCAAGTCATTCAGTTCGGCTCAACAGATAATTGGAAAATATGAAACCTCTCATTCTAGCGGGCGGGAGGTCAACTCGGATGGGTAGCCCAAAACATCTGCTTCCAATGCCAGATGGACATACACTTTACCAGAATCAAATCGACCTTCTGCAAAGATCATGTCCGGAAGCCGAAACTATATACATTTCTCTCGCACAGGATTCTGAACTTGACGACTTTCTACGGCAAGCTTCCAAACAGCCACGAAGCATCACACCAGGAGGCCAAAAACTACAGATTATCATCGACATGGAAACAAGTCTCTCAGAAGAATCCAAAGGCCCAGCATCCGGCATCCTTGCTGCTTTCCAACATGACCCCGAAGCAACATGGCTAGTTGTAGCTTGTGACTTCCCATGCATCACAACATCTGCCCTGGGCAAATTGAAGTCGGAGCACAGACCCCCTGTCACTTGCTTTCGAAACTTGGAAGGATTCTGCGAACCTTTGTTAGGGATATGGAGTCCACAGGCGATTAGACATCTGAAGAAGAATTGCGAGAAGGGGAAATTGAGTCCTAGTAAAGCTGTTAGAGAGCTTGGTGGACTTGTGATTCTTCCGGATGGGGATGCGGACGTGGTTTTGAAGAATGTTAATACGAAGGAAGAATGGGAGAGTGCATTTGAGGGCCTGTCGAATGCATCACGATAATGATCGCATGGAAAATACGGGACAGTGGAACAGTGTGTATTAACATATACAAGATTCGTTCATAGGATAACAAGAAACCATCTGTCCCATCTCAAGCCTTTCATTCGCCTCGATATGAATCCAACAATTTGCTTCCACGAAAGGCTTCATCTTCGCAGGTCCCAAAACACCCGGTGCTTCATGCACCGTGGGTTCTTTACCTGTCAAGTCCAATACTCCAGGTCTGAATCTATCACAATTTAACCCTCTGTTCGGGGCGTCCATAATGCTCTTCCTCGCCGAACTCCCAAGTTCAAGATCTTCCAAGCGCGCGAGAATGGGATTGTCTGGTTGATGACCGACTAGTAGCTTTATATAAGGCACGGTCAAGAATTTGAAGCATGCAGCGGCAGCACCTGGGTTTCCTGGTAATCCGAAGAAGGCAACTTCGCCGAATGCCGAAGGTAGAAGCGCGAAGAGAATTGGATGACCTGGTCGGATTGATACACCGTGAAAGATGATCTTGGCTTCGAGAGCTTCCAGGGCCTGACGGACGTGGTCAAATTTGCCGACTGAAACACCGCCGCTTGTGATCATGATATCCGTCGGGGAAGCTTCCAACCTTTCTTTTATAGCACGCACAAGTGCATCGACTTCATCGTGAATAGAGCCCAAGAAAGTAGCTTCCGCTCCAGCTTCTTTAGTTGCCGCAGTGAGATAAACCCCATTGACATCTCTAACGTGAGAAGTTTGCGAAGTCAGCTCATTCCCCGTGGACCAGATACACACTTTCGGCCTCTTGAACACCTTTATCGTATCAATACCCACTGAAGCGAGAGGCATGACATGCGAAGCCCTCAACAAAGTCCCCTTCCTCAACACCATCTCCCCCTTCTGAATATCCTCCCCCGCAAACCTCCGATTCGCATACCTCGACACAGGCTTACTGACAGCAATACAAGGCACCTTCCCCGCAATCCGAAGGGTATCTTCGACCTTGACACAAGCATCCAAAACCTCCTCTCCTTCTGGAAATCGTGCACCAGTCATGATTTCGACGCAGGACTCCAAAGACATGTCATCTTGTGAAGAAATGGATTTTGGTTGATCGCCTGCAGCGATTGTGCCTCGTATGCAGAAAAATACGGGCGCTTCTGGGGTTGCGAGATTTGTGAGAGATGAAGCTATCACGTAGCCGTCCATGGCTGATGTGTCAAATTCGGGTGTTGAGATTGGGCTGAGATAATCGCGGGCTGCGACGCGACCGATGGCTTCGGCCAGGGTCACCCTTTCATTCCTCTCCCCATCTTTGCGCTTGAGGCTTTCTAATGCTGCGTTTTCGAGTTTTGATCGCGCAGTCGAATAGGATGTCGCCATTTTGCAATTATTGTACCAATTTGGTCTCTAGCTCTGGTGTTTTTGATGCCGACCCATAAGGGTTTCCATCTCCATAATATCTCGTCCCCGGAGATGTATCAACGCAATGCGGATCAGCATAATACAAGCTAACCACAATTAAAATAGTGTTTCTGGAGTAGACTTTTCACTCGTCATTAGCAGGTCAATTGTTCGAGACATTTGGTCGTTTACGTCATTAGTTTCCTGTTTCAAACGTCAAACTGGCATCATACTTCCAACATCGAGATTGGAAATGCGCTTTTGTTGGAGTCAGGACACCGAGCTTACCGGTTGCATGATTTGGTAGCCAGTCAGCTTGGGCGTATTACTCACCGCTAAGAGCAAGATTCCAAGACGGAATCTCGTGGTCTTGTAGGAATTTCACCTCCTGCCCAGCTTCAATTGCCAGCCAAGGTATCGTGCGACAACATGGATACCTGCAGGAACGTCCCCAAGGACTGCTCGCGCGACTCGATTGAGGATATCTGGGGTCCCAGGACACCTTATAAACACCAATGGCCCACTAGAATCGATCATGCCTGCGATGAGACGCCTGAAAAATGGGTACAGAGTGCATGCGTTTTATGCAGGTAAGCTACCACTCCAGCGGTATTACAAGTCATGTTAACCTCTCATGTAGCAACGGATGTGGTCTAGACATAGGCGTCAAAGATGGAAAAGTGGTTGGCGTGAGAGGTCGTGCTACCGATCGCGTCAACAAGGGACGTCTCGGACCGAAAGGCTTGAACGGGTGGAAAGCGATGCACAGCAAAGACCGGCTGACGCACCCATTGATCCGTCGGAATGGAAAGCTTGAGGAAGCGACATGGGATGAAGCAATGGATCTAATTGTTAAGAAGTCTAAGGAATTGGTTGAGAAGTTGACAGCGCATAGTATTGCGTTCTACACCAGTGGGCAATTGTTCCTTGAGGAGTATTATGTGCTTGCTCTGATTGGAAAGGCGGGCTTGAACACCCTTCATATGTGAGTATAGACACTTTTCACCAAAAGGTGGTAGCTGATGGTTTGGTAGGGATGGAAATACTCGTCTTTGCACAGCGACTGCAGCTGCTGCTATGAGAGAGTCCTTCGGTTCTGACGGTCAACCAGGCTCTTATACGGACATCGACTACACTGACTGTATCTTTATGGTAGGCCATAACATGGCCGCAACCCAGACAGTCCTCTGGTCCAGAGTCCTCGACCGTCTAGCTGGACCCAATCCACCAAAGCTCATTGTTGTTGATCCGAGATACTCTGAATCAGCGAGCAAAGCAACAGTCCATCTAGCACCCAAGATCGGTACCAACTTAGCTTTGCTAAACGGTATTCAGTATCTCTTGTTCAAAAACAACTGGATAAACGAAGACTATGTTTCCAATCACGTCGTCGGCATCGAAGATTTGAAGAATACTGTAAAAGGCTACAACCCCGAAAGAGTCTCGCAAATCACCGGCGTACCAGCCAGCAAGATCGAGGAAGCAGCCCATCTCATCGGTCAAACCCCCAGTCTCTTATCGTCCGCCCTTCAAGGCGTGTACCAATCCAATCAAGCAACCGCAAGCGCCTGCCAAATCAACAATATCCATCTCTTGCGCGGTCTGATAGGTAAACCCGGAAGTGGTATCTTCCAAATGAACGGACAACCTACCGCACAGAACAATCGGGAGACCGGCTGTGATGGAGAATTCCCTGGTTTCAGAAACCATCAAAACGCTGCTCACATGCAAGAGTTAGCTGATCTATGGAACATTGAGAGTATTAAAGTTCCGCATTGGAATCAACCTACTCATATCCATAATATGCTCCACTTCATGCAAACGGGGTCTATTAGGATGGTTTGGGTTTCGGGCACAAATCCGCTTGTCAGCCTACCGAATCTCGCCAAGGTGAGGGACATTTTCACAATGCCCGAACTGTTCGTTGTTTGTCAGGATCTTTACTTGACGGAGACGGCTGCTATTGCCGATGTCGTTCTTCCTGCTGCGCAATGGGCCGAGAAGACCGGTTGTTTCACAAATGTTGACAGAACGGTGCATCTATCGCATAAAGCTGTCGAACCACCTGGCCAAGCAAAGGCAGATATGGATATCTTTCTTGATTACAGCCGAAGGATGTGTTTCAAGAACAAGGAAGGTGGCCCGCTTACGCCGTGGAGTAAACCTGAGGAGGTTTTCAAGGCGTGGCAGCGACTTTCTGCTGGACGTCCATGCGATTATACTGGCATGTCTTATGCGAAGCTTACCGGTGGGTCTGGAATCCAGTGGCCTTGCAATGATGACTATCCCGTCGGAAAGGAACGGCTGTTTGATGACGGAATATTCTTCACGGATATCAACTACTGTGAGAGCTATGGCCATGATTTACAAACCGGTGTGCCGTATTCGGAAGAGTACTATAAAGAACTCCACCCAGCAGGTCGCGCCATTCTCAAAGCCTGCGATTACGTTGCTCCGTACGAGGATACCGACGATGAGTACCCTTTGAGACTATCTACAGGACGAAACGTGTTTCAGTTTCATACCAGAACCAAGACTGGACGAACAGCTCTGCAGAATGCTGCGCCGGAACCTGAGATTCGAATCTCTGAGAAGGATGCCCCGAAGTATGATCTGAAGACAGGCGATATGGTGCTCGTCAAGTCGAGGCGTGGACAAGTTGAGGTTAAGGTCAAAATTGGCAAGATTTCGCAAGGGCAGGCGTTTATCCCGTTCCATTTTGGATATTGGGATTCCAAGGATGGAAGAGCGAGAGCTGCGAATGAATTGACAATCAGTAAGTCCAAACCTCTATTTTATAATTGTATCACTGACACTTTCTAGCGGAATGGGATCCTATCTCCAAACAACCAACCTTCAAATCCGGCGCCATATCAATCCAAAAAGTCCCCTCGGATGCAACCACCCCAGTCGCCAAAGAGCAACAATCCGCAGCTGTCGCCAAAGCAGAAAAATATGACGCCGACGCATCGAAAGTTACCAAGGACGATTTTAACAATCGTGAACGTCAATTAGAAACCTGGCTAGGCGAAGCCTTCGAAGCAATCCTTCTTCTACGAGAAATAACAGAGGAGCTGCTTGGCCATCTACTCTCGGACTCAGAAGCCCACTCCGGCCTGCGCATTCTCATTCAAATTACAAAAGATACCATCGATCAATTACAGCCTCACGTAGAGAAGTTTGGAGAGAATCAAGCGAGAGGAAGACACACTGCTCATCTCCTTCGCGACGCGCTTTTTCCAACGACAGAAACGGATAAGGTGCCTGCTCAGTTGCAGATACTAGAAAGGCTGCGAAATTTACAGGTTTATCTAGCGCATTTACGTGTCGGATTGGAGGCGCTTAATCCTGTTAGTCAAGCAATTTGGGATGGGGACTTTTTTGATGCGGTGATTTATGCGCTTTCGCAGGTTAAGCGGATGCAGGATTGGGTTACGGAGCAGATCAAGGTTAGGGCTCCGCAGGCTTTGTTAGTTCCTTGTAAAGTTGAGTGACCATGACGCGCTCTCATCTTGATAAGGACTCTGTAGCGCTGGATATACAACGGGTGTAATGATCGCGACTAGTGAGATCTCTGACGACATGGGTCACTTCCAAGTTTTCGGCCGATAAGCGACGGGCCGGGCAGAGGGTAAATATAGGGTGCGCCCTGCCAAGAAAGTGTCTCTTCTCTTTCCGCCATCATCTTGATAATCTATTTCAGTATCTGTTCATATAATATCTGATTGTCGTTACAATGTCTTCAGTATCGCAACCCCAGCCTGCGCATGTGGATCGTCAAGGGTACACCGCTGAATCGATGGAAATGAATCAACCAAAGGCTCATCAGCCCATGGGTATGTTGAATTGACGACTTAATGAGGATAAAAAGTTGACTTGGGTATATCAGATTCTCAAAAGCCTCAAGATGGATCTGAGCCCGAGCTCAATCTTAGAGGTGGTGAAGATTGTGGTGGTTGGTGTCGTGGTCGATTCTGCTGCATTATTCCTTGCCCGATCCCTATCAATTGCTGTATCATCCCTCTCTGAGCACATCACCTTCCCAAAATGACCGGAAAGGTCTTGCCTACTTTTTTTACACTTCAATTAAACTCACCATTTAATCTGTCTCTGGCGACATTATTTTACTCGTTTCTAAACAATTGTATACGATCTGTTCTTCTCACAACATTATTACTCACGGTCGACGAATTGACCACAAGAAATTTGTTCCTTCAAAAAATCTTTACTAAGCTAGATGTTGATAACGTAATCTGACTCTTGCGTAGGAATGTATATGGTCTGATACTGAGTGTTTAAAATCATTTCTGCAGCGATAAAACAGCGCATAGAGTGATCATCCTATTCGCTACTTAGGCTCCATTCTAAGCGCCGCAGTCGTGTTTCAACACAACCAACAATCTTACTAAGACGCAATAAGTATGAGTCAATTCCCCATGAAACGTATCTTCTGGAGTTATCATAAATATTTTAAAAATGGCTCTGGACTTCGTATATCAACCTTTGTTAGAGAATGAGATTCGCGTTCTCAAGATTGAAGACGTTGAAGATACAACCAACACAACCAATACGTCTAAGCGCTATCCAATAGCATGCTCGATTGAGCATGTTTGCCTACCAGCCGCCGCTAAAGATAGATCCGACCAACAGTTCAAAGGGAAAGGGAGGACGTGGCCTGAGCTTCCTACACAACATCACTTTGCGCCTCTTTTTAAAACCGGTCGAGGGCCGCACGTCGATGAAGCCATTTCGAGGAACTCGTGCGAGACTTTGGCTGGAGAGGAAGCTGATCTACCTTGGAGACACGAATGGGGTGACTTTATTGCCCTGTCATATGTCTGGGGCCATCCGAAGCCATCAGACGGAGACGATTGTCATTTTATCACAGTCAATGGATGCCCGTTCAAAGTCACGCCAAACTTATACTACGCTCTGGACCAATTGAGAAAGAGTTACAGGGTCCGACAAGGCTTCAAGTTATGGATTGACGCTGTTTGTATTGATCAAACGAATGCCGAAGAGCGCGGACAACAAGTCGCTCGGATGCGCGATATTTACCATTCGGCATGGCAGGTTGTGATATGGCTAGGACCGAGTGATCAGACAACCGAGCTTGCCTTTTTAGCATTGCATTGGCTGGCGCAAGAGTCGAAACAGGCCAAACCGATGGAAGATTTTTACCAAGAGAGTTTCTCAATTGACTTGCGACCGCTCTTCATCATGTGGCCCAAATATCACAGTCCGATGAAAGCGGAAGTTTACAAAGCGCTCTTTCACTTCTTCACAAGGCCTTACTGGCGCCGTATGTGGATTGTGCAAGAAGTAGCTATGGGAAACCACAATACGCCCATTCTTTGCGGTGACGAGTGCATCTCTTGGGAAGATATATACCAGGCTGTGCAGGTCATAGAGTCTGACGAGTCAAGGTTCGGACGTGAGATTCTGGACAGTACTCAACCGCAACTGCTGCTGAATTGGTCTTCCGAGATTGCGAGAGATAGACAGCTTCGAGGAAGGACTTGGGCACCAGAGCGAATGTGGAAAGTCCAGCAAACCATGATGCGTATACAAAAAGATCAACATACTGAAACTGGACCGAGTGGTTGGAGTGAACTTGTGCGAGCGGTCAATCTTGCACGAGACGCCCTCGTCACTGACGATAAGGATCGAGTCTATGGTGTTTTGGGCATCAAAGTCATCGCTGACAGAGCCAACATCAAACCGGACTACAACCTTTCCATGTCAACGATCTACTCCAACTTTGCGACCGAGCTCATGTTAACCGGCGATCTCAACATTCTTCGTTTGGCATCAGGACATGGGGGATATGTGATAGGGAACTGGGAGATTGAACACCTGCCACCAATGCTCAGAAAACGTTTCATGGGGCCCTTAGTACTACCACTAATGGATACCTTTGCCCAGAGCTCTGAGAGGATATCTGTTGGTGTTCCGTGCGAACACTATTTACCGTCATGGAGTGTCTGCTGGGCATGTGCTCCTAGTCCAACGGTCCAACTTGGTGGAACTTACCAAGCAGACTCAAGCTTGGGTCGCTCAATACCAATCTTTTCCAGAGGTCAAGCAACTCTTACGACCAAGGGAATTTTGTTGGATACGATTAGTTCACTCAGCTCGTCCAATCATGCCGAAGCCGATCCACGATACCCTTGTAATAGTATCCCTGCGTCAAAGAGCATATATGGAGATTTTGAAGCAACGAGAAAGGCATTCTGGAGGACGATAGTAGGCGATGCAACTCCCAAGGGCGGAGAAAAAGCCCCAGAATCATATGCCTGGCTACTCGAACCCAAGCTTTGGCAGAGAGGTATCGCAGGTGTTTGGACGAATGGCTTTGGGCTACACAACTTTATGCTTCGCAACTCAGGACTCAATATCTGCGGCTTCACAATTCAAGAACTGATCTTCGGTCGCAAAAGCTTTCAATCGTGGGTCAAACAGACGTTTCCAGGGAATGTGTACAACCCTACCGAGGAGCAGCAAGAGATGTTCTCTTGGGCAGTGAATGCCATGGCGTGGAGACGTGTTTTTGGGACGAGAGATGGAAGGATGGGGATGGGCAATGGTGCTTCTCAGGTTGGCGATAGTGTTGTTTTGCTTACTGGGTGCAATACGCCGTTGATACTCAGGGAGTGTAATGGGGGTTGGAAGTTAGTAGGGGAATGTTATATGCATGGAGTCATGTATGGGGAGGTGTCGGTGGAAGAGCATGAGTTGGTGGACATTACTATTCATTAAGCATCTAATGGGGAATATTTGGGATGAGCTCCAATGACGAGATGAAGATACAAATGAGCGACATTATGGACTACTTATTCACATTCGTTACTACAAGTAAGACATGACGTTAATAGCCCAAGGTTCTGCCCCTCCTGATCGTTTTCTTGGTGCATGTATCCATCGTCACTGCGGAATGTAGTCCTTGACCTCAGTCGTACCAACCCTAGGCGGCTTCCCATTCGCATCCGCCTTCAACTCATAAAAGGCCTTGGTCGAATCAATATCCGACTGCTGCAACTCAGGCGGATCAGGTGAATAATTCATCACAGACTTGGGGTTACGCGGTCCCAACTGCACAGCTCCAAAGCCCTCAGGCCCAAGACCACGTTCTGGGAGACCTGTAATAGCAAACTCGTGTCGCAGGCCAAGAACGTGACCAAGCTCGTGCGTGAAGATCTTCCACTGGACGTCCTTCCATTCAGGCTCAAAGGCATCGGAGAAGACGATTACAGAGCTCAGGTCGTCGTTGTTGGGGAAGAAAGCACTTGCGAGAACACCTGCGCCGTCGCCGCCGTGGTACAGCACAAAGGTAGCATCTTTCGCAAGAGGAACCCATTCAAAGGTTACACCGATGTCGGCTTTATTCCATACCTCAGCAGCCTGCGCAAGTTGCTGAGCCGCATGATTCGCATCATCCTGGCTGTCAAAGCCCGCACGCCAAGCAGCCCACTTGATAACGGAGCCAGGCTTCCAACGTGGTACTTCCCTGTTGAAGCCGACGACGATATCGGCGATACCGCTCTGCTTCCAGTTTCTGGGAAGAGCGTTTTGAGTCACGCAGACGGGAGCTTTGCGATGGGATTTGGAGGCACCTTGGTCGGTGGGCTCATTGATATCCTGGGGTTTGATGGCTTGGATGGCTTCTTCGCCGAGGTTTTGGGCTATGGCGTCGAGGAGAACCTCTTTGCCTGAGGGGCCTGGGTTGGACATTTTGGAGGGGTCGAAGGGGGTTCCACACCAGTTCTTTCGTTGAGCCAGTGTTGCGATTGAAAGATGAAGTGTTTTAAAGATGGGAGTGTGTGTGGTTTGAAGTTTTGTTGTGTGGGAGATGCTCCCAGTATTTATACACGAGGAGGGTAGCGCTCGGGAAGGAAAACAGGCGACTGAAAGTCAGACTTGATTCAGGGTCGCTATCTTTCTGAGAGGCTTCCCAAGTCAGCCTACTGCATTCCACATTACCTCACATATCAATTCAATGATGGCATCGGTAGTCCAGTTTCGGCAGTTGGGGAACTAACCATCAGCAGCTTTCCTGCAAGGAGGTGAGCCGGCTTTGTTCCCGATTGGCTCAAAGGCTACCATTTGATAAACCACTGGCTAAAAGAATAGGAGCTGAAAATATGAAATATGTGACCTGTGAATATGTGACCTGTGATAAAGCTGCGAGACGTGGGCTAAGACCATTTTACAAAAAGGCCGAACGAGACACTCCGTCTTATAACGGCGATAAGCTTATGTCTCAGTACCAATTCGACGATTTGCATAGTTTTGTGGCTAGCTGAGCAACCATCATATGTTTCATTTGAGACAATTCGTCCTGTTTCAGTTAATATTGACGGACCGCCTGCCGCGGGGTAAAGTCTAGACTTTTTGTCGATCTCGATGCTTATTTGGACTTCGCTTTACGTCAATGACCAATTGTAACGGTGAAATCTCGAGAGATTTGATGAAGGAGCCAGTAACGTCAATACATATCAACGTGGAATAAATAGTCATAGCCTTGGATAAGGCTAGTAACACCGTTCAGCACAGCTTTCTTTAATCGTGCTAGGACACTATAGTACTGATAACGCTTGACTGCCGGTGGGGTTTAAGAACTAGAAACAGCCATTGCTGTCTGAAGTGCGGTGTATGCGTTGTTTGTCTCATCCACAAGAGGTACGAATACGGCTGAAGGATCACCCTCAGCACCTGTGCTGTGCAAATCAAGTTGCCATAGACAATTTGCCATTGCAAAATTGTATGCAGTGACGAAGTCATTTGTTGAGCTTTGGAAGTTGAGATCGGCCGGTCCCCAGGGAAGGCCAAGTTTGATGGAAGTCGATAGAGCACTCCCGTAAACACCAGCAGAGGAGGCCGCGTAGGTGTCCGACTGGAATTGTGATACTTGATTGCTAAAGGCTTGCAGGGCAGTAGTCATTCTTTGGGCTGCGGCTTGTTGAGGTCCTGTCACCTGAGCTGGTGTCGGCTTGGGTGCCGGATTTTCACCGTTACCACCGTCGTTCTGACTGCTGCTGCCGTTGCTCGTCGCACTGCCAATCTGACTTCCACTGCTACCACCCGTTGCCACCTTTGAGATCTGAAAGGGTGGGAGTTTGACAGTGAGCGAAGAATCGCCTGTGAACGTTTGATCCTCGTTATGACTACCATACTGGGTTGGATCAGTAGCCATCCACTCCGCCAGATACTGAAATGGATCGGGGGGAAAGGCCATCGCGTCGATCAGAGTGGCGCCAATTGCAGGGAACCCAACGACCAATCCCAAAGGTCCGCACACCGCACCCAGAATCTCGAAGCCAACGATCTCAGAGATGATGGATCCGATACCACAAGCCAACTCAACGCTACCAAGATTCAAGTTGACTGTTGCAAACATGTGTTCCCGCGCGGCTACAGGATCGTTTGGGCTGGACCCCGTCTGGAATATTGCTTCAACCGACATAGCGATGCCGAAGATAGACCCAATCAGTCCCAGGGTACGCACCGCATTGGCGAAATCGCCAACGAAGGCCTTATCCACCGTCGACCAGCTGGCAGGGTCCGCCAATGCGGGTCGGAGCCTTTGACAGAACCACGTTCTTGTCGTCTGGAAGAGTCGGCCCTCCGTGAAAGCCCAACCCATCGTTCTACCGATGCTAGGCAAGATACTGGTCAGTTTACCACCCTGTGTCAAGCCAGCCATGCCCATGACGCAAACCGAAGCGCCAATCTCGCCTGGCGAACATTGGTTGAGTCCTCCTTCCAGAATTCTGCACATGAAAGCGATCGCTGCAACATGTACGCCAACTCGGAGGATAGGACCAATCCACTTCTCGCCAAACTCCCCAACAGCCTTGAATCCTTTACCCAGCTTGTTTAATATGCCTTGACCGGCTTCGTTGATGGCTCGCTCAGGAGGACCACCAGGAGCCAGCTGGTAGATGGGGTCGATATCGACACCCCCTGCATCTGCATTCGGAGGGGCCTGCCGTAGCATAGTATTAAAGTCAGCGAGCTCGAGAGCTTGGTTCGCCTGGGCAACTGTTATGTTCCTGACCTGCACTCCTCGGGTATGGCGCTTCCTCCACCACTCCTTGATGATCTTGCCGAGAGGACTATCAAAGTTGTTGATCAGCTCAAAGGTATTAACAGCGATAACGGCCAAGTCATTCGCGCCAACGGAGGCTTCGTTCTGCATATTCTCGAGCTGCGTCTGGAATGCTGTTGTCAGGGCCGGGTCGTTGGATCCTTGTCCGAGGAGCGTCTTTGCTTCGTCTACCATTTCATCGGTAATGTAAATAGAGTAAGCCATGTTTTCGTTCAGCGCGGCTTCGAGTTTCTTAACCACACCATCAACGTCGAGGTTGGGCTTTGGATGTCCTGCGTTCAGCGCGTTTTGTTCAGCCGCATGCTTGAGAATGGTAAGCTTGTTGACAATCTCTCGCATAAAGCGGGGGTCGTCGCTTTTCTCATCGCTCACGCCTGGCGCATTGGCGGACAAAACAGCCATCCTTTCCAAGGCCTCTGGAGTGGTGATGTAATACGTGTAATAGTTGAACCAAGCCTCGGCATTCGTCTCGTAAAGGTTCCAGGTGTCACATCGCTTTCTGAATGCCAGAGCATAACAGTCCATGGTGGCCTGACGATACTGCGACTGCAATGTTGCGAGAAGGGTAGCATCGGCCGGTTTGTTGTTTGGGTCGAGACCATACATTATGGCTGGATCCCAAGACGAAAGTATGGTGTTCTGGTCGTTGGCGGACGGAGGGAGGGCAGGCTGGGAACACATGGCAATGAAAATAGTGTTCTTCCATTCGATGTGACTAGTAATACTCGAAGGAAACTGGGTCTGCTTCTTGAGGTAATCACACATCATGTGGACACCTCCTCTAAAAAAGAACTCCTTGTTGGCCTGGTAGATCTCCAGCTGCTCAACATCGGTTATCGGTTCGATTGCGCCGATCACGGATTCAGCCTTGGTGCCAATCAGACTCTGCATCATCAGGTTCTGCATAATGGTATTTCCATAGATTTGGGCTCCATCATCGTCAACTTGGAAACCTGGGGTTCCCACAGTGACAATTGGTGAAATGGCTTGGAGAGAGGCAGGGCTGGTCCCGTCGTTGAAGTTGGGAACCGTCATGGTTGCGGGAACGACGGTCACTTCAACCTCCTGTGTAGTGTCACCAACGTAAGAACCTTGCACATCCCACGACGATCCGTCCTCTCTGATCATCTTGCCTGTGAAAGCAGCTTCCGGAGCACCGAAGTTGATAAAGGTGAAGTCAAATGACCAGGGGGCAAGAGGGCTTTTTGCCTTTAGCATTTCCAGACTTGTATCATTTCCCGGTACTGCCTTTTTTATATCGTGGGAGATGTCAACTTGAGGCCCTATTTCACCATTGTCAAGGGATGGCGAATAATAGACACAGTCAAAGCGAACACCATTGACTATCTGTCCGTTCTGCGATGCACCAGCGATGGTCTTTAGGCCCTGGTACAGAAAGCCTTCGGTCTCCCAATGACTGTTATCGTCAGATGACCGCTTACTGGTGATGTCATAGACAGCTAACGCAACAGACTGGGTTGCTCGAGGGGGACTTTGCACGTCTGCCGCGCTATCCAAATCAATTCTTGTTAGAGGGTCATTCGGCTCCATGTTAGATGTGGACAGTACTCACGGAGGCGTAGTATCACTAGGGATAGGAGTGATAATGTTGCGTGAAGACATCGTATGTCAATTATGATGCTCTATTGGTGTTGGGGATACTTTGAATAGTAGGACTGCAACTTAATCTGCTCGGGCAAGACTTCTACGAATAGACGTCGCAAGAAGCATTTATGTATCTTAGATAATATCTGCAGACCAGCTATAACCCCTCAACAGTCTGAATATTTCACGAATGCGGTCAATGCTAGAGAAGAAATCAGGCGGTGAGATTCCAGCTGAGCATGAGGTTATTGTACAGCGCCACAGGCCGCCTAGTGTTCTAGACGCAGCGTGTCTCAAGCCCTTCCAATAAGAACGACAACTCGCAGACATCTTTCACAAGGGGCCAATACTAGCGGGTAATTGTTTCTTAGGGATCAAGATAACAAGACGCATTATCACATTCTCACTGCCTTAGAAGGGCAGCTGTAATTCCAAGTACTATTGAAAAGTTTAAGACATGGCCTGATGTCTCTGGAATTTAGCTAAATTTATGAGAGGCAGAACTTTACCAACAGATGATTGGCTGATCGCCAGGTCTAGACTTAGCACTGGACCGGTCGTACCGTGAATAAACGCTGATCTTTTCAGCTGGCCGCAAATGGCAATATTGCCATGTTTTTCAGATAGGCTTCAGTTGATAGTTGAATCAAGCGGTACAAATTGTGCGCAAGAAGGCAATCCCATCTCCAGAGCAGAAAAAGATAATAAGGCCATTGTCCCACTTCATATTTGAGGTCTGCGGCTTGTGTTGCGTTTTTAAAAATCTGATAGAAACAGTGGTAGAACGCCATAGGGTAGGTCCGACTGTGTGCAAGGCGCCAATGGTAACAACACGCACGGTACCACAATCGCGTAATTCACAGTCAAAGCACGTGCTCACTCACCATGCGCACTGTATCTCGGCTGAAGAGGGGTTAGTGGATCTTGAACTTTTCCACCACTCTACCAACATTACACCATACAATCCACGGTCAACAACTCACAACATCAAAATGCCCATCATCAACGCCTCAGTCCCTCCTACCAGCACCGACGACACTCACTATGTCGTCTACTTTGCTTCAGGTGAACCCTCGTGGTGCCCTGACTGCCGCAATGCCCTGCCTGCTCTGAACGCTGTCTTTGGCGACGCCTCAGCTCCTACTGCTCATCTCGTCATGGCGGGTTCGCGCGAGGAGTGGAAGGGAAACCCCAACAACAAGTACCGCCAGGCACCTTATAAGATCGACTGTCTTCCTACTGTTGTCAAGGTCAAATATGTAAGTTCTTGAGATGGCATTGAGAGAAGCGAAGCTAATTGCTTGGGTAGGGCGAGGAGGTTGGACGTCTGGGTGATGAAGAGAGTCAAAACGAGTCTGATCTTCGCAAGTTGATCAAGCAATAAGTGTCGAGGATTATGGTAGAAGGACATTACCAACGGGACCTATAGACCTCGAATCTTCCAATAGACAAGACATCTTCATGATCGCCATTCTCTCCGACATATCAATCCATGGACACCTCTCCGTGAAATCGGAAATAAATATAGCATCCGAGTTATATATAAAGTGGAAATTCCCCAGTTCTCCAACATTGATCATCCATGAATAAACGCCAACAAACTTGATAAAACTGCTAACGCTAACTTTCTCAGAAATGATCTGCACCCCAGCCAAGACATGCCACCTCAGTCGGAGAATGCTCCCCCGAACCACCGGCGGGGTTCACGTTATACGTAGGTCAGCCATCTGAGTAATCCCATCAATTGGGGTATTTAATAGAGCATGTAGGTTGCTGATGAGGGGTCATAATCATCATCATCATTCAATCTTCTCAAAATGACTTCCGAACAATTCAAGCGCTATGTCATCGTCGGCATGGGCGTTCGCTCAGCCATGTACTACCAGGCCATCATCCAGGACTTCAAGGATGTAGCCAAACTAGTCGGCATCTGCGACACCAACCAAACACGCATGGACGTCGCAAACGACCACATCGTCGAGCTAGGCGGCGAAAAAGTCCCAACTTACAAAGACACCGATTTCGACAAGATGGTCCAAGAACAAAAGGCTGATGTCGTTATTGTCACCACGATTGATCTTTTCCATCATAAATATTGTATTCGCGCCATGGAGCTTGGCTGCGATGCCATCACTGAAAAGCCCATGACGATCGATGAGGATAAACTGCAGCAGATGATTGATGCTGAGAAAAAGACTGGCAAGCAAGTGAGAGTCTTGTTTAATTATCGGTATGCCCCACATCATACCAAGGTCAGAGAACTCATAGACTCTGGTGTCATTGGCGAGATTTCAACGGTGCATATGGATTGGATTCTGGACTGTGCTCACGGCGCGGACTTTATGCGTCGCTGGCATAGACATAAGGAGACGAGCGGCGGTATCCAAATGCACAAGTCAATCCACCACTTCGACCTGGTACATTTCTGGCTAAACACCGAGCCTGAACTAGTCTACGCTCTTGGAGACTTGCGCTTTTACGGCAAGGAGAATGCTGAGCGTCGTGGTGAGAAAAATCTTGGTGAAAGATACAAGAACAACGACGATGCGAAGAATGATCCTTTTGCATTCCAGCTTGATGATAATGAGCGTATGAAGAAGCTTTATCTGGATGCTGAGCATGAGGATGGGTATATCCGCGACAGAAACTGTTTCGGCGAGGGAATTACCATCGAGGATAATCTGTCTATGATTATCAAGTACAAGAACCGTGCTGTCATGACATACAACACCTACGCCTACGCCCCATGGGAAGGATATCGCTGCGTCTTCAACGGTACCAAGGGACGCATCGAGATCAATGTCGTCGAAAGCGGGTACAATCCCCTCGGCGACCCAGTCACCAAGGATGCTTCAGGCGAAGACGAGAAGTACATCCAAGGTGGAGTCGAGAACACCAAGATTGTGGTGTATCCCATGTTTGACAAGCCTTATGTTGTGGATGTTGTGAAGCAAGAGGGTGGTCATGGAGGTGGTGATCCTGTTTTGTTGAAGGATGTGATTTTGGGGGATCAGAAGGATAGCTTCAAGAGGGCTGCTTATATCAGGGATGGTGGCAATGCGGTTCTTGTTGGTGTTGGGGCGAATCATAGTATGAAGAGTGGGATGCCTGTTAAGGTGCAGGATTTGGTGAAGTGGTAGATATCTAGTAGTAGCAAGAATACTAGTCCAAAGACAAGGAGCCCTTTTTTGCTGTACCTTGTTACCGAACCTGACTGAACCCTTTTCCTTGCTTCAAGGAGTGATTACTAAAACAGACAAACCTAATCTTTTCTTAGCTACACCGTCAACAATCTATGATCTAAAAGGGCTCGATAAATATCTTACAAGTCCTTTTGTGCGCCACAGATATATTAACTGTACCGCTTTGTTCTTGTGGATAACTACAACTACCCAATACTCCAAGTAGCCTCCACCTTCTTACCGGTAACCTGATATCTACTCGCCTCAGTGCCCTCCGGCACTTCTCCTAGTAATGCTTTCCTTTCTCTCTCGTCACTCGGTGATGCGTCTAACGAACACAACCTGCGGCAGAATATCGTATCATTTTCTTTCTTCTGCACTGCAAGTAAAACCCCTTGGCAGACAGACGTTTCCCACTCGTTATCATCACCCAAACGTGTACCAAAGACGATAGCAAGATCAGAACACCCGTATCGCTTGACTTCAATCCCATTGTCATATGAGATACTCTCATCAGATGCATCCCTGGACTCGGAATATGTTGCATATAGTTTTCCGGTCTCCAACACTCGTAGATAAAAATTGTGATTCAATGCTTCAGGCAAGTCTTCGATTATGAGCCCAGTCGTATGGTGGATGAATCGGCCGTCTTTGATTAGTCCCACGTTCTTGGGCCTTTCGGTGCCGAGGTGCATCTCCGAGATGCCCAACCTGTTCCTGAGGTTTTTGGACCGGAGAAAACTCCGTGAAGCCCAGCGGAACCCTTCGGCATTTAATTTGGGCTCGGGCTGTACGAGAATCTCGATTGGTACCATTGCGAACCCACGCCAGAATTCCTGCATTCGTTCCTCCGGTTTCCTCATGGCAATACTTCGGACATCCATCCGAAGTAGTGTGCCCAAACAAAGTGGTTCATCGGCCGCAACGCTTGTAGTTCGGCCATGCACACCGGCAATGAAGCCGAAAAGTGAAGCTTCCCGGTGCGAACCGACAGACGAGAACCTCTGCGCAAGGTCGTCGAGAGTTTCCGTCGGTGGAGGAGCTGATCGGGCTTCAAGTCTCTCGAATGCCCTCTTCATAGCGAAAGTTTCACTCCATACGCAAACCAATGGAGATTTGAAGGCAAGTTTGATGATTATGTCGTCATCTCTTCCCAACTCACCCACAGCAGATTCGACGTCGTATGCTGCATCAAGGAACTGTACTTTAAGAGATTTCGCGAGAAGCCCTTCCTGATACGTCCATAGTCTGCGAGTCCAGGTCGACGTGATGATTCTCAAAAGGTTTTCTACCGGGCTCCTGTTTGTACAGGTTGCATTGAATAGCCACGAATCGAGAACCAGCACCAGTTCAGCTTTTGCATAAGCATCATACATCATTTCTAATGATTTGATCTGCGCATTTCGCATCCTTCCTGTTGCGCAAGATATTGGACACTCTGTATCAATGTGTGTGGCGCACTTGCAAAGTGCATCTGGTGGGACGCAAATAGTGTCTAGCCAAAGATGTCGAGGCGCATTGGAGCCACTATCAGACTTCCGTACATAGTCGCTGAGTCTTTGTAGTTGGCATCGAGGGATCGCATTGTCTGAAACGTTGCCGAGGCCATCAGACCAGACATGAGAGATAGCGACGTATGGGGTATCATTATCAGCTTCTTTCAAAGTAATAGTTTGAATACTCTCACTCGGCTCTATGCAGGGAATAAGAGGAAGTTTCCCTTTATTGAGAATGTTGCATAAATCTTCGGACCGGTTTGACAGACCAATAAATGGACATGCACAGCCAGGTGTTGCGTGCTTGGTTACATATATATCGTCGGAAAGCTTTCTCCCTCTACAGTCTTGGGGAGTGCAAAGCGGAGGCTGTGATGAGTCATTTGACATGGCTCTACTATAGCCTTTGGACAAATATGTCACCGGGTGAGAATTCCCCGGCCCCCTTCTGAATTGCGACAGAAGGTAGAGGCAAGCAGTGTTCAAACGGCGAAAGGCCGGATTGAGGTCAGCCGGACACCAGTCGTTCGCTCGCAGGGCTGAATAGACTGAGCCCATCCCCATTATAGAAAAAGAAAACTGCTTTCCCCAAAGGATACCCTGCTCAACCGTGATGCCAGCATAGGTACTATGCATCTCGAGGATGATTGAGATGATGGTAGATATATCTGGTGACCGGGGGTCCGGTGGGAAGTACTGCCCGATAAAGCTGTACAGGTCTAGTTCCTCAGAGGTTGTGTCGAGTATTCGAGCTTGGCCACTATCAGCTGCGACAAACGACCGATGTAAGTTCAAAGTGTCATAATGTCATGCATCGCTAGTGTAAGTGGAAGGCTTCTCCCCTCTACTCGTGTAACGGCTTGCGGTATCGCCGATGATGAGGCATACAGTCAAGTCTTTTCGGTGTCAGCATTACATGTATATGCGACTTTAGCTACCTTTGCAATAACATGGTTTCTTGTTTGATAATATTGTTAACTGCTAGGTTATACCAATTCCCTAAGATGGTTTTGTAGTAGGCTACCTGAAATGACTTGATCAGGTATGTCCCGCGATAGGCTTTGGTTGATACAGTTCCTCGAGATACTGAATCTCTTCCTTACTCAAAGCCTTTCCCCTAGCACTCAGAGCCTGATCGATCCTCTCAACACTGCTAAACCCGATAATCGGACTCGTAACCCTCTCTCCGATCCACGCCAACGCAACCTCTGCCATAGCCCAGCCCTTCTTCTCCGCAATTTCAACAACGCGGCCGATGATCCTGTTATCAACGTCCGATAGCTCCCCAGAACTTTCTTTTTCTCCCTTGCTTCGGTCTGTAGAACCAAAATCCTTGGGAGGTCGCGCAAGATGGCCTCTGCATAGCGGTGCCCAAGGAATTATTCCGACACCCGTGTCGTTGCAGTACCGGATCATCTCACGCTCTTCTTCACGGTACAGAAGATTATAGTGGTTCTGCATACTAATGAACTGGGTCCAGCCGTTCCTTTCGGCGACGAATTGCATGCGTGCGAATTGAGTTGCCCACATGCTACTCGCACCGATATACCGAACCTTGCCCGACTGAACGAGATCATGTAGCGCTTTCATGGTTTCTTCAAGGGGCGTGTCTTCGTCATAGCGATGGATTTGGAGAAGATCGATATAATCTGTGTCGAGACGCTTGAGAGAGGCGTTTACTTGGTTGAAGATTGCTGCACGGGAAAGACCGTATTGGTTTTGATAGTCTTTGGAAATTGCGAATTCAGATTTGTAGTTGATATGTCGGGCGGCTGTAAAATGTCACTATTAGTGAGAGAGGATGTGAGGGTTGAGACTTACCTGGCTCTTCGCCAACAGCCCAGCGACACTTCGTCAAAATGAGGACTTTATGGCGAGGAATATTGAATTTCTTCAATGCTTTGCCGACAATCTCTTCCGAAACACCATTGCTGTAAGTATTCGCGGTGTCCCAAGTATTGAGACCACGATCGTAAGCTGCTTTGAGAAGTTCCAATGCCTGTCGCGCGTTAGCGCCCGTCTAGATTAATGGCTGGGAGCAGTACCTCTTCTTCGCCAATGACCCAAGGCAAGGTTCTCTTATCCCCGAAACTCATACATCCAAATATTGGCACAGAAACACGTAAGCCGGATTTTCCAAGGTTGCGATACTCGCATTTGGATGCCTCGAGGGAGGCCTTGAGGTGGGCAGGGAGATCGTTGGAAGACATCTTGGTGGTTTTTCAAGATTATGATGAGACGAAATAGTGAATAAGCGAGAAGCAAAGAGGCGAAAGACGAGTTTATGTATGTTGTCAGAAAGTGAGGATAATCTGAGATAAACATTCGGATATCCTGATAGGCGGATAAATGTGATTGTATGTCATCATTGTGCTGTTTGGTGTCGTGCAACCTTTACCCCGCTGCTGATTGTGTCTTTAAGATCGAGAAAGTGATGATTGATTACCAGACGCGATTGTGTCCATTTACTGATTGGATGTTGGAGAAACTACCCTAGACCTCTTGTTTCTGTTGTGATTAGGATCTAGCGAGCAAACATGGGCTGTGTCCTTCCTGTGGAGACATCGTCGTCAAAACGTGAACAGTCAATGCCAATCGTTGACCATCAGCGACAATACCATTTTTTCATGACCACGCGTTTCGGCCAACCTTAAACCTTCATGACGTCTGAAACAGTGTTCCAGAAACACAGCCTCAACAGCGAAGAAGCACTTTATCTCTTGATCATCAAGCTCCTGCGCCTCAAGTTACCCTCGATCGATTCGGTCTCTCGGCAAAGACATGGAAATGCTCCTCTCTGATAGGTCCTCTCGCCTAACTGTTCCCATCCCACCCTACACCCGACAACAGGACACTTCGGGTTAACAACCCCATAAACAGCTTAGCTTCATCCTCTCCACGTCTAATTTTGCGGGGAACCGTCGGCAGTTCCATCGGAACTGATTGACGTATTTCAGATTTCCAATTGAGAGAAGCTCATTGCTTCTAACTCAGTTCTAACATCATTCCACCATACCCCGGCCTTTCCCATCTTCAATCAAACCTTTTGAGGAGTGAGTGGATATCATGGAACAGACAAAAACAACGCGCAAACGAGTCTCCAGGGCTTGTAACCTTTGTCGCGCCCGGAAAGTTCGGTGTATCATTGAGGATCCTTCGGGTCCTTGTGTCAACTGTCGCCATAACGACAAGGTCTGTACATTTAAGCGACGACATGGGATAATGTGAGTTTCATATTCTATTTTTGAGAGGAAAACTAATTGTTAGATCGACGAATCCGACGTTGAGACCGAATATTCCGCCAACACCACGCTCAATCGAATCAGCAGCCGAAAAGCCAATTGAAGCACCAATTCAACAACCTCTACCGGCAGCACCAAGACCTGCATCAATCTCATCTTCAGCCTCACTCCCCTCTCAAAACATTGCTCAAGTACCAGGTTCACCATGCCACCCCGACTACGCCTTCCTCCAAGTTCCCGACACAAAAGACCTTCTCCCCCAAGACCTCTCCTTCCTCATCAGCCAAGGATGTTTCATCGTTCCGCAAAGAGCAGCACTGGATGATTTTCTCCGACAGTATTTCTTGCATGTTCATCCGATGCTTCCGATCCTGAATGAGAAAGACTTCTGGCTTTCTTATAATTCTGTGGAGGGGGATGTGGAGTATGAGATGCCCATGTTGGTTCTGCAGGGTGTTTTGTTCATTTCTTCTGGGGTGAGTATGCCTCTCGATGGGCAGTATGTTGTTTGCTGACTGGTGTAGTTTGTTTCGGCAGAAACTATCAAGCTACTTGGCTTTCCGGATGTTCATCAAGCGAAATTAGCTTTCTATCGCCGCGCAAAGGTAAACCTTCACTCACACACCCAGCTCACAACTAACATTCGGTCTTAGCTCCTCTACGACTTCAGCGTCGAAAAGTCCTGTATCGCAATAGCTCAAGCATCCCTCCTCCTCGCTCATACACACCTCATCCCCCGCTGCATAGCCGGCAACAAACCCCTAGGCTCAATCTGGCTCGGCATAGCCATATCCTACGCCCGCGTCGCTAAAGCTCACTGCTACACCTCTCTACGTCCCTCGAACCCGACCGAAGTTGCCAAGATCCAAAAACGCCGCAACACGCTCAAGCGCCTCTGGTGGAGCTGCATAATCTGCGATCGCCTCCTGCCGCTTACCTCAAGACAAAGCATAAAAATCACACCTGCTAATTTTAGCTTCTCTGGATGTTCGGTCCTCGGCAGTGCGGATTTGAGCGATGAGCTGTACAATTCCGATGTATATGACTCGGAGACTAAGACGCTGCATGCTGAGTTGTTAGCTAAGCTTGTTGAGCTTTGTGTGGTGCTAACAGATGTATTGATGGTTGTTGCAGTGCTGTATAATAACCCTTCTTGGATGCTTAGCGGACGAATGAAAGATGCGGGGGTCTGTGGAATTGAGTTGAGAAGGTGGTATAATGCTTGGGGTGAGACCAAGGGGACGTTAGACGAGAGGCGGGGCGAGGGAGGAGAAATGGCAGAGTCCATTATCTTATTCAAGAATCTCATTGAGATGTACTACCAGTAAGTTACCCTTTCCCCATTGCAGAGTTCCACTGACGATTATAGTTCTGCGCGGTTATCGGTCTGCCACTACAACATCCTTCGATCAAGTCTCGTACCAACATCCCAATCAGACATCCAACTGCGTCGCCAAAGCGAAGATCTCCAAGGCTCAGCATCCCGCGTGACAGAATGTCTCCTCGAATTCGATCGTCTCGGTCTATCAAGATGGCTTCCTATGACAGCGTACGTCCCCCCTCTCACTTAACCTTGATATTACCCACTAACATCACCAGCATCGGCTGCACAGCCTTTCCGCTAGCCCTGCAAATGATCGACGTCGAACTGCACCCCAAAACCTCCCAAAAACAACAGCACGTGGATAATCTCGTCAAACAAATGAAGAGTTATAAAAACAAGTACTACATCACAGATTGGGTCATGCGGGCCATTCGACATGTTGTGGAGTTAGCACGACAAAGAGATCATTCCGGGGCGAGTAGTGCTCTCGATATGTTGAAAAGTCGACCGAGCTATTATTTGAGGTTGGTTATGACTCTTGATATGAGTATCAGCAATGGTCGGTTACCGGACGAGTGTGACTTTCCGCCCAGTCTCAGGACTGGACGCGGTACCTTTGCGCAAATCAGTCCAGACGCTGCGCAATCGGGGGACGAGGAATCACGGAAGCGATTTTCAGCGATGAACAAGGATTTGATACCGGACAATATGACGGATGAGACCGGCATCGGCTCGGCAGATCTGAAGGACCAAGTTCAAGTCCAGGATGCTATCATGGTCGACCAGGAATCATTCTTTAACACCAAGCAACCGTTTCCGATGGACCTAACAGCTGCGCTGTGCGAGATTACGAATATCCCTCCCCTGGACTTTAGTGATATGCCGTTATTGGACTCTTCCCTCTTTAACGACACTGGCGGTGTGCCATTTTGGCCTTATGAATTATTGGGATCACCGCCTGATAACTTGGGGCAGGTTGAGGATATTGGGATGGGTGACATATTTGCTGAGATTTTGGCAAATGAGAATAATCAGTCAGGTATTGTTGAGGATGTGAGACAGAATGGAAGTTCTGTTAGTCCGCCGATGAATTGTTTGTAAATATAGTTACTAGTTCGTTCGCTTGGGATAATGAGTCAATGACAGCTGAAGCTTTTCCTACTAGAGACACAGTTGAAGGATCATAACGCCAATACTTATAGAAGACTTATTTCTTGTCCTGGACCAATATGATGTTCTACTAAGGGTGCAAAATGCCCTTCATAGTTATTTCCTTCCAGTGTGTTTCATTTCCTTTCACCAACATCAAATCCATTAAACAGGACACCGACCCTTTTTTCTTTGTTTCTAGATATATCTTGTATTGGCTTATAGGTAAGGAATTGTGTTATTTTATCAAACTCGCTGTGACTGGTCCTTCGGGGTATTGTGAAGATTAGATCTGGTTAAGGAAGTAAACGAGGAAAAAAAAAAAAAAAAGAAACAAGTAAAGAATCCCCCTCCACAGCAATAGCTCCTAATTCATTTATATCATACAAAACATCATAACCTTGATCGGTCTCCGGTCAGGTTCAATAAAACAGCATCATAAAACAGCATCATGTGCTACCCTCGTCGTGCCCGTTCAACAACTCCACGATCCCCAGAAAGCCTTTCCTTCGTGCCCACATTAGCGCTGTCATTCCAAAGCCATCCTCAATGCTTGTGTTAGCCCCAAGACTAAGTAGAAGACGAACGCTCGACAGGTGACCCCCCAGAGATGCATATAGTAGCGCAGAGCCTGCTTCGCGAGTAGAAACATGCTCTGGCGATGGCCTGCTGGGAATTCGCTCACCGGTTTCGTTCTGAAACGCGTCAGCGTCTTCAAAAGATTCTTGACGGCGCTTGAAAGCAGAATGCATCAAATAATCCCTCTTTCGCTTTGATAGGTACCACTCGGTCGCCCTCGCGTCGTGATCGACGCCACGTTCAACCAGGAGATTGATAGCCCAATCTAGGCCGAGGCTCGCTGCACAGATAAGTGGTGATGCGTCTAACACCACTACTCCCGTCTTCTCTGCCCGGCTTCCGCCTAGATTCCACTCCTCTGCTTCTTCCTTCAAAAGAGGTTCGTAAAGACAGATTCTTCCACACAGGTTTATATCAGCCCCGTGATTCAGTAAAAACCTTACCGTCTCTTCCTGTTCGGCGGGGGATCTGTTCGGCATTGGGTCGTTCAAGTCCTGACTTAAGTCGAGAAAGAAACCGCGGTTCTTGCGTTGATCCATACCCTGTGTTTCCTCAGGGCACCACAAACTATAGTCTCCTGATAGACTCCTCTCCCGTTCTACAGAGAGCAAGGATAAGAATCGTGACTCCGTTTTGCATTGTACCAGTGCATTCACCAGTGGCGTGGCACCGGTTGAGGCTTTCCCATTGATGTCTGCTCCTTTTTCGAGTATGAAACTGAGTATACGCTCAGACCCGTGCTTTGTGGCTATGGCAACGAGCGGGAGGTTACTCTGAACGACCACGGACGTATCGACATCGCGATCCAGAAGAGAATCGAATACTTCTTCATCGCCGCTGCCTATCGCTTGTATCAAAGCCGTGTCGTTTGAACCATCCCTAGCGTTAACGTCAGCCCCATGATCTAGCAGGTAGCGGACTACTCCGGTGCTTCGTCCCCCTGTTGCATGGATTAAAGGAGTCGCTCCATCACGGTCTGCAGCCTCAATTTTGGCCCCACGTTTGAGGAGATACTTCACGATGTCTAGATGCCCCTCCGATGACGCAGCAGATAGAGCAGTCCGTCCCTGGCGATCCTTGGCCTCGATATCAGCGCCGTGACGAATGAGGAGCTTCAGGATATCCAGATTGCCATCTAATGCCGTCGTGAATAGAGCATTATGATCTCCCAAGTCGCCCGTAGCTTCGATGTCGGCACCGTGATCCAGAACAAGCTGCACTATTTCCTTGCTCCCATGCTTTGCTGCAAAGTTCAGAAGGGTACTGCCGTACAAATTGTGGTTTGTGGGCCATGAATGAACGCGGTCAGAACAAAACTTGTGGAGGGGACTCCGTTTCCTCCTAGTCTGGTCTTCAAAAAAGTTCGAAGGCAAAAGAGCAGACCACAACCAATTTCGGACTTTCTCTTGGGTGCTGCAGTGGTGCGTAAGGCCACGCTCCAGCAACAGCTGAACGGTTGCTGATTGCCCTCTTTCTGTGGCTTCAACAAAAGCTTCTCTCATTGAAGCTTGAGAGTCGGCGCCATGCTCCAGAAGAAACCTTATGGTGCTTGTATCACCAGCGCGTGTTATTGCCAGCGTTAATGGTGTTTCATCGTAGCATCTCAGATTGATGTTTTCCTTCCAATGCCTCCTCTCATGACGGTGAAGCGCCTCAAGCCAACGTATGATGCCAAGCTTAGATGCCTGATGAAGTGTCGGATAATTGCTGTCCCCCATCGTCAGAAAGATATTTTGCTTTTCTAAAACCATGTTCTCAAAGAACCGGCGGTTTATATCAGCTGGGCATGTCGCAGATAGTCTGGTGTGATGTTTCCAGTACTTTTCTGCGTAGCCAAAAAGAGGAAATCGTGATGAATCATGGGTGCCTTGGTAGTGGATTTCTTTGAGCATCTCCAAACACCTGTAAGCGATGATGCCATGGCACTCGTCGAATATGAACCGATATCCTTGTAGAGGTGATTCCGAACCCTGGTCAACTTTCATCGGATATTCCTTAGCTGATTGATGTACCAAGAAAACGTTTTTTTCGTGTACCGAGAGGAACGGTTTTAAAAGCTGGACTATGTCTTCCGTAACCTCTACATCTGCTCGACTGTGCCTTCCTGGAGCGGTCGCCGAGGTCGCGGCTGCCAGTTCATTGAGGGTAAGGGGTCTCTTTGCAAATATAACCCACTTTAGTATGCATGCGCTGGCTTGACGGTACTCAGGGTCGATTCCTTGGAGCATTCTGGCAAAGGTCGGATTTAGTCCCTGGGGAAATGATTCAACCGTGTTCGATATTTCAAGATATGTTTTCTTCCCGCTGAGTTCTGCGATGACGAAGCTGACCCAGAGAAAGGTTCCTTCAAATTTCCTTACCAAGGTGTTCGTAACCTCGGACTGGAATTTCTTGAAACGCGATATACTCTCGAGTGGCTCCAGACGTGATCTGATGAAAGTTTCGACATCTCTTTTGACAGGCTCTTTATGATCTGTGTCGAGGTTGATGACATGTGTGGTACTGGGGCCGTCGATATCTCGACCCAGAATGAGCAACTGGAACTTGTTTCGATAATCCCTTTGCTCACAACGGCGGCAGTAATCATAGAACTTGCTTGCGAGTGTTTCAGATGAGCGGCACTCGTCTATTCCATCGATAATGCACCAGATCGTAGGAAGGCCGGGCTGAGAGAAGAGGGTCTCGAGTATCTTCCATAAACCCTCAAAACTCGACAAAAGATCTTTCGTCATTTCCTCGCTTTCGAAATATTTCAAAACCTCATTAACCTGCGGGCCGTCATGGCTGAATTCGAGAACCTGATAAGCTAAGCTTCGTAATACCTTCCGTGAGTCGTTGTATCTGTCATCCTGGAATCGACAGTAGAAGAACAGCAGACGGTCTCCTTTAGTTCGGCAAAGTGTCGTAAGTTGCTCCGTGAGAAAAAGCGAAAGCATGGTTTTCCCTTTACCAGGGCCACCGGATATTCGCAGAACCGGAAATTCACGAGCCAGCCATGATTGATACTGTGGGTCCAGAAGAATCCATTGGCAGGTGCCATCAGCCCTTCTCCCTTTCGTGCCGACAAGGGCTTCTCTGTCTATATCTGGATGACCGACGTACAGGGACTTGCGACATCTTTCGATGTTCTCTTCGATGTTCCCTATGAGAAGGCAGGTTAACGGAAGCTCATTATAGCCCAGCCCAGTATGCATTCCTCACCATGTTGGTTATTCCGAATTGTGACGTTACTGTTCGTGCCGACGAGACATACACTTCCGCTTGTAGCCGAGACATTGCAGATCGCTTGTCTCAGCTCCGACCGATCGCTGTCTCTTGCCTTCGGAGTTTGTGCTTCCATGACGGGAACTTGCGCTTGCAAAAAAAAGAAAAGTTAAAAGGCGCATCTGCCGGGGGGGTTTGTACACCAGCACTAAAGATCAGCTGAAGATTTTGTCCGCAATGGCTTATGCATGTAAGATTGCGTTACAGTGTGTATTGGTTCCAGCACCAATGATATTCTTCAGTCCCGGAGCCTGATTTTCAGCTTATAAAAATAGAAGTAAGGAAATTACAAATGCGTGATTGGTATTGTTCATAGCCCACAGAGGTGGAATATTGGAGCCTAGTTTGCAAATCGGGAAACTGCCACCTCTGGCCAGCCATCTTCCCCATCCCCAACATTAAAACTTGTTCAGATTGGCAAACTGGTAGCAGTAATAGTTCACTCCGAACAGGTTTCTACCGAGCTATGGCAGATCCAGTCAGTATCACCGCCTCAATCGTGGGCATCATTGGCGCCACAAGCCAGGGTATCGGGCTCCTGTCAAATACGATCCAAAATATCCGAAATGCCCCGGAGTCTATAAGGACGATACAGACAGTAATTCAACAGATGAAACCGCTTCTTGCAAAACTGGAGCTCACTACTAAGGAGGAACCTACAGAGTTGTTACTCTGCCAGGAGATCAGGGACGCCCTTGCAATTTGTAACCAGGCCTGTACAGACTTCCATGTCTCCCTCACGCATTGGACCCGACACTCGAGTGACGAGAAGACGTCTTTGCTAGACAATGCCAAGATTGGAATGCTTCGTCAGGGACGAATACGATCACTGAACGAGCAGCTGAATCAAGGCATCAAAATGTTGAATGTGACCCTAGAAACCGCGAGCTAGTAAGTTCTGCTTCCTATCCTTACATTAGGCTGTAACAAAGTTGCTGATGTCTTTTCAGTCTGAAAATGTCTCGACAAGAGACGATGCCGAAAGAGGTCGGTGATCAAATGCTTGTTCTCCTGGAGGGCCGCCTTAATGAAAGAATCAACGAAGCACGCAATGATCGAAATGCTGTCACCAGTTTGGAACAGCCAATTCTATCTTTTGAAGACAGTGAGGATAAACGAGCTCTGCTTGGCGAGATGAAACGACAAAAGACCATGATTCATGCTGTTCAACGGATGTCCGAAGAAGCGCTCAAAGCCTCTGTATCCCAGCGCATCAAACAAAAAGTCCACGACATCAACTCCAATAATCACAGCATTGCATTTGCTGGGTATTTTAACGTGGCAGCAAATGAGAGGAACCTCGAACAAGACATCTCGAAGGTATACGCAAACGAGCGTAGTATCTCGATAGCTGGAGTGGCGAACAATATTGATATCGATTCCATGTATGCGAGGGTGGTAGCCTCACAGAAAGCAGAAACTGCTGAGGGTTCTCAGCCGAAAGCTCCAACGGTTATCGACGAGGAAAGCCTTTCTTGGGAGATTTAGAAACCTGTATCGGGTTGTGGTGTCTAGGGCTTGGGCTTGTCTAAAGCCTATGAGATACTTGATCTCTTTTCATTTTTCCTTTTAGTCTAATCTTACCCTGATGAACGATACCAACAAACTAATTGAATATTGTGGTGATACAATCCAGAGCAGTACTTCACTCGGCTACCAAACCGACAATTAGCCCCACGATCTCCAGACTCTTAAACCCGCTACCGCCCTTGATTAACTTTGACCTTGCAGGCCTTATCGATCAAGTCATGAGACTTGCAGTCTTGAGTCTGCTACCAATACTTCGACTATCTTCAAGGTCTATTAATTGATTGTCGCCCGAATTCTGAGCTTTCAGGGCTTGATCCAAGAGGAAAGCCAGATCCCAGGTGCCGACGGATGGCTTGCATAGACTTGCTGATATAGAATCTGACCCAAGATTGGAGATACGATGTTACTGCACGGCTAGACGCCTTTCTAACCCCTCTTTTCAGTCTCCCAGACACGAGCAATCACCGTCGGGTAGATAGTTTGCACTTCATCAGGCTCGACACCAACAATCTTCCATCCTTTCTTCACCGATCCAATCAGGTGGCCAAAATCTCGCGCCGCATACGCTACAGTAAAAGCAGCAAACCTGGAAAAACCACACCTTTCCCCAAGAGTCTCATCAGTCATAGCCCGAAACCATATCTGTCCCACACCTTTCAAAGGAGAACCTCCACCGTCCATGGCAGCGATATAAAAGGCATAATTCCCAATGCCAGAATTATGATGAACACCACCATTATCCGTCTTCAGATTGGCATAGTCATCAATGTGAATAGGCTGAGCTGGCATGGTTGATGTAGGATCGGAGAATGATCGTAGGTACCGAGGCAGCTTCTTGAAAGTGAGAGCCTGTTCGGGTGTCACATCCGTCGATTTCATAGGGTCGTGACGACTGTGGTTATCAGCAATCTTACCTCCAGCCGCAAGCCAGAACTTTCTACTGAGATTCGGATCTATGCCGATGGCGTATTTCTCAAAGAAGCCATCTGGAGGGCTCCATAGGCTTTCTCCTATGGTCCAGGTACATTCAGTGGCGTTGTCACCAGGATAGAACTCGTAATGCTTGTAAAGCAGGCCAAAGACATCAGCCAAGTGTTCAGACAACGCACCAGGCTCTCCGAAATTTGCAAGACCACTGGTTCGAAGAATAACGCCATGAGTAATCTCGTGCGCGATGACATCGACGGCCTTATCAAAGTCATCCAGAAATGCTGCATCTCCACTTCCAAGAATGACTCGCTTCCCTGTCCAATGAGCATTCATGTACTTGTGCCCGTAGTTCATAGTAACGGCAACCGTAAGACGTTCCTTGCTAAAGAGCTCATGACCGAATTGTTCATCGAAGAAGGCGTAGATCTTGGCAATGTTGTCCCAAATACTAGACCAGCGCTCTCTGTCCCGAAAATCTTTTTCTACCTGTCGGGCGTTGCGGCCTGGAACGACCTCTTGGCCTTCCGCATTGTATATCAGCCGTATCAAACCGCCTTTCCTCTCCGGCATTTCACTATCCAAGAGGTGCGGGACCTCGATAGCGCCAACTAGTTCGTTGTTTTGGATCCTGGAAAGTAACCCGTCGCCGTCGTCGGTGATTGTGGAGGCTTTAGCGTTTGAGAAAAGGCTGTTGCCGGTGTTTATTGTTTCTTGGGCACTTTCTCGAAGGTCTGCATTGAGACTGTCGTCATTCGCCAAAGCAGATAGGAAGCCGTGAGGAATGAAGGAACACCATGGTGACTCCATATTGGTTTAGTGATAATGTGTAATGATAGATCGGGAAGAGAGAGACCATGGATAAATAATGCTGGGGTGATCTGTCTCTTTGGATGGAAATGTTGCGGTCTAATGCCAATCGAGATGGGGGGCGCCTGTCTCAGAGAAACTTGGAAATTACACAAAACTCGCGACTTCGCGCACTCGGAGCCTTATTCTCGTCTAGGACTGTTGCATAATATGTCATCACGCTGCTGTGTTGTAGCTATACCACTGGTCCAAACGTCGCAGCCTGCATAAGCCATAGTCGGAAGCTGAAAACTAAGACAGATTCAGGCTGGCTTATCGGGATGTAGTTCCTCCGTCTCAGAGATATAAGTACAAAATAGGATCTTCATAACAGACTTTTTTCCATAACCGACCCTACTTACAACATCAAGCTGGACTCAGACGATAGCGACTTCTGCGGTACAAGCTTAGAAGAGGCTGAAGAAGACCTCATTCAAGGCCGCACGAACCCTCTAGCGTCTAAGATGAGTGACGAGTACGACTGCATCACACAAAAGGGCGACGAGCCAGCGTTTGCCGGTTCAGACTCAAACATTCCTTCCATCGTAGTTGGTCTCAGCACCATCATCCCACGGTGGACTACTTCAACAACCATCAAATGGTTCATCCGAGCCGACAAATTCCCCTCGGATGAGGAAGCCGCAATCGCTGCATCGGCTTTCGACGAAGCATCTAACGAATGGAATGCCGTAAACTTTGGCGTCACCGTCCTTCAAACAACGGACAAGAAAGAAGCCAACTTCAATCTGGTATATCGCGATAATCCACCAAACCGTCCAACAGTCCTGGCCAGGGCTTTCTTCCCTCATCAGGAGGATAGAGATGTTGTGGTGTTCAAGTACGGCATGGACGCTAAGAATCGGTATAGATTGAAGAATGTGTTTTTGCATGAGCTTGGGCATGTTTTTGGGCTCAGGCATGAGTTTGCGATTGTCAAAGAAGGCCGGGGAGCTAAGCTATTCATGAATGAGAACAAGCTGTCGGTCATGGCGTATAACAAAATTCCGACGGTTCAGGAGTCGGATAGGGAAGAGATTGGGGCGTTTTATCAGTTGGAAAATGGTGCTGATGTTGATGGAAGTCCGGTGACGGATTATGTGCCGCAGCTTCGAAGCAGTAATCATAGTGGTTAGCCTCATCCAGATACTGTTCGCAGATTGGGAGTTGGTAACATGTGGAGGTCTACGCTTTTGATAACATGGGCAATCTCAACGTCTCCAGAGGAGTCGCAAATTTATTTGCAAGTATAGTCAGTGACATAATTGTTCCACGCAGACTACGTAGAACTAAGTGATGGAAACCCTCCAAGACAGCCATAGCACCAACCCGATAATTCTCGCCTACTCCTTCTTACCAACCTCAACAGCCCCATCACCCTCAGTCTCCCTCTGCTTAACAGCCCAAGCAAGTTCCTCATCCGCCTTAGCAGCCCTCTTCTCATCCTCCTCACCCAACTTAACATTCCTAACAAGATAAACCATCAACAACAACAAGCCTGACACACAAACAGATCCAATAGCAAGAGTCTGCTGTGTCTCACGATAACACTCATCAATCGCATCTCTATCCGCGCTGCCGATGGTGTAATTCTTCGCAACGACGATAGACCCAAAGATCTTACGTCCCTCCGCTTGACCGAAATTGGCGATGAGTTTGCGAGGCAGGAGGGAGTTCCAGATTGCGCCGCTGACTGTTACGCCCAGGTTGGAACCGAAACCTAGGGATGATAGGTATACGGCTGTTGCGATGGCGACTTGTTCGTTTTCGAGAACGGCTTGGAGGGATACTTGAAGGGGGACTTGGGTAAAGCCTCGACCAACACCGAGAAGTGACTTGGTAGTGATGAAGGCAGCTTCACTAGCGATATGCGTCCCAGAAATGTTCGTAAGGTAAATCGGTAACCCAGCAGCCAAGATGATACACACAACTCCAACCATAATCAGAGGTTTTGTGTTTTTGATAAACTTGAGCGAAATGCCAGCTACAAGCGCACCAACGTTATACGCCACACGCTGAGCATTATCAACTCGCGTCGCAGCACCAGGCGAATAATGACCCGCAACTTGCAAAAAGCTGGAAAGGAAAGGTCTGTAGATACTATCCGACATAGCGATAATGATAACCGATGCACAAGCGACGATGACGTTGTGTTCGCGAATAGTGCGGTAAGGAATGATAGGGTTGGAAGCAAACTTGCCATCCCAAACGAGGAACGCGATGAAGGTCAGAACACCAAGGATGATAAGAACGATAGAGGAAGGGCGACTCCATCGATCGGTATTGTTGCGTCCTGCGATGGTCATGGGCAATAAAGTCATCGCCAATCCCGCAACAAGAAGCAAAGCACCGAAAAGGTCCAACTGGGCTCCAACGTGCTTCGCCTTACCCAACGGTCCACTCTGAGCACCGTGCATGAACGACACCTTCTCAGCGACAAGCCCAACACGCTTTGCTCGTCGATTCATCCATACCATGATCCCAATAGTAGGAATCGAGGTAACAGGAAGAATAATAGACCACATACCGTAACCCCATCTCCAAGATGAATTAAGAAGGATATGTTCGCCGAGGTATGTTCCTCCGTAGAGAGTGGGTATCGCGGAGAGGGACTCGGGGAGGGTGAAGAGGATACCTCTGTTTACGAGGGTTGTTATGTCTGCTATGAAGATCTGTTGGACGATGTTCCATGCTGAATCGCCAAGTACATCAAAGATTGTACCAGCCTAAACCGTTAGCTTGGAAGTAATAAATATGGGGAGACTTACGAGGAAGGTATCGACGTTACGACAAGAAGCATACATGGCATTACCAATAGCCATAGCAATCGCACCACCCGCGAAACCCTGCGGTCTACCAAAATGCTACAACAAATTAGCACACTTCCACCAACAACAAATGATACCTTACATTTGCAAGCTTAGCCAAAAGTGGATACGAAACAATCCTGACAATTCCCGCAACGATTGATCCAGTGGCGAGGAGAGAATGAGCCTTAAAGTGGCTTGTCGCGTAGGGTTCGTAGACATTTTGTGTGTAAACTGTTAGGTTCATGAAGAAGTTCATGAGAAGAAGACTGGGAATTGTTAGTTGAGGGAACGGTAGGGTAAGATGGGGTGACGGACCAGCCGATTGCTATACCGAGGGTTTTAGTTGTCCATAGTTTTCTCAGTGCTTCGTTTGCAGAGCGAGGTCTTTCGACTTCTGCCGCCTCGGTATCTTGATGTGTTTCGGACGCCATTTTGACAATCAGACAGGACCAGAGATTTGGGGAACATCTTTTCTCTGCAGGACTGGGCTGGCTAACTGTTATAGCTCGTCAATAATCCCCTCAACCACATCCCCGGTACGGTACTCATCCCACCCAGTCAAGGATAATCACGAAGATCTTTTCCCATCGTGGTAAGAATAGCTGATTGATAGCACGGCTTGGCACGAAGATTTTGTTGATCCCTGCATTTAAGCTTGTCGGTTAAAGTTGCTGTCGGCCGCTGAATGGAAAACAGTGACTGCCAAGACACTATCACGTAAAAGTTGATCAGATAAGATGCAAAAGGGTCTGATAATCTCTCAAGTGGCTCCAGTTTTAACGTACCATTTGACCCTGGATTGAGTTTGATTAGCGGGGATTAGAGAGGCTAGAGACGATGGGGTAAAAGGCCGTTGGAGGTGGGATTGTCACTGAAGAAGTTTTGATGCGGAAGATTCCGCGTTATACTCGGACAGGTGGAGGAATGTGTCAGATTCGGGTGATTGGCACGCGAGATGCAAGGAGGGATGTTGCAGTGTCGTATAGATCCATGCTACTTAACTTATGCATATTGCTGTGATAATAAACAGTAGAGAATGAAGAAGTCATAACCATGCTATGCAATTTGCCCTATGCCTGTTCTTTTCGCGATAAACAATGCTTTGTTCACTTCTCCTCGGCTCCCTTTGCGATCTTCTCAGCCTCCTCAGTAGCCTCTTCGACAATCCCCTCGGTCTCCTCCTTACTAAAAGCATCCGTAAACTTGACCCAACTCCCATGCGCAAGCCCTGTCCCCGCTCCAATCAACAATCCCAACCCAGCAGTAGGAATAGCCACAACACCCGTCAGCAACGCACCAACACCCATGCCTAACCCACTCGCCACACCAGCACCGATACCCGTTCCCATAGCACCGCCCTGCAACCAGCCCTTTTCAAGTCGCTCAGCAGTTTTCATAAGCTTGGCTGCTTTTTTGTCGATTTCTCTTGCTTCATGACGGATGTTTTCTGCTTCTTCGGGATCAGATTCATTATCTGCTTTTTCGTGAAGTTCGATTGATTTTTCTTGTAGGTTTTTTGCTTCTTCGACGCGTGTGTGGATTTCTTTCACGATGCGGTCTTTGGTTGCAGACGAAGACTCAGTCGGGGTTTCCCCGTTTTGGGGTTCTTTGGAGGAAGACATGAATTGGGCGGGGATTGCGCCTGAGAAGATTGAACCCAGTGCTTCGTTCATGGATGTTGAGACAGGGGTTTAATGGTAGATATATGATAAACTAGAGATGGTAGTAGTGCGATAAGAGTGGAATGTGGCTTGTTAGGAAATCTTGTTTGGAGTTGTGCTTGTTTTATGACATTTGAAGTGGGGGTGGCGGATGACGTACATACACGTGTACTGTATCTGTCTGCAGCAGGATTATTGCTATGATGCTATAATTTCATAGTCATTGTCATCGCGATGTACGATGAGTTTCACAGCAGGGGAATATTCAAGATTCATTAACGTTTTATTGTGTAGAGATCAGAAGAGACGGAAGAATTGGCGTTGTTTTAAACCGTTGGGAAAGGTCGGAAACCTAGTTCAATGGACTATGACGTCGCGTTGAAGAAAAAACTGTTGGCGGATGAAGAAACGGCTTCAACGTTGAGGGTGTATCCACCATTTCTTAGCCGCTGTCACCAACCATTTAGAAGATTGGAATGAATAGACTACATTAACATTTTATTATTTACTCCAAAAAAAAAATATCTCACCATAGAGACGCGTAGGAGGAACTTCGACAGATGCCATGTTTTTGCGCGTCAACTACCCTGCACCTTGGCGCGACTGCTTATTAACGCTCCATCGCGGGGAATTCATGATCCTAATTGGCCAAGATTAATCGTCATCCCTTAACCATCTCATCCCTTGCACCCCGAGATCGTCTCAACACATGTCCTTTCATCTCAACCTCCGCACACTCAATGATTCCATATCCATCTCATTCAATCTCAATTTGGTAGCATCAATTGACAAGTACCCAACATGTCGCGTCTAGGCTCCCCAGACCCGGGCGCGTCATCAGACAACCACGCCCTTCTCAACATGGTAGACGGCGAGTCCCAACGCGGCCGAGGTGAAGCAAAAGGTGCAGCCGCAGATCTAATGCGTCGTCTCGGTGTATCTCCTGAGCGAAGAATTAAAGTAACGCCTGAAGATGATGCGCGTGTGTTGGGGAGAATTGATATGGTTGTTCTGCCTCTTATGCTGGCAGTTTACTTTCTTCAGGGTGAGCACTGACAGTGTGGATGAGATTTGGGAGGAAATGGGATATTAATGTGTGTAGGCCTCGACAAAGCAACAATCGCATACGCCTCCATCTTCGGCCTAATAGAAGACACACACCTAAAAGGAAATCAATTCTCATGGCTAAGCAGCATCGTCTACGCCGCGCAACTCATCGCGCAATTTCCTCTAGCATGGCTTCTCGTCAAGCTCCCCATCGGCAAATTCACAGCATGTATGGTGACACTTTGGGGATTGACGTTGACATTCATGGCTGCTGCGCATACTTTTCATAGTCTGCTGTTTGCGAGATTTTGGTTAGGTGCTTTTGAAGCTAGTATCGCACCCAGTTTCGTGGCGATTACGCAGATGTTTTGGAGAAGACGGGAGCAGCCGCTTAGAATGAGCTATTGGTATGCTATGAATGGGTTTACGGGTGTTGTAAGTTTACCTCTTCCCATTCATCATCATGTTACTAACAAAGGTGTAGTTTGGCAGTTTGGCGACGTGGTGGCTTGCCCAACTCCCTCTCGGCCTAAAACCATACCAGGTAACCTTATACATTCTCTAACCCTACTTGCAATATACTAACGATCTAGACGATCTTTGTCGCGTTCGGAATCATCACAGTCTGCTTCTCAACAGTCCTATTCTCCTACATGCCCGACTCCCCCGCCGAAGCCAAATTCCTTGATAAGCACGATAAACTAATTGCCATTGAACGATTAAGGATGAATCAGACGGGTGTCATGTCTCGACAATGGCGATGGGATCATTTCTGGGAGACGATGAGAGATATCAAGACGTGGCTTTGGTTCGCTCTTATCTTTAGCATCTCGTACGTGATTATTTCATTCGTTGGGTTAGTTACTGACTTATTACAGAGTTCCTTCTGGTGGTGTTGGTTCTTTCGGACCACTTCTCATCAAATCCTTTGGCTTTGACTCTTTTGAGGCTATTTTGTTTAATGCGCCTTTTGGTATTGTTCAGCTTATTTCTACTGTTGGTGGATCCTATGTTGCGACAAAGTATCACAAGAAAGGGCCTGTCATCGCCTTCCTGGCTGTCTTTCCCATCATCGGATGTATGATCATGTTATCTACTCCTCATACACCCGACGGCAGAAACACTCTACTAGGAGGATACTACATGATCTCCGTCTTTCCAGGAATAAGTACGTTCATTACTCTCTTGTCTTACGAATGCTAATAGTCTAGTCCCGTTGATCTACTCCTGGGCCTCTTCAAACACAGCAGGCGATACCAAAAGCAAATGCAACTCATCTGTCCTCTTCATCGGCCAATCCCTCGGCAACATAATCGGGCCCCTCCTCTACAAACCTAGCGAAGCACCCGAATACCACAGAGGCCTATCCTGGAATCTACTTCTGTACATGGCCATCGAAGGATTAGTCGTGGTAACGAGTATGTATCTCGCCTTTCTCAACAAAGACCATAGTCGACGTCGCGTAGCAGCTGGGAAGGATGCTGTTATCGTGGATTACAGTTTGTACTCGCCTGAAGAAGCTGATCGGCTTAGAAAAGCCAAGGGAGCGGATGTTGATGGAAATGTGGGGGATAAAGCTTTTGATGATTTGACGGATTTGATGAATGATGAGTTTATGTTTGTTTTCTAGATTGGGTTAGTTGATGGAGATGGCTTTTGTGGTGACCGATTACGTTGGCGGTTTGATTGCTTCCGATGTTAAGTGCCGATTGCTTCCGCGGAACTGGAGCCAATCGGATGCGTTGAATATCCGAGTTGGAGTAAGCAGTACAAATGACGTACGTACGCCGAGAGATGCTCGATATTACCGCAACGTAGACGAGAAATTATTTTGCTTGTGTTTTGAATAAAAAGGATATGCTTGAGACCTTCATAGTAGGAAGGGCAAAGAGGTATAACTGAAGCTGTCTTAAATTGAGTGTTGAGGATCAAAGCGCAGGCCAAACGGATCTAACACGGGTTCACGACCATCATTCTGACCAATAATGTCTCCAGAAACGCCAAGTGCCGAGTGCAGAATGTGGAGAAATCCTTCCTCGGAAGCCGTCAATGGTCACTCTGGGGTAAATAATCTGGGGCAGTCCAGACCCATTGACTATCAGCCACTATCCGACGACACAATACAAATACTGTCCTCCTCCCCTAGCCTTTAACCCTTCTCTCACTCCCCATACCTGGCAAGAATCATTATCCACCATGGCTCTTACAGAACTCCTCATCTCGCCCTGGGCACCCGTAGCCCTTCTCGTCGCAGTCTTCGCATGGTACATCCTTCCATGGATCTCCAATAAAGACCTCCGCGGCATCCCCGCTCCCTTCCCAGCACAATTCAGCAATCTTTGGCTTCTTTCAACATGTCGAAGAGGAAAGCGTTATGAGATTGTTGACGAAGTTCATAAGAAGTTGGGTGTTCTGGTTAGAATCGCGCCTAATCATGTTAGTGTTGCTGATGCGGATGCTATCAACACTATCTATGGCCATGGAAATGGTTTCTTGAAGGCGTGAGTCCACTAATCTACGAGAGGCTTGAGGAAAGTAGCTAATATGGTACAGGGACTTTTACGATACCTTTGTGTCTATCCGCCGAGGTCTTTTCAACACGCGTGACAGAGCTGAACACTCTCGTAAGAGAAAGATTGTTTCGCATACTTTTGCTCCCAAGTCTGTTCTTGAGTTTGAGCCTTATATCCGACAGAATCTTGAGATCTTTATTAAGCAGTGGGATCGCATCTCGGCTAACAAGGAGCGCGATGGCTATGGACGCGTTGACTGTCTGAACTGGTGTATGTCTACTCTCACCCGGCTTCTGTACTTCACTGACCATCTTTAGTCAACTTTCTTGCTTTTGACATCATCGCTGATTTGGCTTTTGGAAAGCCATTCGGTAAGCTACCTCGTGAAAAAATTCAGAGGTATACTGACCTTTCCAGGCATGCTCGCTTCTGGTGCCGACATCGCTGAAGTAAAAGCCTCCCCCACCAGCCCAACAATCTACGCCCCAGCCGTCGAAATCATGAACCGCAGAGGCGAAGTCTCCGCAACCCTCGGCTGTCTCCCCCAACTCAAGCCCTACGCCAAGTATCTTCCCGACCCCTTCTTCAGCCAAGGACTCCAAGCCGTCGAGAACCTAGCCGGTATCGCCATCGCCCGCGTGAGCGAACGTCTCGAGCGCGGTGGAGACTCTACCCGAAAGGATCTGCTCGCTCGTCTCATGCAAGGTCGCGATGAAAAGGGTGAACCGCTCGGTCGGGATGAACTTACCGCCGAGGCGCTTACGCAACTTATTGCGGGTAGTGATACTACTTCTAACTCCTCTTGTGCGCTTTTGTATCATGTTGTTCGCACGCCTGGTGTTATGCAGAAGCTTTACGAGGAGATTACCGCTGCTGTACCTGAGGGAGAAGCTATTCCTGATTTTGAGGATGTCAAGCATCTTCCCTACCTCGGCTACTGCATTAACGAGACACTCCGCATCCACTCCCCCTCCGGCATCGGTCTTCCCCGCGAAGTCCCTCCCAACCATAAAGGCGTAACCCTTCACGGACGATACTTTGGACCCGGCACAGTCCTCAGCGTTCCTACATACACGATCCACCACTCGACAGAAATTTGGGGCCCGGATGCTGATGACTTCAAGCCCGAGCGCTGGGAGACTTTGACGGATAAGCAGAAGAATGCTTTCATTCCTTTCAGTTACGGGCCTAGGTCTTGTGTGGGTAGGAATTTGGCGGAGATGCAGATGAGGCTGATTGCTGCTACTTGGATTAAGCGGTATGATGTTATTCTGAGACAGGATGTTATGGAGACTAGGGAGGGATTTTTGAGGAAGCCCATGGGTTTGGATGTTGGCTTGGCACGACGATGAATGTGTACATGAAAGGACGACAGATGGAAATAAAAGGCGTTTGTGATTCATTTATCCTGCATGCATTGTGCTAATGAAGTAATAATACGACTACAAGTTTATCGAGCTCAGCGTCATTCAACACCCTAATGTTAAGAGCAGTATCTGTGTAGGATCCCATAACTACACATTCATGAATAGTCAACTCTATATGCAATTGTAAAATTTTGGCATGCGTCTTTCGTGACAGGCTCACATGAAGACTGCACACAAAAGGGACGAGAGTGGTGGCAGCGACTCATATGATGCAAAATATTATGAAGACAGAACTAAGCTGCAAACTTCACAATTACTCCATTGAAGCACTTGGCTCACACGCGGTGAGCCTAAGAACGTCTAATCGGGGTCTGTCAATGACGCATCTGGTTATAAGATGCCCGGCAATGAGTACTTCATAAAACGACACTTTTGATCACACAAACTGTCATGCTTAAGAACGTCATACTGTCAGCGGGTTGCATAAATTAGCCTTTCCCCTGTCCCTTAGTTGGCTGGAGCGTCCCACTGTTATTAACAATCAGCAGGCTGCATTAGCGCGAATGATCAGTTGAGTATATCTGCCGTGACTGATTTATATATATTTGCCAGTCGATCCCAACTCTATGTCCATTTTTCTCTTTTTCGTTCTTTCCCTAAGCTGTTAGAACCTCACTATACGATCCCGAAGATGGGATTCCAGACTGCCCCCAAGCCCGAATCGTTGCTCGGCTGGCATCGCATCCTCTCTCCCACAGCAAGCGTCAAAGTTTCCCCCATCTGCTTAGGTGGAATCAGCATCGGCAATTCATGGAAATTCTACACCGGCAAAAACGAGGATCCCTTCAAACTACTCGATGCATTTTACGACTTGGGCGGTAACTTTATCGACACTGCTAATATGTACAACTCGGAGCAATCTGAACAATTGATTGGCCAATGGATGGAAGAGCGTGGGGTAAGAGACCAGATGGTGATTGCTACCAAATACTCTGGTGGCTATCGTGCGTATAACCGTGATAAAGAGCCTATTCAGACAAACTTTACCGGAAACTCTGCTAAGAGCATGCACATTTCGGTTCGCGATAGTTTGAAAAAGCTGCGGACTGATTATGTGGATATTCTCTACGTTCATTGGTGGGATTACGCTACGCCTGTGGAAGAGGTGATGAGAGCGCTACATACGCACGTCATGGCGAAGGAGGTCCTGTATCTCGGTGTTTCCAACACTCCTGCTTGGATTATTGTCAAAGCCAACGCCTGTAAGCTTCAAGCGAAACCCTTTGGTTATTGGGGCTAATATCGTCAGATGCAAGGCAGCACGGCCTGACACCTTTCTCAGTGTACCAAGGAAACTGGAACGCATCTATGCGGGATATGGAAGGAGAAGTCATTCACATGTGTGAGGACCAAGGCATTGCTGTGGTTCCATGGGGTGCTCTGGGAAGTGGTTCCTTACTTACAGCTGAACAGCGAAAGGAAAGGAAGGATGACCCAGATGCACCACACATTGAACCTTCAGAGACTGCCATAAGAACAAGTGAAGCACTGGAGAGAATTGCTTCCCGCAAAGGAACCACGCTACAAGCTATTGTAGGTAATGTCGCTCCCGCATGATACTCAGCACTAAAACCTACAGGCCCTTGCATATTTGTTTCACCAGACGACTTATGTCTTCCCCATTGTCGGCGTCAACACAGTTGAACACGTCAAGGCTATGCCTGAAGCTTTGCGTATCAAGCTTTCAAAGGAAGAGATTGACGAAATCCATGAAGCGTCTCCGTACAATCCAGGATTTCCCATGAACTTCACTCAGTACATACAGCCTGTCAAGTATGATTTGTTGTGGACGCCAGCAGATCACCAGCAGTATCAGATGGCTGCGTGGATCGATGCTCCACCTAAACCACTGGTAAGTAAACTTTCAGGCCCAGCGACCTTCGTTATGGAAAAGCTAACTATCTTTAGCCGTATCAGCCAAGGACCGAATAGGCTGTGTCGCGAAAGGGGAATGATAGTGACGGATAGGTGCATTACTGGGTCTAGAATATAGTGATCATTAGGTGCGAATATAGGATGCTAAGGTTGATGGCCGTGGAATCGTTGGAGCGATAGCCTTATCAGAAATCATGAAGCTCAGTTCAAGACTGATGAGTCACCTTGTGCTACTATTGTAAGAGAATTAAAACAAACATCCCTCTAAAATTTATTGTCCCACTACTGTAGAACCACCAGCTCCATTACCAGTGCTCTCCCTTCGTTTCCCGCCACTTTAGCTCTACTGCTTTCCCTTTTTTGATTGGGCCCCAGAACTCTCGGCATCAGTCTTCGCCTTATTCTTATTGATAGGCTTTGTCTTCTTGGTCGACCTTTGCTCAGTGCTGAGTACTCCAGGATCCGCGCCCACTATTTTAGGTGATTTAACCTTCTTGCCAGGTTGAGGGTGAAGTTCCGTTGACGCTTTTGTACGACCCTTATTAGAAATCGGCGGTATTATCAATGTGATATCCATCCCGGGTTCTATAATAAATCTCCAACAGTTCGGCATTATGATACTGCCTGTAGGGCCAACAACGTCATAGTGGCCGTTCAAGATCTGTGAACCAAGTACCTCGTGCTGTCCAAGTGCCTCTTTTATCTTCTGCTCCATGCCCTGGTTCTTGTCAGCTGGAGTGCAATTGTATTATGGGGTCGACTGACCTTCCATTTCCTGATGAGATGAAATGGGAATGTGAATTGTTGTCCAACGGCGTTGAAAGTAATGGACTCCTTCCCTCCCTTGGTACATTTACAGTCATTGGTCTCTTGTATCGCAATCTGTTCAGTCCCTGGATCTTGAATGTTTTCCTCTTCAGTGGTCCAGTCAGCCAATAGCTTGTCAACGATGGAAGAGCTCACTCCGGGTTCGTATATGGCCGTTTGCAACTGTGCAGGTATACCAATGGTTATTTCTAAGCTCCCTCCATCGATTCCGGTGCTCTGGGAGCTAGGGCCCTTTCCTGACTGGGCCCAAGGCTCGAAGACTAGGTTGTAGAGCCAAGTCGCAGTGTCATCGGCGCGCTTGTTCAGAACTCCAAACTGCATTAGCTTGTTTTCTTCGCCACCTTCAACATTGTCGCTTTTCTGTAGTTCCAAGGCAGGTGCATCATCATGTGAACGTTGCTGCTGTGAAAGCTCCGTCATACGATTACAGGCTGCATATGTCAGGTTCTCAGAGTGTTGACGAACGTGTGAAATATTGGCATCTTTCTTCTTCTTCTTTCCCTCCTTGTTGGCAGGACTGATCTTCGCCTTGGCTTTCTGTGATCTAGTTGTTTTCAGTGATAGTCTCGCCATCGCATATATTCTGGTTTCTGACTTTGCTTCCTTTCTAGTCAATGCAGCTAGAAGCAAGGTGTTCTGTATAAGCTGGATTCCACTCTTGTGGCTCTCGATCACGCTGAGCTTGTACTGAACTTCCGGCTTATTGTATACCCATAGAAGCCTCTTTAGTGCTGTTTGACCATCCATGAGGCTTTTCAGGTCCTTGTGTATGGCTGATATTCTGCTCATCGTAGAATTGATGATATTCAAGAGACGGCGCTTGCACAGGTCCTTATTCTTTTCTAGAAAGTCGTGCAGCTCTCCCAGAATGAAGGAGAGATCAGATATTCTTGCCGCTATATCGAGTATCTCGCGGGGGGCATTCTGGATGGAAGCGACGAAACGATGTATGTCTTTGGAAAGAGAGGTACCGGTTTTCACGACTTGCCAGATGCCTGCCAAAATAGCAGCAATAGATATTGGATCCATGGTAGTTGACTTTGTATTTCAACCTGTCAAGAATTTATAAACAATAAACAATCTGGAGGTTAACTGGGGCTTTATCACATCCGGCTCGAGTCAGATGCGGGGTATAGAATGCCCAATAGTATCCCGCCGGCTGCCTCCAAGGCACAGCCTACTTTGGAGTGATCTCAGTCTGCCTGGTCTCGACATTGCTTACGATTGGGGGCTGATGCCTGCAAGCGATCAAATGATGCAGCCAGTATCAGAGAGGTCAGCATGCAAGAGCTGTAATCGAATCATGATAAGTAATGCAGGTCACAGATTGTCGCGCGATTTATGGGTGATAAGAAAACGGTGGATTGAAGCAGCGTCGACATTAATATGCTCTAATTCACTACCTAGTCATTAGAATTAACCACTGCATGACCCTCCTTCTTGTGGTTGAAATTAGCATCTGAGCCCCCTCGCGTACTGGATGTCTCATCTACATCCGACTGTTGATGTCCTCTATCCTGCTTGAGCAAAGACTCGGTCGGACGTTCCGCTCGTGCCGCCATCATATCATCTGGCTTCGTATCCACTGCAAAGAAAGTAGAGTGACCATCGCTACCTTCCAACCCGTTGCCTTGCCGTCGCAATACTAGCCGAACATTGCTTAGATGCTTTGGCAAAGGCTCTGCGCCTGAGGTCTCTCCAGAAGGCACGAGAGCGTCAAGTTCAGGATTTCGCGTCGTTCGCAGGATGGTCGAGAAACTATTCGCATACGATGCTGAGGCGGATTTGATGCATAGTAATCCAAACATAACGACGATCAGAGAAAGCAGTAGGCCTAATCCATACGCGATGAAAAGGTTGCGAGGCTCGTAAGAAAACGCGTTCTGTGTAGAGAAACGGGTTATAGGGCCACGAGAGAGGGTGATATCGTCTTGTCTAGAAGGATGTGTTAGCAAGGTGTTCTGAAGAAACTTGGTTTTGCACTCACAGAAAGTGGGAGTTACTCAGCAGGCTGAGTGTAACATTCTCAACCAGCTGCTCCAGCGCATCAGGCATTGATATATTGCCAATCGTAGACTTTGGCCACTCGTCGGAATACAAAGATTGCATATCCGGCGTATCAGTAAGAACAGTATGCCCGATGCGAGTCCGAAACGTCCTACCACCCTTCTGTATAGTACCAACCAACATGTTCCCCAGTGCAGCCATAATGCCAAGGTACGCAGTAGTGGGATTACAATGACTAGCAGGTCCGGAAAAGCAGTCTCTGGCGTCATACACTGATAACCAGTTCAGTTTCTTTGTCTTGTATCTGATGTCCTGTAAACCGTTGTCAAATGTAATATTGACGGAATACGTCGCGTTATAGAGCTGACATTCAATGGTCTTGTTTGCTCGACCAGACGGTCTATCAGGGATGGCAACGTAGAATGTAGCCGGGTTACCTCCCGGGTTCCAATTCGTGACGTTTGCGGTAAAGTCCAGACCGGGTGTCCGAAACACCGATGAGAAATCCAAGACATTGTGCAAACCCTCTATAGCAAAACCGCGCCATTGGCCTTCCTCCGATGCTGAAGAAGACTTGTTCTCCGCGACAGGGACAAAGCCAAGGTATGTATAGTGGCCGTCAGCGTCAGACCAAATATCGTCAGCGTTCAGCGTTTTTTCCATCGCCTTTCTGAACGAATCGTTCTCGGGAGTATGGCATGAGAGTGTAGGTCCGTAAAATTCAAGCGAGTAGGAAGAATTGGGAAAAGGAGCGGCGATGGGGAGGATGGCGCCTAGGGATGCGACTGGTTGGAGTATCTTGATCACCTGGTATGACATGGTGATACCAGCGTTTGTCCATCCACCGAACGAGAAAGCGCGGTCGTAATCGATTTTTGGAATGAAACCGTCGACAATGGTTACGTTTGTCTCGGAAGAGATCTCGATGCTCAGGGTAGCTGGTGTGATGACTGCAATCAATGGCAGAGCCCTGGATAGATCTTAGCAGAGAACCTCGAGTACTGGAGATATATCTCACCAAGCTATCACAGCTACCACAGCAAGAGCCGGTGCGGCAGTCCAGACCTCCAGGGTTGTAAAATCCCAAGCCGTATGTGACACGCCAAACAGCGAATCAATACCCTGGATTGTAATAGATTTTGATCTCAGCGTCCGCCACAGTATTTGTGTGTATGCGATGCCGACAGCTGCTGATAACAATGCTCTTACAAGAAAGGCCATTCCCGTGCCGATACGCAAAAACCATTCTTGCTGGTTCTGACTTTCGACAATTCTGTCATTGAGATAGTTGTAAAAGAAGTGATGGCCGATGGCGAGTGCTAGTCCTGATAGAAGACTCCCTGTCATCAGGATGAGGGTCAAATTATGGCACGCCATTTTGTCCTTGTTGCCACTGATACGGCCAACTTCTGTTTATTAATTGCACATGATGTTATGGTCCAACCATAAACAACGTGGCTTTGAGGGCTGGGGAGTTGTCAAGTCGGGTGAGAAATAAGTCAGAAATAAGCATCTGACAGGAACACGACCGTGGCTGATTACATTGACTATATAAATAAGGACATGTCGCAGCGTTAGTACAGGACTTGGTAATGATCTTCTTCGCTATAAACAGGGTATTGCCCCTGCTAATGACCACGACAGGGCTGTACAAACAGCCAAAATGACTGGCCAATTTACTGCCAAGACATGCAACACCAATCCTTCAAGGAGATTATTACTGCCTGGAGCATGACGTCAATCACGGACATCGAGATGCATGTAGTGGAACATAGTGGTTCAAGTGAACATCGAGATATCAGTCCCACCTTGCCGCTATCTTATGTCGTGTCAAACTCTAGAAGCGCTCTTCCCGTTGAATAACCTCACCCTAGACTGAGACCGGCTAAACCACCAAATATCGCAGGCGGTGAAAAATTAGCCCCGCCAAGCCAACCTCTGTTTTATAACCAGGATCCCTCAGCCCAGGAGCGGGGTTTGCTTCGCTCTAAAGTCTATGATTCGACGGAACCACCCTTCTTTTCAGCTCCAGGCGACGAAATGAGTTTAGCCTCATATTATGAGGCTGTGCTTGCGCAATCAGAGGAGATGACAGCGAGAATTCCCCCTTCAACAATCTTCACTTGAGAATTGACAATTTGAAGTAAGACGGTTCGATTGAAAGCACTGTCAAAATGGGCGAAGGCGGATACATGATTCTTACCAACGGTACGCCGTACCGATGGAAACGGTCTGATCAGATGAGCTATCAGATGAAATCTTGGGACTTTCCTGAAGTCATCGAAGCAGGTAAATCTTACCCCTCCCCAACAAAAAACAATAACTCACTGACTGTTCACAGGCAAGGTTCCCAGAACATACATCGAGTTCAGTCAAGGCGCCTTCAAGAAACGCTCTGATACTAGTGGCTCGGTAAAGTACACCCTCGAAGGAACAGGATGCAGCTTCACCATTCACGTCCGCGATGATGACGAGCGTATCTGGGTGAAACTCGACTCTCTTGAATCGGTCGGCAACGCCCGCGGTTCCGAAATTCACCTTGGATGGCGCCATGACAAGTGTCTCACTTGGGTCCTCTCCGGTACCAAGGAAGAATTCCATACGTCGAACCCGCCTATGGACTGGATGCAGCAGTGCAGAAAGACAATCGGGCATCTCCCTCTCTCCAAGATATGTCTTCTCGGAACGCATGATTCTGGCATGTCGACTACTTCGCACTCGCTTGTGCCTGTTAGTGTCATCGATCCGTACGTTCTGTGTCAGTGCGAAGATATCTACGGACAACTCCAAAAGGGCGCGAGATACTTTGACATTCGTCCTCAGATTTACAAGGGCAAATGGTGCACGGGTCATTACACCGGCAAAGTCGGCGCACGCGGCGAAAACATTGCCGACATCATCGACGGCGTGAACAAATTCACAAAGGACAACGGTGAATTGATCATCATCAACTTCTCCCACTCTTTGCAGTCTGACGTGGAAGAGTGGCGAGAGTTCAACAAGGAAGAATGGCACAATTTGATGAAAGAGCTTCAGAAGCTGAACAACCTTTTCATCTTGAAAGATAAATCGAAAGCCAACAATCTCTCCACTCTCAAAGTCGATGACTTTATCGGCGATGGCAAAGCAGCGGTAGTATGCATAATCGAAGAGTGGGGAAGTTTGTCCCTCGGCGACTACCTAAACCAAGGATTCTTTAAATCTGGACAACTCAACATCCGAAATGAATACGCCAACAAAGACGACACGGAATTCATGGTCAAGGACCAAATCGAGAAGATGAAGGGCCACATGTCCTCCAAAGACAAGCGCATGTTTTTACTATCCTGGACGTTGACACAGCAGGTGCCCGAGTGGGTAGGCAGTGTACGAAGTCTGGCAGGAAGTGTCAGTGATTCACTTCGACCGATTAAGCTCTTGGCTAAAGATTGTAACCCGGAGCTGTTTACGACACTGTTGCCTGAAGTTAGTGAGACTTCGTTTCCGAACGTGGTTTATATCGATTATTTGGATAGTATGGAGTATGTTGCTTTGGTAGTGGCTATCAATGACAAGGTTTTCAATAACTAGGATGGGTAAAATATCTAGGATAGGAATGCAATTTATGGGATCTTGACGACTACTCTGCCCGCGACCTGCTGTTTCTTGAGATCTTCGATGACGTTTCCGACTTGATCGAATTCAAGGACTTTGACTTCCGGGGCTATCGTACCTACCAATGCATGTTGGAGAAGGTCCTCCATCTGCTTTTCTGTTCCAACCATGACACCGGTAACTGTGAGGTCTATTCGTTGTCAGCTGTCAGTCACATTTTCCAAAGATTGGGATACTCACCTCTAGCGGAGCAGATAGTAGCAGAAAGAGGAATATTAAAGTCATTCCTCGGCAGCCCAATCGTGACGATGATTCCCATGTTCCTTACCAGACTCGGTGCTTGGATAAATGCCTCTTGTGAAGCGGTAACCACTAACACAGCAGCAGCTCCCTCTCCCGTAATCTCCTTCACCTTCTCTTCAACATTCGCAGTTTTAAAGTCGATGAAGTGCTCAGCGCCACTCCCCAAGCTCAACTTCCGCCTTGCCTCTCCAGTATCGATCGCAATGGCTCGCAGACCCTTGAGTCTGCTGGCAATTTGAACACCGAGATGTCCAAGACCGCCTCCTGAGCCGGATATGACGATCCAATCGCCCTTCTCTGCATACCCTTCAAGCTTCGAAACAGCGCCCGCCATGGTCAAGCCAGCACAGAGTAACGGAGCAGCGACCTCACCAGGAATATCGTCTGGGATTTGCGTAACGTACCTCGCATCGGCGATCATGTACTCCTGCAATGTTCCAGGAACATGCTTCCCAGTATTCAGCTGCTTCGGGCAGTTGTTATGATAGCCCTTCTTGCAGATACGACAAGTGCCGCACGCACTGTAAAGCCATTTTACACCAACTCTCTTACCCATCATCTCAGTATCAACATTCTCTCCCAGCTGAACAACCGTTCCGACACCTTCATGTCCAATAATGGGATCATACAGTCCCCAACCCGAGACAGCACGAACTTCCGAACCACTACAGGGTATTAGCCAAGAACGCACTGCATCCACACTTGCTTACCAAAGACCCGTAAATTCCAGCTTAATCAAAATTTCATTCTCACCAGGTTTACCGACAGGAATATCTGATCGGATTATAATGCGCGCATTATCGCCAGGGTTTTCAATCAGTGCTGCCTTATGAACTGAAGGTATGGAAGTCATGATGATGGAGTGCTTATCTTCGCTTATCACGGGCGCTGGCGGGGTTTAAGTGCCCGGAGGTTGTGGGGTTGATTGGTAGCCGAGTCAAGTGCCGCTCCGAGCAGCTTACCGATTGGCCAAGGGATTTCAACACCAAAGGATGTGAACATGTCGGGTCGTGACCGAGAAGGAGCTTTGAGATGACTCTCAATAAGCATCACAGCAGTTTATTTCTTACCAGAGAGTACGGTATCGCAAGTAATGACTCGTCTTACAAAGTGTCGTGAGGGCAAACTTAGGTACAGTAACTGTGAAGGTGATGGCCACAGCGGCATCGAGGGACCAGAAGAATTGGCCATTAAGAATATGACACATGACATTTTCGCTCTTTTTTTTGCCACATTAGATAAGAATACATATGGAAAGGGCGGCACAGTAAGAGGGGAATGGTACCACAAGTAATGTGGCCAAGGAGATGTAAGGTTTTCGATGATAAAGTTCTCTTCGAAGCATCACGACTCCAATCGCTACATCTGGCGTGTCCTCTTCAACATGCCCTAATTTTCAAGCTTTTACACAAATCACAATCCCCGTCTTCTACTTCATTTCCATTCATTTCTCTTTTCCTCCGATTTCATCAAGCACATCACATCCCACAACCGTCAAACAACGACGGCACCCTCAACTCTTTGAACTCAAATGCCCCCAACTCGACTACCATCATGGGAACTGGGACCACCATCATAGAGAAAATCGTGAAGGTTCTTATGGAACCCGATGTACCTAACCAAAGCCAATTCCTTCTATCAGTTACTAACATATCCTCACAGCCTCGCCCAAACATCGCAAACGCGACGCTGTCCTTCGAAGATTTTGCCACGCAGAATCCATGCAATGTCCAGACCATCGGTCTCACCCCGTGCATCCTCAAATGCGAGCAACACTGCAAGGCCACCTTCAAGTTCGACGATTCCCATTGCAAGACTGGCCTTAGCAGCGTTATCTGGGACGGTACCTGCAGGGAGAACTTTAAGAATGGCAAGCTGCGTAAGAAATTCCCAATGAAGGGATGCACCGACTACGAGGTCTATTGGGGGACCCACCCTTTACCTGGCTGGCCTACTGAGCGCGATCTCAAACTCAAGAAGAAGGGAAAGAACAGGGAGAAGGGTGGGGGTGACCAGTGCCGGTTTACTGTTACGGAGTGTCATCGCCACCTTGCTAAACTGGGTACCGAGTCTAAGGAATGCAAGGCTTCAAAGGGTAGCTGCGAGGCGAAGGTGCAGAAATGTTGCCATGGCGCCGCTAAGTGGAAAGGGATGTGTTGAACTGGCTTTGTCATGGGGAAATGGTTGGTTCCGCTATCTATTTTGACTTTTTTTCCAAGCGCGGGCCATGGAGTATACAGTTATAGGTGGGCATCTGGGCTGTGTTCCAATGAATATCTTCGGTGTGCTCTGTTTAGCTACTCACCAGGACTAGTCTAGACGTTCCATCCGACACGTTTAAAGAAAACCCTGTTCCTACTCAATGAATCTCTGTCTCCAGGGCAAGATGTGGCAGCTTTGAAGGTCGTGGTCACTGAGTATCAATGGAATTGATGGCCAAGAAAATGGCACACGACATGATCTGGTCTCAATGATAAGTTACATAAGCACATGGCTGATCACGTTGAATAGTTGGCAACCCAGTAAGAGGGGGTTGGTAATTCGGTCGATGTGGTCGAGAGACAAAAGTTGTACATGTCAAGCATAACCAAGCCAGTTGTTACATGCAACCCCTCATTGCCTTGCCATAGCATAAGTTTCATAAAGGTCAATGCCCTTCTTGCTGCCTTCTTTCCCCTCTTTCTTCAACTGTCATCAAGCACATCGCACAGCTATCAAACAACGACGGCACACTTCTTTTAACCTGAACAACAAACATATGACCCAATTATCAACATGGCAAAACATTGGTCTGCCGGAGCCGCCGGGTATAGGTACTTTAAGAACTAGCGGGAGGATGTAGTATGTACCTAACGCAGCCCAGACCCTTCTTTTACCAGGTTTACAGGTTTTGCCTCGAAACGGAACGATCCTCTTCGAAGAAGTCGTTGTACAGAATTTCTGCGATCCCCGAACCCGAGATCTTACCCCATGCATTATCACATGTGAGCAGGCATGTAATGTTACTATGATGGTCAGAGATGATGAAGATAACAGGGGACTTATCAACATCCTCTAGCGCGGGACCTGCAGGGAGAATTACGAGTATGGCAAGGTGCGTAGGCATTATACAGTGAAGAATGCTCCCGACTATAACGTCTTTTGGGGAAAGAAGCATTCTAATGAAGGCGGTTATTATAAGCGCCATTTTACATTTGAGAAGAAGAAGGTTAAGGGGAAGAAGAAAGATCCCGATGAGACTTGAACATTTGATGTTGAGGGGTGCACTCGCAAGAAAGCTACTCTGCATTCCAAGTCATGCAAGGGTGGTGGTGGTAGCTGCACTGGGACTTTTATCGGGCCTGTGGGTAATGTCACGAAGAATACTTAGCCCCAAATCGCTGTTATCCTAGATAACAGGGTCTCTGTTTTTGGTTACTTTAGCCTGGCGGTTATCTTCACAACATTCATAGGAGGGTTTTTGATTCGTTTGCTGATTTTCTCCTACCTAAAGCCTGAATTGCCCCTATCTGAATAGCTATGAGAAATGTATTATAGGGCGATTATAGTGGGAGGGATACCCGTAACCCGCTGTCGTCCTGTAGCTATGCCCTGTTAGGGTTCATTAGGATAAAACAAGCAATGCTACTACTGTTAGAGAGATCTCGTGGGTAGAAGCTATGTTAAACTAGGTTATTGATGGGGAAGTGGTCGGTTCTATCGTGTTTGTTTCTGTTCTACGTTCGTGTGATCGAAAGTGTTGGTTTATTAAGTGCGCATTGTGGGCATCTTTATCACGGATGAGTCACTAGCAGACCTCGAGTAGTTTCTGTTTTACTTTTATATAAAGTGTCGTGGATGGATTTAAAGCAACGGGTGGATACATTGGGTCGGTTTGTTCACAGTGAACAGCTCGAGTAGGCTATCCCTAGCTATTTATCACCATTAATCTAATTGTTCCGCCTCCAACTCGATTGAATAGAGACCCTGGTCCCAAGATACACCTCATTAACTGGTTACCTCCAGTGCATTCCTAAGGTCGAGAAAAGTCCGCAAGCTTTAGTCCTGCAATCTTAGCCTCTACCTCATCCAACAGCGGATTCATAAAGTCCTGCAAACAACAATGATGTCGAACAATTGCATGCGGCTGGTCTGGATCACCAGTAGTCGTGTTACTAAAAAACCCGGCACTTGTTGCCTTGGGTGTCAATTTATCATTGGCTTTTGCGTCGAGAGTAGACGGCTTTGGACCAAAGAGATTCGATGCGTTATTGGTCTTGACATCGGGGGTAGACTTTGGACCGAAAATATTACTTTGAGCAGGACCAGTGGCTTCGACCATAGGCTTGCCAAAGAAATTCATTTTTGCAGCCACTGTAGCCGGAGCGGTGGCGTCGACCGTAGACTTTGGACCAAAAAAGTTCGATGTTTTTGCAGAAGCCTTTTCCACAGTTGGTGGAGCCTTATCCCCAGTCTGCTGCGGCCACATTGTAAGAGTCCATTTGCCTGAATGCTGGGAGGCTGGTCCATTGTTCTCGCCACTGAAGTACTTCGGAGAGTGAGCGGAGCGTAGAGAGAACATGACGCTGCCGAGGATCAAGAATGGACTTGGTGGTGAAGGTGGTGAGTAGATGGCAGTCATATGCATGGCTTGCATCAGCGAACCCAGGAGCATGGATCTACAGCCGTAGCTACAGCCAAGCTTTTGACTAAGGAGCTTTGACTGGATGTCAAGTAGCCCATCTGTGAGCACTTTCAAAATGAATGAACTTTTTCTTCCGATGGCGGCTGGGCTGGTTAGGTTTGGTTGATAGGTGAGGGGACTCGAGAGACTTACATAGGACATCTGCTTGAATAGGTAAGTCATAGGTCGGCACAACCTGGGAGCTACTCTTGATAGCGATCCTGGTAACGTTCTCAAAAAGAGAGGCATTCTCAAAGACAAATGACGTATGGATGAGCTGTGCTAATGTCTTGTCCATAAAGCAGAGAAGATTAATAGTAGAGTATCGCGAAAGCCAGTTCCTGCCAAAGAATGTGAGAGCGTCGTGGCATTCTAGATAATCCACGATGGAAGCGATATCAGCGAGAAGATTCAGTGTCACAGTCTCGGGAATGTCACGAGTTTTGCCATGGATGATCTTGAGAACTATGGTCAAGGGTTCGAGGGGGAAGTCTTTGTCCAACGTCCATTTGTCCTCTGTGAGTTCTCTTGCTGCGCGGCGAGATGCGAATGTGATGTGCTTTCTTGAGCAGATGAAGTGCTTTTCGCTGGGCTGATTTGTGTCATTCTGGATGATGGTCTGCGTGGTAGTCTCATTAGACTCAGAGGTTGTGCCGATAGACGGCGTTTGAGAAGGTGTCTCTGCTGGCGTCTCAGTAGGTGATGATGTAGACAGCTCAGCTGATGTCTCTGTGGAAGTTTCTTGAGGGGCCTCGGGAGGTGTTATGGAAGTAGTTTCGGTGGTATCACCCTCAACAGTAGGCTCCGTAGCCGTCTCTGTAGGCTCCTCATTTATTGTCCTGGTTGGTGTCTCGGTAGATGCTTCTGAAGACGTCTCGGCAGGCGATTCGTCAGGTGTCTTTTCAGGCGCTACAGAGGGATCCTCAGTGGTTGTCTCCACTGTTGTCTCAACGGGCGCCGTGACTTTTGTGGTGGTGGTCACATCTTCATCCTGAGAGGCTCTCAGCACAATGACGACGTCTCCATTAGGATCGATGGTAATGGAAGTAGATGACATCGTGAAGGTATTTTGTTAAGTCAATAGAGGTATGCAAAATGAAGCGTGAAAGTTCAGCATCGGTCCCCTTTTACGGCAATTTGAAGTGACCCACCTACAAAACAAAGCAAAAAAAGGGACGTCGACCCGCCAACAGCCCAGGCGCTTGGTTCACTATTTGCTTAGGTACTATTTGCTTAGGCAACCAAAAAGCAAAGAGTGAATACGAGTTAGTACCAAGCGCGAATGAATCATTATTCACTGTATGGCGATGACAAAGTGAATGACTATTTAATTGTTAGAGCGACATTGTTGTCGATATGTATCTAGATCCACAATTGACCAGACCCAGTGAATTTTGCCGTCGTCAAACCAATACATAACATGCTCATGGAACTTAACACCTTGTCTACTGGGTTCAGCGCCGGCCCAAGTCTTGACCGGAACACCTGTGAATTCAAGTCGAGCAGCGACACGACCAGATTCTTTGTCAACGAGCAGATCCTGTATGTCAAAGTATAAGCCCTGAATGGCTTCTTGACTTTCTTGGATCAGGGAAATATACTCCGCGATGGTCTTCTCGTGAGTATTATGCGTGACTACTGGCTTGCAGAACTTCTCGAAAGTGGCCTCCATCGTTTTGTCATTGATGCTCGTGATGTAGTCGCGATAGATTGAACCGAGGTCAACGGTAGTCGAGTTCGCGTTCTCCAGGAGATGCCCAGGTGTCTCGGTCGCTGAAGGTTCTTTGGCTCGTCGGGCATCGTTGTCTTGTAGGGATTTGATAGCCGACAATCGACCATCCTTGAACCATGCCAATATGATCTCTAGATACTGGAGGGTAGATGCGGCCGCTGAGATAGATTGGGTCTTGATGACTCTGGCTGCGATGGCTTGCGCGTTGACGTCTACAACGAAACTATCGAGCTTCGATGAAGTTTTATTGTCAGTGACATCGGAGCGCAGTTGCGCGATGAATTCATCTCGTTGTAGGGACTTGTTGTTGATTGTCACAGTTGAGTGGACCAAGGATTCCAGCTTGTCGCACTGTGGATCATGTTGGGCGCTGAGGATTGCTTCCAAAGAGGAAACGATTTCGCATCGGGATAGTGAATTACTCATGATGAAAGTCTAGAGTGAATGAATCTAAGAGTAACGTATTTTCATGGAGAACGAGTATACAACTGAGGGACTTTATAAAGCTGTTGACAAAATGACAATTGCGCCCTTTGACAAATCCTTTGAGTTGGTCATGTGATATTCCATGCATGGGTAACGTTGGATACAACCCAAATATTGCTGTCGTTGGAAACAGAAAAAATTGAGATGCTTCGCGTTAAGCTATATCATAAATAGACATCTTAGTATAAAGGAACAAACTTGGATATAGAATGAATTGACTTTATTTGAGTTACCACGAGATGATGGCAATGTGTTGGTTTGTGGCTGCGTGTGGCTGGTATGAACAATGAAAGGAAACATAACTTCACGGTATATAATCTCTATTTTCACTGAGAATACATGACCGTTGTGAGTACTTTTTCCTTGAAACGGGAGTCAATATCGCGTGAAAACTAAAGAATCTAAGCTATTTGGGATTGGCCGTGATCCATCTGAAGATGCCCGCATTGTGTACTGAACAAAACAACACAAGAATTGATGCATGCATCGAACCCATGTTGGAGCCCCATTGTTGCTGGAACAAAGTTCCTAAGACTTTGGGCAGCAACAGGCAGTCATGCAGAAAAAAGCGGCTCAGCTCGTCTTGCTCAACCAATCCAGTCTCCCCTACGATGGACCAACAGGCATATGTATTGCAGTACCCAAGCTTCCCCGCCCACTGAGAACCAACTCAATACTAATATCGAACAATTTTGTTATGAGGCATCTCAAAAACCACCGACATTCACGGTACTCAACAACTTCCAAGCCAAAATGCAGGCTTACCAATACCAGCCTCTACCCAATAGCAGCAGTATCCGAGTTTTAATATTGCATCCTGCAGCTGAGGCATCGTCAGCGCTTGAGTGCGATATCATTACCAAGGATCGTCTTACAATTCTACGTGATCAGCATAACAAGACCTTCGATGCTGTGTCCTATGTCTGGGGTAACGGTGCACATGACATCCCACTGTACTGCAAATCCAAGGGCACCTACCTCCACATCTCTGCTGTTGTCGATGCAATGCTCCGCCACCTGCGAAAGGGCCACAAAGGGAGACGGCTCTGGGTTGATGCTCTTTGTTTGAACCAGAAGGACGATCAGGAGAAGAGCATCCAGGTCCAGCAAATGGGCCGGATATATCACATGGCGGACAAAGTTCATATCTGGCTCGGGCCCGCTGAGCCGACTATACCACTGGCCTTTGCCTTTCTTCGATCCCTTGCCGCAAAGTTCGAGCCATTGCCAGGTCAAGCCAAGGATCCAACCACAGAAGAAATTCTTCAGACTTTTGAAGATACATTTCAACACCGCAACCTCCAATCATTCCTCGGTCTTCTCCAGAAGGCCTGGTTTACTCGACGTTGGACTCTCCAGGAGGGTTTCTTAGCAAGAGACGCCATTCTCAGATGTGGTGGTAGCAAGGTCTCGTGGCATTGGTTCACTGAAGGATTGAAGCTCATCCGAAGAAGATCTGAGGAACTCAAAGTTATACAGAACGATAAGAATGCACTATATGCTCTCAATGTTCTGAAAACACTTAAAGAACCAGCAGACCTTCTATCCCTGCTTTGGACCTTACATATGAGCCAGTGCTCAGACCACCGAGACAGAATTTATTCACTACTTGGCCTTGCACAGAACATGGATCCAGCGCCTCCTGATGCCCAGACTGCCAACAATAAGCTGATAGCTGATAACGGATTTCGTAATTTAATAAAAAGCTTTCACTCAATGAAAGAGCTTCCTATCCCAGACTATGCGATCAGTGCAGACGCTGTATATCGCGGATTTACTGAAGACTGCATCTCTGCTGGTCGGTTCTTGGAAATCCTTCTACATATCGATGCGTTTGGCCATCTGTCAGAAGTCAATCCGAAATGGCCGTCATGGGTCCCCAACTGGACAAGAGCTAGAGAAAGGAAGCTGAATTCGCCCACGGCAACGTCAAGGATTATGCCACCCATTGTCTGCATCGAAAGAAGGGAAGAACAGGTTTTCTCCGGTGACCTATTCCCCGACAACTTGCTTTATCCTCAGCCGACTACGTACTCAGGTGACAACGATCATGGGCTAGTCATATATGGCAGGCTCATTCACAAAGTCGTTACAGTTTGCGACCCATGGTCAGAGACTAATAATAGTGATCGTCTCGTTGAATGCCTAACCGATTGGCTCCATCAAGAGGTCGTTCAACACCCGCCATATCGGGAGCTGGGTGTTTACTTGATGGAAAGGGCAGTTCAAGAGCGGTTATTATTTCTCATCACCGGCACTGAATTCTTTGGCTATGCGAAGCATATGTCTTCCCTTAATGATATAGACATACGGCCCTGTGACTGGTGGTCTAGGAGAGGCAATGTCAGAGGAATCCACGACTCACCCAACCCGTCACCATGGTTCAGCAAGTGTGAAGTACTTGCAAATATCGTATTCCCAGCGGCACGGGAACAGGATTCGAATACCTTCGGACAGCCACAACCGAAGGGACACCTGGATGAGAACTGTCAAACTAACCCTCCGTCTACAGCGGGAAGCCAACAGGAGCTGTCGGATCTCCTTGACGATGTGTCAAGAATGATGCGGGAAGGAAGGAAACGACTGATAGCCACATCAATCGAACTCGAACGCGGAACAACCGACAGACGCAACTGGATAGCACCTGACGATATCAGGATGGGTGACGTGATTACTGATATTACGAGTTGTGGAAGGATTGGGGCGCTTCTGCGACCTATTGGTTCCCACTTGGAGCTGAGTCTCCGACCACCCTACCTGCTAATCGGCATCGTCTGGTCACTTGATGTGTTTCACAGCCACAAATGCCATTACAATCAATTACAAGAATTTCTTATATTTTAGTAGTTCAACATTAAGAACTATAGAAAACAAAGGCAAAGAACTCCAGTAGTATACATTGCAGTAATGATGTAAATATAGATTTTGCTTATGGGTCCCTTATAGCAGCGCCTGCACGATTGCTACTTAGAAAGGAGAAAGAAAAGAAAATATAGTAAAGAAAATATAGTACGTCCAGACATATTATGATTGTATAATAAGGGGATAAACTTTCAATATTAGCTAGTTAGTTGTATATTTAGAAGGGTAGGTGCATTTGAGAGCAGTGGAAAAGGGTTGGGTATTATAGTGTTTACCAGTGTTACTATATCATGCAATCCTGTATCATCTTGTCATCAGGAGATAGAATTGTACCATTAGGAATCTGGTTATCCAACAATAAAGAGAGCGGTATCAAAGCCTCAGTGGGTTGAAACTTTCCTACTGTTCTATCTACTGTTACGTGTCTAGATTCCTCTTGATTACAACATAATACAATTTTGCATAACATTGGTGTTCCTATATAGTGGACCATTATTCATCATAGCAGAGCTCTCTTCTGTTCAGAAACCGGCGATTTAGACCTTAGCCTCAGGATCCATCCTCGCAGCCGCGACAGAACAAGTCTCTCCAACACTAGACACCACCTGCCCGTTGGCAGTATAACAATAAACATCCTCATAAACACCCTCCAAGCCCTCAGGCGGCGTCGCCAGAATCTGATGATACAGCGTAACTTCAGCAACAGCCATCTTCGGATCCGCGAATGATTCATTAAAGTAGACTGTGTTGCGCTGACATTTTCCATTGTTCAGAAGCTGAGGGATGTTGAGGACAGAATGGAATGTGTGAGGAGTGTAGGGAGAGTTGTTTGTTAACTCGAACAGCATGTCGAAAGCTTCGGCGTAGATGCCCGGTCCCGAGACGGTGTTTGGGAGGAGGAAGGGTTTGACTTGAATGCTGTACTCGCCATTGGGGAGGGGTTTCGCAGCTGATGTGTCAGGTACGAATTGCGCTGGGAAAATCGTAGTTCCTTCGAAAGGTGATATCCCAGATGCAATACTGGGCACGATAGCCTGTAGCGCGCGGCCATTGGTGCCTCCAATGTAGTAGTTTACGGGGGCGCCAATTGGGGTCTCGCCGTCCTTCGTAACATCGACATATGGAACGATCAAAGAGGCTTGCATGAGAGATGCAATTTGCAGTGGTATAAGGTTCAAGGCTGTCATGCGAATATCGTTGTCATATCCCGCTTGAACAATGAGGGGGTGTTTCCCTTCTGGGAACGAAGGGAGGATGTCGGTGTCAATGTCAAGGGGATCATAGCCGGTGATCTCTTTAACAAGGATCTTGTCAATAGGCACAAGACAGTATGCTTCTCGTTTTTAGTGGAGGTCTTCTGGTAGGATTCGACTCACTACGTACTTATGTTGGCTGACATTGTTCGATTGGCTGGGTTGTATCTAGCCAAGGTATTGGGCCCAGCTTGGGCACTGCCCAAAGAGACCAAGGTGCTCAGCGCTGCAATACCAGAGAACTTCATTATGGCGATGAGAAGGTGATCTGCAAAAGTTTGGATTTGGGGGACAATGAGCTCGATTAAATACATTAAAAGGGAAACCCAGAGAGCGGATAATTGAAACCAGGGAACTGCTGACGCCTCGTCGGTTCGCGACTGTCTCAAACAAAAGTGCTAAGTCCCGGCCCGAATCAAGATTTCGATCAGCTGCATCGCGATGATCTGCGCAAGGATTAAAATGGCGGGTTTGTCTCAGCGACGGTGACCAATAAGCAGAGAAAGGCCTCCTCCCGAGAACATGTCCCAGCCAAGGCAACGCATTTGTCTCAGGGAAGATGCAAGGGTGATGGATGAGACATGTCTGCCGCCAGCCTTTCCAAGATCGAGAGTGGCAGTTTACGATTGCTGGGAAATGGGGAGGAATGCTTTGTTTACTCTGGATGCAATGTTGGAACTTATGGAATGGCAACGCCTCATCGATGCTCTGTGCATATGTTCGCGCAAGCCACCTGTAGCTTTGGGTGGTTTAGAGGACCTTTGGTAGTGATAGGCGGATACTGATAAGATAACGTCTTATCACCGCGCTTTCATAGTCTTATCTAATCTGCTAATCTAATTAACGAATTATCCGAGCGACAGGCGTGGCTTGCTTTGAGCTTGGACCGTAGTGAATACCGGGTAGTTAATCTGAATTATCGCCCAAATTGTCCAAAAGAACAAACAAAACCTCTTAGTATGAACCTGTGTGGAAAAGTAAAAGAAACTCAAGTTGGCCTGAAGATTAAATTATTCCGTCTTTGTCGTTGTGTAATCTCTTTGGGTCATCTAGTTACGACGAATTATTCAGTTTCTTTGGTTGAGCTATCTCATCAACACATAGGGACCTGGTGACATCTCTGTCCAAAAAGATCCCAGGTAATGTTAATGAAACCGGAACGAAGCCTTTGTGTTTTAGACCAAACATGTGTTTCATTCGGAAACAAAGGGCGAACATTCACTGAGGCGCGACAGAGATACACATCAGATCACAGCACAAAGACGTACATACGACAGGACAATTCAATCATCCCTTCATACATGAAAATTATTCTCAAAACTTCACAGATGGTTCTATCCGCGTCATCGTTCTTTCATGGTTTATATTCTTCACCCTCCTCCGCTCATAATCCCACTTTTCTCCCCACTACCATTCGGTACACTACCACTTCTACACCATCATCTACAGTCTACAGCTTACATCTCTTTGCTCTCACCAAAAACTCACAACTACAACTCTCTCAACACCGCCAAAATGCCTCGCATTATCACCTACACCTGCGCCGGCTGCAGAGCCACCATCGACAACCCAGCTCGCAACGATCCCTCCAACTGGCGCTACGATCCTGCCACCGGCGAAACCATGGTTGACATTGAATCTTTCGAGTTCCGCTGTGCACAGTGCAACGGAGGTCAAGCTGAGTTCTTCTACCACCCCGAAGAGCAGCAGCTCATGTCTCAGGGTGCTATTCCTGCACCTGATGGACCCCATGGTGCTAATGCTCATCAGCGACAACCTGTTGCTGGACGTCCTGAGCGACGTGAAAGTCGACGACGTGCTTATGGGGACCATCTTGAAAATTTCCACGCTGATTTTGAGCGTCCTAGCTTTCTACCTGATGGTCGCAACAGGCTCAATGAACTTATCGATCGTATCGCTCCTGGTGGCCAACCGCATCATGCTGCTCGACCCCGTCATGGCGGCGCTCAAGCTCATCACGGTCATGGCCACCGCCATGGACATCGCCACGGACATGGTCACGGTCACGGTCACGGTCATAGTCACGGACATCACCACCACCATCGCGATGATGATGATGAAGACGATGACGATTATGACAGCGATGAGAGTCACGAGCCCGATTGCATGAATCATCCTAACAACAGCCACCGCCAACCCAACCATAACCACGGCCAAATGCGCCAAACCGGTATCCCAGGCGGTCATGGTCAGAACATGAACGCTAACCCTATGCAAAGCCTAGGTCGTCGCCTCGGTCACAGCCAGCCTGGCGGTTACGGTCAGCCTGGAGCTTACGGTCTTCCTCCTCAAGCACCACCTGCTGGTATGGGTCGACCTGAACCTCAAGGTGCTCGCTCCCAGGCGCGACCTGATGTTCAGAGAATGCTTGATACGTACACTGGTCGTGCTCAGGGACCACCTGGTAGTGTGGAGTTGCCTCCACCTGGACTGTACACTGTTCGTGCTGATGGACGAATTATTGATGATGAGGGATACCCAATGCCTGCTGGATTCAATCCTCCTCCGGGAATGGTGGCTCAGCCGGGAGCTCCTGCTCAAGGCCGACCTCGGGCTCAAGCTTCCCCTCCATACAACCCCGATTCTTATGGCTATGATTACTAGATCATTATTTGTGAGTGACAGCTTCTAGCTGGACTAGATTCTCGGAATGGAGGAGAACATTGTAGCTGGACTACAACTTTGCTATTTACAGAGTGAGTATTAGAAAAGACAGAAAAGGAAAACAAAAGTATGAAAACATGAACCGTTCAATGAAGCCTCGTGATGTGTGTAGAGTCCAATAATCTCAAATACGGTAGCACCGGTGAGATCGCACATCACTAATTGATAGGTAAATGACGTAACAGTGAGATGCTACCACTATTCATCCGATGCATGTTCCTTAGCATCCATTCTTGTAAGGTTGATTGAACCGAATCGGCTAAAATGAATAACAACAAGTGATCTGCCGATTCTGCGGGGAAACCGTTGTGGATGCCGCACAAAAGTCCCGAGAGTCCAACCGGAAATAGTTAACCTCGCTTTAACTCTTTGGGCTTCCGTTAAACCCATGAGTGTCATGCAATAGCAGGTAATTGAAATAAGCGGTTAAATTGTAAGTCAATTGATCCATTTTCCGAATGTTTTAAACACCTTGATCAGTGATCTGATAATACTACATTGCTCAGGGCTAATAGATAGTCCCAATTGACAACCAAGAATGCACATATCAAAATGATCAGGGTCACAATTGTCAGATTCCTAATTTACTTCTTTTTTACAAAATGTATCCCTAATAAAAATCATGTCAATCACCACGGTCATATAGGTGTTGGATGTTCGTATAGTTGGATACAGCACCCATTCAGCCTATTTGTGCACCAACCACTATTCTCCCCGCAAAGATCATCGCATCCCCGCACCGCTTCAATTAGAATATCCCAATTGTGACAGCAGCATGAAGATCGTTACATCCAAATGTCGTTCCACCTGCAGAGACCAAGATGAAAGCAGCGTAACTAGACTGCTATTTGCTCGGCTATAAGAACCTTAATACGTGCATTACCATCCCCACAACAATAGGCAATGACGATGGCGATATTCTAGAACAAACAGCTATAAGAATGAGTGAGACCCTTCATGGGAACTCGTCAAGGCAACGGCACTCTGCAAGGAATTGGCGATGATGCTGTCCAAGCTTCAGGTCGCTGCTAGCGCACTCACGCTTCTCAATGGCTTCGCATTGGCTGCTGCGCCTTACCAGCAACCCGACTGCACCAAGGAACCTCTCAAGTCAAATGGCATCTGCGATACTTCACTCTCTCCAGCTGAGAGGGCGGCAGCTCTAATCGCAGCCTTCACTCCTCGAGAGAAGGTCAACAACCTAGTCAGGTAAGTTACCCCAACACTGCTATTATTCGCACACTAACCGAACAGCAACGCAACTGGTGCACCAAGAATCGGCCTCCCAAGATACAACTGGTGGAACGAAGCTCTCCACGGCGTCGCCGGTGCTCCAGGCTCTGAATTCGCTGACGAACCACCCTACGATACCGCAACTTCCTTCCCCATGCCTCTTCTTATGGGCTCATCCTTCGACGACGCCCTCGTTCACGACATCGGCGAAGTCATCGGCATTGAAGCTCGCGCTTGGAACAACGGCGGCTACGGAGGCGGTCTAGACTACTGGACTCCCAACGTCAATCCCTTCAAAGATCCTCGCTGGGGTCGCGGTTCTGAAACACCAGGTGAAGATGCCCTGCACGTCAGTCGCTATGCACGCGCCATGGTCCGTGGTCTTGAAGGCGATAAGAAGCAGCGACGTATCGTCGCTACGTGCAAGCACTATGCTGGTAATGACTTTGAAGATTGGGGTGGAAAGACGAGACATGACTTCGATGCCAAGATTACGCCGCAAGATTTGGCAGAATATTATGTCCGACCTTTCCAGGAGTGTACCAGAGACTCCAAGGTTGGCAGTATCATGTGTGCTTATAATTCTGTTAATGGTATTCCTGCTTGTGCGAACTCGTATTTGCAAGAGACGCTCCTCAGACAGCATTGGAACTGGACACATACCAACAATTGGATCACCAGTGACTGCGGTGCTATGCAGGATATCTGGCAGTATCACAACTACACCAAGACTGGCGCCGAAGCGGCTAAAGTCGCTTTTGAGAATGGTCAGGACTCTAGCTGCGAGTATGAGACCACTAAGGATATCTCCGACTCATATGAACAAGGTCTTTTGACTGAAAAGGTCATGGACCGTTCTCTTCAGCGTCTCTTTGAGGGTCTTGTTCATACTGGTTTCTTTGACGGGGATAAAGCAGAGTATGCATCTCTTGACTTTGACGACGTCAACACCAAGCATGCCCAGTCGCTTGCGCTCAAGTCTGCAACACGCGGCGCAGTTCTCCTCAAGAACGACGGCACTCTTCCTCTCAAGATCAAAAAGGATGAGAGTGTAGCTCTGATCGGCTTCTGGGCTGACGACGAGAAGAAGCTTCAGGGCGGATACAGCGGTCCTGCGCCGTATAGACGCACTCCTGCTTATGCGGCGAAGAAGCTCGGTCTCAATGCTAATGTTGCTTGGGGTCCTACTCTCCAGAACAGTTCTGTTCCTGATAATTGGACCACCAATGCTCTTGAGACTGCTAAGAAGTCCGATTACATCGTTTATCTCGGTGGTCTTGACGATAAGGCTGCTGGTGAGACGCTCGACCGTACCGATCTCGATTGGCCAAAGACTCAATTGGATCTTCTCAAGAAGCTGTCTAAGCTTGGCAAGCCTTTAGTTGTTGTTCAGCTTGGTGATCAAGTCGATGATACTCCTTTGTTGAAAAACAAGGCTGTGAACAGTATCCTTTGGGTCAACTTCCCTGCTCAAGAGGGTGGAACAGCAGTCATCGATCTCCTCACTGGTCGCAGTGCGCCTGCTGGTCGTCTTCCCCTTACACAATACCCCAGCAAGTACGTCAAACAAGTTGGCATGTTTGAGATGGAGCTACGACCTACCAAGAAGAGTCCTGGAAGAACATACCGCTGGTACAACGACGCTGTTCTCCCCTTCGGTTTCGGAAAGCACTACACCACTTTCAAAGCCAAGTTCTCATCCAACAAGGTAGAAATGAACATTCAGAAGGTCCTCAAGGACTGCGACGCAACATACAAGGATACCTGCGCCCTCCCACCTCTCCAAGTCAGCGTCAAGAACACAGGCAAAACGATATCCGACTTTGTCTCTCTAGTCTTCATCAAGAGTAAAGTCGGTCCCAAGCCTTACCCTCTCAAGACTCTGGCAGCGTATACTCGCTCACACGATATCAAGCCCAAAGAGACAAAGGAGGTTAAACTGGATTGGACGATGGATAACATTGCTCGACGCGAGAAGAATGGCGATTTGGTGGTTTATCCGGGGAAGTACACTTTGATGCTTGATGAGCCTACGCAGGCGGAGATTAAGATCGAGGTCACGGGTGAGAAGGTTGTTTTGGATAAGTGGCCTGAGTATCATGACAATGAGTAATCTGGCCTGAATGGGAACAGTGATACAGATAGCGGTAGCACAAGGTTAGGTCTTTAGCTCGGCAGGCAATCGTGCCCTTGGAAGAATATAATTCCGGAAGCCTCTTATGTAACGTAACCGTGCTTCTGTGAGAAAACTTAGAACCAATATCAGCACTAATTTAGACCCAAACTAGCTGTCTTGGACCTGTAAGGAGTATAGATATTCACGATACATCTGGGTGGCAAAGATATTGCATCTAATTAAGTAGAGATCAGCTGGTGAAATTGTGGCTATTTCCCATTCTGGAGAAGGTTTATTAGATTGAAGTTACCGACATGTCAGTAAAGGAATCGACTTTTCATATTGTCTCAATTGAGAAGCCACTGATGACAGATGCCACCGATACAGACCAGTAACCGGGTAGCGCGAGATCCCACGCCGATCTTAATTTGTTTTAGTCACGCCTTAAAAGAAGGGTCCAGTGATCGTCATTGACTTCCTCCAGTCAGAGCACTCGGAGGTCAACCCGGGGTTACCACAGGTAGATCAGCCGATGAGTTTCGGCATCGCAGATCGATAACTAGTCGCATCTCGTTGAACACTTCATTTCCGATTTATCTGTAGGGCGAGATTTTCCAGGGTGTTCTGCAGGTCACTGGATTGATGTACGCAAGTTGAGTGGCCGTTAGTCCACCTTGAAACCGGACTACTACGTAATAACTTCAATGGTTTCTACCACACAATGGCGCCTGTCGTCATAACCAACCTGTACAGCCCACAGATATGTATTCTCCCACTATTACATGTAGAAATCTATCCCATATAGGCTGATCCAACTGGGTGAAATATAGACCAGGAAGAAGGTATTGATACAGTGAGATGTAGGTGCGGAATGGCGGAAATTGGGAAAGTAACCCTTGTGGGCTGTATCTGTATCTCCCTGATGGAGCAGCTGTGCACAGTGTGCACCCCGCACCTCCATCATCATGTAACCATAAATACTTAGATTCTTTGGTAAAATCTCAGGAAATAAAGTATCTATCTTCATCTACCAAGATTCTAATTAGCTGGGCAATGAGATATGCACAGCCGAGTGATCAAAGGGATCAGGGCGTCGGCCTTACTTTCTTGTCTCCCCGAGGCGCTGTTGTCTTTGCCAGTGTGACGGCCGCACTAACAAAACGAACGGCGCATGTCGATCGACATGGTATTCATGCATCCAAGTTGCCACGTAGTCGAGTAATGATGTTTCTTTGTTCTCATGAAATTGACTCATACTTTGACGAGCCCTTCAAGATATAAAGAGGTATGCAATCCTCCATAGGCCAGGAGGACAACATCAACACATCTTCCCACACAATCCATTCTACAAATAAACACCTCCAATAGTATACACTACCACAATGCGATCGACATTCTTCCTCCTAGCATCCCTTGGACTTGGTGTATCTGCAGCTCCAATCCTTGATCCATCAATCCACGATCCCCAAATTCTATACTCCCGCAGCAGCCCACTGGATATTGACGTCGCAGACGTCCCGGCCGCCGGCAAACTTGTCACTGGCATCGTTGATGAACTCCCCGTGGACGCGAAGGTCGATGCTCCTGTCCTTCCTGGGAAGAGAGAAGCGGCGGTTGAAGTCGATCTCGGAGGTGGCGGCTTGAGCGTCAAGCGTAACAGCAACCCGCTGGACATCGACGTTGAAGACGTGCCAGCTGTCGGCAAGCTGGTGACTGGTATCGTTGATAAGCTCCCCGTCGACGTGAAGGTGGATGCACCTGTCCTTCCTGGGAAGAGAGAGGCAGCAGTCGAGGTGGATCTTGGAGGTGGTGGCTTGTCAGTGAAGCGTGAAGCAGCACCAGCGGTTGAGGTCGACCTTGGAGGCGGCGGCTTGTCAGTGAAGCGCGAGGCAGCGGCAGCGGTGGAAGTAGATCTTGGAGGCGGCGGCCTGTCCGTCTAGTTATGTGCTGTGCGAGCTGCTTCAAGGACAAAGAAAACAGTCATATTAATTGGTAGAATGAAAAGCAGGAAGAGAGAACACTTGACTAGAAGTTCGATGGCTCGAGAGCTTTCCCATAGTATAATTGCAACGTTCTTTGCCTCATCATGCCATGCGATCCTACTATTTCATGTTGAACATTCTCGCGTGGTACTAGGTTTGAGCCAACCAGCGCATTTTCTGTCTGCCATACCTGTGATCAGCATTTTTTAGTCTACTAAAATACGATGCTTGACTTCTAAGAACTGACGGTAAGATCGGTTACGTCGTTCTGCTTTTAACTGTACAGGTTAGTAGCTTGACTGGCAATGAGTAACTTTTTTTATTTACTCTTCGGAGGCACTGGGCCACAGTCACTCAATGAATGTCCCATCAGTCCCTAGATATTAAAGCATTACTTCACCTGACTGACGTCTGGAAATTATGACATTTTCCTCAGTCATGTTTCTGATGTCCTCCCTTGTCACCTCTTGATGGCCAGAAATACTGTTATGAAGAAGGCTGTAAGAAAGGTCACATTAATCCCTTTGACGAAAGCTCTGCCTCAAGAGTGACGTAGAGGTGATTTGTATCCTGTCACTGCTAGCTACTCAAAATGAAATATCATTCAGTTACACGTGAGCACAATTGGGATGCTTGTTACATACCGCGACGAAAGCAACCGTATCTTATTCACAATCACCACAAAGCAACTATAAATTAAAGTCCATTCCCACCATAATACCCATGGAAACGACACTCAAGCCCGCTGCCATTGACGTGTATTGCCAGCTATGTGTACAGAGCTCAACGAATCATACAGGTGCATCGATTGCGATGAGGAGATAGAAAGACGTCGAGATTTCACAATGTGCAAGAAGGGCAGAGAGAAAAACGAATGGGGCGCATGCAGAAAGGGCGTCATTGAACAGAAGGTCTTTCGATTGAAGCTGTGCGACGCTTGTGAGAAGAAGAAGAAGAAGAAGGACAAATAGATGACTCAGTCTAGGCGGGTGCTCTGGGTAGGTTCGCTAACGCAACGTATTGTACTTCTTAGATAGCAGTGAACTATCAATGCAGTTGTGATTCAGTCACAAATAAGGAACTATGTATGACCTTCCAATGCCATCGTATCGCTCATACAACAAGATCCGACAACTTTATATACCAGTCAAAGTCATTATTCCAGCCCAACATGTGCAATCAAATTGACTATTCGTATAGATGTACCAACTGCGACGTTGAGAAGCGTGACGGACAGGATTTTAGAATGTGCGCCAAGGGAAGGGCTGCGAACAAATGGGGCGTTTGCGGCAAGTCCGCTGTTAAGAAAAAGCCTGTTCCGGACGGTTTGTGCGATCCTTGCGAGGAAAAGAAGAAGAAGAAGAAGAAGAAGAAGAAGAAGAAGAAGAAGAAGAAGAAGAAGAAGAAGAAGTAGTTGCGGCGATGTCCCATCTGGAGGGATCAGAGGCCATTTGAGTGTTAGATAGTTTACACATTTGAATGGTCACCTGCTGAGCGATTAACTATCCGGCTCTTCACCTCAAAGCGTTGAGACAAGTGGCATAGTTGAAACCTTGTTCCTATGTTCAGGTTCAAGTTCTCGATTTGAAGCGACAGATATAAATCCCTACTCCTACCTCTGTCACTACCGCTAATCTCATCTCTTTAACACATTTCCCAATCTTAAAATCAGAGTAAGCTGTAAAGCTTAGAGCCAGAAAGGTCAGCAATCATGTGCTACGAGATTTGGAAGCTTTCTGGCTGCGAGCAGTGCAGAAACATTTACAAAACACGCTGGGACAACAGTATGTGTCAAAATGCACGAGAGGCAAATAAATGGGGCGTCTGTGGCAACGAGGTTCATGGGACTCTCGTTCGTCCTGGTGGGCTCTGGTTTGGGTGCCATGCCAAGAAATAGGAGGGCGAAACAGTAGTGGCAGTAACTGCAGGTGGTCGGATACCTGAAATGAAGGAAGAACGAAGACATCACTGGACTTGTGTTAATTTTTGATAAGAAGTTTCTTTGTTAAAGCACGAAATGAGACATTAAATGTGAACCAGATATTGCACTGACCTTGACGTTTGCCAATTCCACTCTCCTGCTGTTATCTGAACAGGAATCTATACCATGATGACTAGAATGTACAGCTGGGCTAAGGGAAGCAACATCTCCGTTTAACCTAGATGTTTTTGCAGTTGATTGGTAGTTTTAGACTGTCATCTTTCATTATGGGCGACGACCGCATCTCGTTAGTGTTGGAGCCATCGAGCATACCGCCTTTGACAGGGTAAATCCTGCTCATAAACCCCTCGTCCGTCTCGTAGACGCTCGTATTCCATTGGTTCAAACTTCCGTCGAGGGTCTGCTGAGACTTGGCGAATGAAGCAGGTCTGATGATTATTAGACATGACGTGTCAGAAAACGAATTGTTCAATTGGGGGATATGTCGAGTGTTCGGTATGCAAGGAGTCGTTTATCTGATAGTATCTAAGCAAGTAGTCATAGGTTTCTAGGCTCGCTTTAAGACCCTATTCTTCACTTGCTAATATTGAATCCTCAGGGATTCGGCTTGTGTCTTCTTTGTCTTCTGGAAAACTCATCTTTCGCAATGCTACCCACTCATTCCGTTTCTGTAATTGTTTGTTCTCACTCAATGGTGGGTTTGGTTGTTTATGAGAACCTAGCAAGGATGACATGGAGGCAAGCTCCAGACACTGGAGCTTGCTAGAGAAACAAAGAGGGTTGGCATGGCATGTTGACGTTTTGGAAATCCGCCATCATCGGACCACATCTTGAAACCGATGTGGCTTAGAAGTCTCGTATGAACTTGACTGCCGTCAATTTACGGAGCGTCAGCGGGAATCTGTCGGTCATATCCGTTTTTCAATAGCTGAATAGCTCCGACCAGGTCAAACTCCCTGATAGGGTTAGGGGGTACCCATTCTCACACCGCTGAATCCTCATGTACTTTTTACAACAAACCATCTCACCTGCCTGTTACGTGTGTCTGTAAACAGTGCCATTTTCGTGTCACAGTACTGCGCCTCTACCGTTAACTACAGGGGTCCGCCATCGTCAGCGCTAAATATGCATATTTTCCCTTGCAAGCCCATATCAAGTCAGCATCATATTCAGCTGCTTATTTGAACTCGGAGTCGCCGAAGATGGCCGGCGTTCCTACCTGTTACAGTCCCACATCGAGTGCATCAACTCGGTTTGGCAAAGAGCAGTTGCGACATATCTAGAGACAAGTCTAATATATAATACTGCGGCCGGTCATTGTCTTTTCAACCCGGAGTTCTATCCATCATCAATAAACAGCCAAACACCAGCTAAACACCAGTTATATCCCAGCAAAGCTTCACAAGAGAATTACCCTGTCAACATGAAGTTCTCTATCCCCCTTTTCATAGCCGCCGCCATGACTGGCGCCATGGCGCAATTCACAGCTTGCGGGTACCATCTTGTCAACGCCGGCAGTAAGTGTCCAGCCCTGGGTTCTTTTCTTTTTAAACTCAATAGCCAAGTGCTAATATCGTGACAAAAACAGGCTACAACCAGGCTGACATCGCCTGGGCCGCTTGCGGGAGGACCGACACGTGCGAGGGCAAGGAGTGGAACACCCTCTTTATCTACCGCCCAATTCCTCATGGCCTTCCTTCAATCGAGTCTTTGGGATTTTGCAACAACGGTTGCCAAGAGGATGATTACCATGATAGATGCAACTAAGGGAACCTTGTACCCCGACGTTAAAGTCTTTGGGTTTGTTCAAAGACAAAATCTTCTATAAGCGTTGTTTCTTCAGCTCGAGGGACAACCTAACCATAGAAAAGGAGTAGGCGGTCTATAGTCAAGGCTAATTGCTCGCTGTTATTATTTAGTAGTTTGAACAATTTGTTTCTATATAATGAAATATTTCCGTGATAACTGTTTGTAAGTCTCAAAAAGGATGGGAAAGTTCTTCTCGTTTCTATAATAAACACTGCAATATGGTAGAGAAGTAAGCACGTTAAGGGTTTAGTAGGGTCCTTATAGATAACTGAGTCTTTACTAAAAAAGAAGAATAACACCAGTCACAAGTTTACGCTGATCCTTGCAAGTTTACTTAGGTCTATTATAAGATCTCAACGATACGCCAGGACTAGTAGTACAACAATTTCTCAGCTAGAATGAAAAATAGCAGCCCTACCAAAAGGCTTTAAAATAAAGCCTGCGGCATACAACATTCCTCGCAGACACTTTTAATACACTTGACTCTCACCGGTACGTGGCGATACACATCGTTTCTTGCATATAATCCTGTGCTTTGAATTCTGGAAGCAGATGCTTTAGATACTATTGGTCATCTACGTTGAACAGGCATTAAATGTGAACAAAGTGTTCCAGTCAAGGTTTGTGCCAGTAACTTCACAGCCCCTACCTACTGTTATCTTATGCAAGGATCTGTGCTATGATGAAAAGAATGTGTAAGTAAATCAAAGAACACAACATTTCCGTTAATGCTAGACATTCTTGCTGATGATTGTATTCAACAGTCATTGTTTGGCATGTTCTCTTGTTCAATATTTGCTCAGACGCTGCGCAATACGGTGTTCGATTTAATGCCTGTGTCTGCAAACAGCTCCATCATTCGTGTTATTAACTTGTAGACTGGACATATTCACGGAGAAAAGGCTATTCTCATTAGCCTTGTTCACGTACCCAGATCTATTATGTCTACAGACATTTGTTCAACGCAGCACATATAAGGCCTCGTCTCCACCACCGATCTCACTGTCTCTAAATCAGCTATTCCAGATTTTTCGAGACACAAATTACCAACGTCTACACACAAAACTCTACATCAGCAATCATGTGCTGGGCTCAGAAAATCACCCTATCCTGCGTGGACTGCGGCAAGGTCATCGACACCTCCAATGATTACGGTTTGTGTCCAATAGGTCAACGCGCTAACTTCTGGGGCATCTGCCGCAATGCCAGAGTGGAGCATGAAGCCCGTCCTGGTGTTTGCATCGAGTGTTTCACCAAGAAGAGAGAGCGTAGACAGGAGAAGGAGGAAGAGGAGAAGAAGTTGAAACATGTAGAGGAGATAAACGAGCAGTGAGGGAGCTATGGGCTGCAGTGGAGTCTTGAGATTCCCTGAAGGATATCATTGGGTGCAGATTGGAGTGTTGAAGAAGACGAGTTGCGGAACTTGATTGGATTTGCTGCAGGCAGCTAATGAAGTAGATAACATTAGAAAAATAAAAGTCCAGCTTGACTTGAAGACTTACTATGTTTCTTATATTGACAAGTGAAAATTAATATGTATGTTCTCGAAACTCTATCAAAAACGCCGGTCCTCAAAATGCCTTTGTGCAGCTGCCCTGCATAACGTGCTGGACGACCTAGTCTTGCCTTACGCTTTTCGTTTTACGCCTCCTTTGTTCTATCCTTGTCAAGACCCGCATTCCTCTCCTCATCTGGCATTGTCTTGGGCTCGGAAGGGGCCTTCTTCTGTAGAGCAACCCAGACAGCTGAACCAATAATGAGAGCACTGCCAATGAAGCTGGCAGGTGGAGGAATACTTCCCCAGATGACACGGTCGATGATGACAGCATAGACCAGTTGAACGTACTATTGGAATGTTAGGCCCTGTAACATCGACACCTTAATGAAGGAATACTTACGATCAGGTTTGTTGCTCTGCCGGCCTTTTCTCGCTGCAGGCCTTCGGTAAGGAGAACCTGGAACAGGAAGCCCGAAACACCGATTGACAAGAGAACAGCCCTGAGCATATTAGTCTTCGTCTAGCTCAAGCATAATTATGAAACTCACCACTCAGCAAGACTCTTGGGAATCTCAAACTGCAAATCAGGATGGATCGTAATGATAAGAAACGAGCTAACAGTCGCCAACACAGCGAAGTAGTTAACGCTCACAAGCGAATGAGCTCGCTTGCCAATGACACGAATAGTCGAGTACGCGGTGGCAGCGGCGATGGAGCCAAAGATGGAACAGCAGATCGCGATAGTGCGTTCTTGAGGTGTCGCCTTGACTGCTGAGATCATACCCTTGGCAGCAGTAGTTGCTGCAGAGGCATATCCTGTAAGGAAAGAGTCCTTGTTAGGAAAGAGAAAAGCTGGTCGAGCCACGAACAGGACGCCTGTGAAAGCGATGAGACCTGCTAGCGCTTCATTGACAGTGAAAGGTTCCCGAAGAGCGACCCAGGCGATAAAGGCTGTCAGAGTAGGAACCAGGAACGTGATGACAGTGGCATCGGACACATCGAGGTATGAAAGAGAATCTACTTTGTGTCAGTATACTTCTTCACAGAGAGGCTACACTTCGACTCACAATAGAGGCCGAACAGGCCAACAGATCCAGCCATGCCTCTTAAGAACAACAACCCTCTAACTTCACGTGGTCCCAGCGGAAAGTCGGGAACTTTCTCGCGCCACATGTAGAAAGAGCCAATCAAGGTCGTAGCAAGCATACGGACAAAGATGATCTGCAAAGCATGAAATTTCGTCTCGAATCCAGTTGCTAGTAGCCTTGTAGTCATTGACATCTGATATCGTGAGTACGCGTATAATGAGTGGCCGGGGGGGTCCTTACAATCGAGGCGAACAGTTGAGCCAGCAGGACATAGAACAGTCCGATGTTCCGAGAATACACATCTTGTAACTTGTCCCACAACGAAGTAAACTCGGGATCGTCCATCTCAATAGAAACAAAAGAGCTTGTACTCGGACTAGGTGAAACAGCACCACTGGCGGTCTCAGGAGCCAATAGAGTAGAATTCTCCAATTCGCCCTTCTCATTGGCCTCCGTCCTGTTCATTCCGTGCGACATCTTTACAACTGACCCTGAAGAAGAATTCTACGACCTGCGTAATTGGAATAACAAAAGCCTCGAAATTCACCACACCTTGTGTAACGAATGGAATAAGCAGCTCAGCTGCGGTAGAATGAACGTGACTGAACGAACGTGGATATTTTTTTCTTTCCTCCGAGGCGCCGGAACCGTTCTAGCTAAATACTAAGCTTAAAACAGCCTAAGATTGACTGACGGGGCCCGTAAAAGGAGTTTAGTGAGTTACTCCACCAATCGCGATACAGCGTTTCGGAGGTGATGGTCCTGACAATCTCGGACTAAGGTTGTTCCCTGGCTGGGTCTAACTGTCTCTGGCGATTGCCACTGATTTCATGGCGAGTTCCTGAACAACAGAGCTGGCAAAACCCATACCCTAGACTAACAAGATCTGTATTGCCAACATATAAGAACGCGACAACACAGAATACCCAATTAATGAACACTTATTAACACAAGTCTCAGTAATCCTTGGGATCATATCAGCGAATTAATGTTTATGTTCAGTGATCACAAAGCTTGGAAACACGTGAATATAACAACATGGTGGTACAGGTGACTATATACATAGTAAAACCTCGTGCTGAACTGACAGAGCAAAAGACAGAGAACAATCGATCAATCACTCGTACCAGTACCTCACTGAAAAATAAAGCTCTACTTCGGAAATTATCTTTGCTGAACGAGTAACTTTAACTTCTGCCACATTGTTTATGCTTAACAGAAAATTTCCACCCACCCGACTTGTCAATTCAGCCGTAAGCAACCCTAACCCCTGTCAAACCCCTGCCAAGTCCACTAATGACGTCCAGCCCCAGTGGCGTCCAGACTATCGATAACGCTTTTCTAAAAATTACCGTTAAATTGACTTCTAGACTGTCTCTGAATCAATAGTCTTCAGTCCGGCGGACAAAGAAATGGAGACCAACACGGGTCAGGCGCAACGGAAAGGAGAGGCTTGATTAGACTACAGCTTTAAAAAACAATCCCATTTCCCACTATTTCCATTTGTCTTGTTACACTCACGTTCGTTTATTCCCAGTAGACTTCGCAGAGATGTCGCGGCATCTTGTTCGTTCGTTCTTGCTGGCTTCGGCCTTGAGTCCTTTCGTTAATGCTGGACCGTGTCGACCACATCCGACTTCAGCTTTGAGTCCCAGTGAAAGCTTGACGCAGACCGTTTCTTCGACTCTTGTTTCTTCCTCTTCCGTTGTCCTGATCGGTACTGAGACTGTCTCGCAGTCTGATGCTGTTTCTCAAGATGCTGCCACTGGAACTGGAACATCGATCGTCCCTACCGATACGACACTGACATTCAGTGACATATACTCGGTTTCTACTGGAACCAGTGGCGATGTTGGCGTTTCGACCGACTTGTACCCCAATCTCCCATCCGACAGTACCTTTACCATCAGCACTACAACATATGGAGCTGGTACCTTGTCAACGGTGATGTCAATGAGCTCTGCGACAGATATCCTTTCTACGGTCGGTACTGAAACGACCACCTCTCATGCCGGTGACACCACTACGCTCACTCCAAGCGAGACTGTGCCGTCTTCTGCTATCTCGACCGATACGACTGTGACGTCTGGCGAGACAGCCATCGCTTCTACGACCGAAACTGAATCTACATTGCCAGTTTCCACGGATACTAGTTCCACTGGCAGCGAGACTCAATCCTCCCAAGGTGCCTTGACCGATACCACTGCGATCTCTAGTGGAACAGACATCTCTTCAACGACCGGGGCCGAAACGACGTCTTCTGCTGCTCAAGACACAACATCGACAAACAGTGGAACCGACTCGTCGCTTGCCTCCTCGACCGATACAACTGTTACCTCCAGTGAGACTGACACCACTGCTACAACTGGAACCGATGCTTCCTCGACAACCATTTCAGCGACGTCAGCTGATACCACGGAGACATCTAAGGCGACGGACACTACGACAACATCTGGTGATCTTAGTACCACTAGAGCCGATACCTCCGCATCTACCAGTGATATCCTTTCAACAGATACCACCCTCATCTCCAGTGAGACCACTGCGACGTCGGGTCAGACTGATAGCACTGCCACTGCCGAAACCGTTGCTTCTTCAGAAATTACTCAGGCTACCTCGACTGATACGACCTTGACATCCAAGGAGACCGACACTACAACAACGACGTCTGGTAATGTCACCACTGGAACTGATTCCTCAACTTCCACTACCGAGAGTGCTTCCACAGATACCACTACGACCTCCGGTGAGACCACGACAACAACATCAGGAGACTCCACCACTGGCACCGAAGCTTCCTCTACTATTGAGGCTACTGCATCAGAAACCAGTGTGACTACCAAGGAGACAGAGACCACAACGACAACCTCGGGTGACCTCACTACTACTACCGCGACCGATTCTTTCACCTCCACTACTGAGTCCATTTCGACCGATACCACGACTACCTCCACTGAGACGGACACTTCCACTACTACAACCTCGGGCGATTCCGTCACCTCCACCACGGAGACTGCCTCAACGGAAACGACCGTGACCACCACCGGGACTGACACTGGCACTACAACCTCGGGCGAGCCTACAAGTACTGTGACTGATACCTTCACATCCGCCACTGAGGCTTCTTCGGATACCACCTTGAGTTCAAGTGAGACAGCCACTCTCACCACTGTAACCGATTCCGCCACATCAACTACTGAAACCAGTTCGACGGATTCTACCGCGACTGATACTGCCACGACAGAGACTACTGCGACCTCCGGTGAGACCATGACAACAACTTCGGGCGACATAACCACCACCGAGACTACTACTTTCTCAGCAACCACCGAGGCTACTTCTACAACTTCCGAGACCTCCTCAGCTGCAGTACCTGTCTGCACCAACAATCTCAAGAGCCCAGCCCCAGCAAACAAGATCTGTGGCGAGACAGGCTATGCTGGTTTCACCTACACCGGCCAAGGCGCGACAAAATCGCTTGAAGCCTGTGCGAAATCATGCAAATCCAACAATCAATGTACCAGCTTTACTTTCGGAGCCGACAGTGTTTGTTTCTTGTACTCAGGGGCTTTGGAGGAAAGGAGTGGCCTACCAACTACTTGGATGTTGTATGAGTTGGACTGCTTTTGCGATCTCGATAAACCAGATCCTGAACCCGAGCCCGAGACTGGCTGCAAACTCAAGAGCCCGTCTCCTCAGAACAAAGTTTGCGGGCAGGCTGGATATGGCCGTGGTTCTGACGTTGTCTTCAATAGACAGGGCCCGCCCACCACGCTTCAAGCCTGCGTGGAGTCCTGCAAAGCAAACGACCATTGTACCAACTTCTACTTTGAAGCCGACTACTACTGTGCCCACTATTCGGGTACTGTTACGGAAACAGATGGCCAGGAAACAAGTTTCAAGTGGTATGATGTGGACTGTTTCTCCTGTCCCTCAGACCCGACCGAGCCCAGCGAGCCCGAGGTCACGCCCAAGCCTGAGCCCGAGCCCCAATGCGTCAACGGACTCAAGGATCCAGCACCCAAAGACACTGTGTGCGGAGTAAGGGGATCACCCAATGAACCGATGGAGGAATTCACATCCCAAGCCAACACTCTAGAAGACTGCATGTCTGAATGCATGACCCTTGAGGATTGCGGATCCTTTGCATTCGAGACATCCGTATGTACGCTCTACACAGGCCACATCAGCACCGAGGGAATCAAGGAAGCGCAGAACGGGAAGATATGGTATGACAGCTCCTGCTTTTGCGAGCCGGAGGAAGAGCCTGAACCTGTCTGCGTTGACGATTCACCCACGGACAAGATCTGCGGAGTGCAAGGACGGCCTGGGAACCAGTGCCTGAAACAGTTATTCTCCGCGAGGATTGCCTCCTTCGAAGACTGTAAGGAGAAGTGCAAAACGAACAATTGTGACTCCTTCTCATTCCGAGAGGATAGCGGTCTATGTGAAGTCTATCAAGGCAAGGTTGGCGGAACAGATGATTTCGCGTCTCCATGGAAGTGGTATGACAAGGCCTGCTTCGATGATGACAACACCCCAACCGACCCCGAGCCTCAATGTGTCAACAACGTCCTACAACCTTCGCCCAAGGATTCTATCTGCGGTAAGATGGGTAATCCTACGGGTCAAGGCCGGGAAGAAATTGGATCCGCCACAGCGACTTCGCTACAGGGCTGTCGAGACGCGTGTAACAAGAAAGCCGGCTGTGATTCATTCCAACTCGAAGAAGGATACAACTGTTACCTTTTCAAGGGTAAGGTTGGTGGCACTGATGCCAGGACAACATCCGAGGTGTGGTATGACATGTCCTGTTTCTGTGGTCTTGAGGCACAGCCTACGAACCCGGATGATGAAGAGTATGTCTGTGTTGACGAGGTCCACAAGACCCAGGTCTGCGGTTTGGAAGGACGGCCTATGTACGAATGCATCGAAGACATATCCGAGAACCCCTACGAACCCGCCATTATCAAATCCCTCGATGCCTGTAAAGCTCGCTGCAAGAGCGTTGGCTGCGATTCTCTTGCCTTCAAAAAGGACGAAGCTTGCGCTTTTTTCAAGGGCCGAATTGGAGGCGTGGAGGCATGGAATGACTTCCCCGGATATAAGATGTACGACATGTCCTGCTTTACTGAGGAGCCCCCGAAAGAGGTATGCATTGGCAAACCCTTGAATCCTCTGCCTGCGAATACCGTTTGCGGCAAGACCGGTGATGTAAACAACAACCTTCTGAGTAACAAACGAATCAAGACGGACATGACTCTGGCTGAATGCTACCAAGCTTGCAAGGCTGCAAGCGACTGCGATGTTTTCAACTTCAAGGATCAAAGATGCGAGCTTTACAAAACCAAGAGCTCGTTCTCGACTACATCCGTGGTTTCCTCCGGAAGTACGATCCAGTGGTGGCAGCCGAGCTGCTTCTGCGACGATACCAAGGCTCCTTAACCGGTCTGCGTCAACAACATGTTTGCCCCAGCTCCCCAAGGCCTTGCCTGTGGCAAGACTGGTATCCCGATTGGGAATAGTAACGCGGATAAGGTGGGCCAAGGAACGGCTAATACACCGCTTGCATGCTATCAGCTGTACAAGAATATGGCGAAATGCCAGACGATGTACTTTCACAAGGACCTTGGGGATTGTCAGTTGTACTCCAGAGCTGTCAAGGATACGAGTTCCGCGAAGGCGAGTCTTGTATGGTATGACAAGGGCTGCTTCTGCGGCTCGAACTATGTCATTGGAGATTGAGAAGATGGTAATATCGGACTCAGAGAGGATGGGGAGACATCACCAGTGGGGAGCGGGGGGGAATGATGTTGGTGTTCAATTCTTGTTATCATAGTTATTCTTGTGTTAAGTAGATACTCACAACTACAGTGCACCTATAGGGAAGGAATCTCGAATATGTATGTATATGACGCTCAATCTCGTTCGTGTCTATGATCCTAGTTCTATCTGAAAGACCCCCCGGGAAATCAGCATTGTACGGGTTATAATTTTCCTTTAACGGCAAAGATGTTTCGGTACTGAATCAGAACCAGGGAAAGTCATTATATCGATCTCGTTAAGTGATCAGCGTTCGGCAGGGAAAGACGGGGCTCATTACCAAACACACGGCTCACAAAGATTGAGTTTGCAGGGGGGTCAATTGTTTCGTTTAGCACTAACGACACTAAAGATCGGCAATGCGGAGGTTGAGAGTGGACATTTTAAGCCTGAAATCAGGCTGAATGGATTATTGATCTTTCAGCCATGCGCGCCAATGTTAATGTTTTGCTTTGAACTGCACGACTTGGTAACTGACCTTGAACAAACTCAATTAGATCCGCGCCAATCAATTTCAATGCGGGGAAATGAAACCCTGGGTCACGTTGCATTCATCCTTGCTGATTATTGTACTAATCTGAAAACGCAATCCTCGGATATGCCTCCGTGGTTCAAATAGGCAATATGTTCATCTCGGACTTGGGAACTCTACGTCGATTTCCAGAAACAAAATACAGTGTCGTATTATGATGGTAATAGTTTGTCCACCAATGTTATGGCGGCGCATATAAGATTTACTGCAGAATAGAAACAATTTCACTACGCAACTAGGCGTTGAACGCCTGCTAGGATAGTTCAGATGAATATATATATTGACTGCTTTACGCGTATCAACTGCTTTACGAGTATCGACTTTCAGTTTATTCTCCACCAACTAGCCCTTCTCTTCATCATCAACCGCGAGAATGAAGTTCTTGAACAACGATCTACTTGCTTCCAGCACCCTCCTCCTTGCCACTCTCGGAGGTGCCTCAGCTCAATGTTCCCTCCCTACTAGCTACCGCTGGACATCAAGTGGCCCTCTTGCCCAACCTGCAAATGGCTGGAACAGTCTCAAGGACTTTACTGTTGCTCCCTACAACGGTCAGCAGCTAGTCTACGCTACTGCCTATGGCGGAGGCGGTTGGAAGTCTATGGGCTTCAGCCCTGTGTCGGATCTTAACAACCTTGGTTCAGCTTCGCAGACTCTTCAGACCGGTACAGCTGTGGCGCCAACTCTATTCTATTTCCGACCTAAGGGTATCTGGATCTTGGCCCATCAATGGGGCCCTACCAAGTTCTCGTATAGGACTTCGAACAACCCTACCAACGTCAACGGTTGGTCTCAGCCGCAACCTCTATTTACTGGAGAAATTGCCAATGCACCATTCGGTCCAATCGATCAAACCGTCATCGGCGATTCCAGAAACATGTACCTGTTCTTCTGCGGCGATAACGGCAGAATCTATCGCGCGTCCATGCCTATCGGCAACTTCCCCGGAAACTTTGGATCGAATTCCCAGATTATCCTTCAAGATACCGAAGACAACCTCTTCGAGGCGGTCCAGGTTTACACCGTTCAAGGACAGAACAAATACCTCATGATTGTTGAGGCCAAGGGTAGAAACGGTCGGTTCTTCCGATCCTTTACTGCGAACAGCCTTGATGGTCAGTGGACTGTCAATGCTGGCACCGAAAGCAACCCCTTTGCCGGCAAGGCAAACTCAGGCGCCACCTGGACCAACGATATCAGCCACGGCGAGCTGATTCGCACTGCCAACGATGAGACGTTCCCCATTGACCCTTGTAACTTGAAGCTTCTGTACCAAGGACGCAACCCCAGTGTCAATGTCGACTACAATCTCCTGCCATACCGCCCCGGTCTCCTGACACTCCGACGATAGATCGCTGGTCTGTCTTGTTGATGAAATGTCTGTCCTTACCTCTATAACAGGTAGTTCATAGTAGTTCACTCATTCAATAGTCAATTGAAACTTGTTACTTGATGATAACTTTCGTGTTTGTGATGTAGACAACTAACTGTTCTCCCCAGATCACCCTTTGGATGCAATCCATCACCAATACTCCTTTGACTCATGGTTAAAAGTCGATCTCATGACATCAATCAAAGCCCGATTCGTAACACTAACAACTTTCCCATCCTCAAGCTCAAAAGTAAACTCATCACTATCATCCCAGAACCCAACACTCTCCCAACTCGTGCAGCCATCATCAAACAAACCTTCTCCTCCTTCAACCGCAGCACGAGGCTCAATAGGTGGGATTTGAGGAATGGCGCGATAGGAAATAAGTTGCTTTGACCCTTCAGCTGACTTGGCCCCAATGGGGTACAGACGAACGAGCATCTCGTCGCCAAAGAATTCGCCCAAGCCAGGGAGAGTCAGATTACCACGCCATTCTGTACCGTTGATGAAGAATGAATCTAGACCAAGACCAGGTCGTCCCTCCTCAACACTGATGGTCAAGTTGGTTCCCTCACGCTTGTCGTCAACATAAACACCAGGATAGGTTCTCTTGGCATTCTCCCAGCCAGCCCACTCAGCCGCTGTGACGAAAGCAGTACCAACGGCGTTCCTAAGCGGGATTCTCGCACCAATTGCTCCCTCGCCAGCAGTGAGAATGCTGTATCCAATGCCGTGATCCGGTGAGAGGGCGATAACAGCGGCATAACCGACATTGCCCCCGAGCTTGGTATACAGATCCGAGACACGAGTACGGTTGGAGTTAGGAGAGACGGGAAGAGTGAGACGGTAGATCTCCCACGGGGCGCCGACCTGGGTTGTGAGAGAAGCCGTGTTGCCGACGGGCTTCATCCAGCGGCGGGTGTCGGTTGGAGAGAGGAGTTCGGAGTTGAGGATAGAAAGACCGAGCTTTCGGAGGTCGGCACCATTAGAGTAGACACCGCCGGTGCTACACATAATTAGATCATGGCAGTGGTGGGAGGGAAGGGTGACTTACCCGGCGAGAACCTGTCTATCCTGGCCCCATGAGGACACTGATGCGGGTCCAGGGATGGCCAAAACGTTACGGTCATCACCCGTGGGCTCCACTGAGCCAGAGACATTGAGACCCAGAGGCTCAGATAGGATGGTCTGAATGGCATCGTTGTATGGCATTCCAGTGAGACGATGTAGTATACCACCAAGCATAGCGTAGCCACCATCTGAATAGGCTGGAGTTTCGTAGGGTAGAACAATAGGGCGCTTTCGCTCCTTCATCGCGACAAGGAAGTCTGTCGAATGTGAGAAAGCATTCTTGTGAGAGATATTGACTTACCTTCGAATCCACATCCTGGAGCAGTATCGTTCGTACAGAGAGAACTAATCTCAAGAGCTGCAAACAATCAGCCGTGCACAAAAGAATCAGAGGGACTGTACTTACGAACACCTCCTGAACCACCCTGCTGCGACAATAGCGCCCCGACAGTGACATCCTCCCAAATAATTCTCTCAAGCGGTTCACTCTTATTATTCCCCGCCAACTCCGGCAGAATTTCCGTCACCGGCTTATCCCAGACATCAAAGCCCTCCTTTACAAGTATGGCATAAGCAGTGAAAAGCTTACTCACACTACCAATGCGAAAAGCAGTACCGTCATCAAGTTTGCCAGTAGACAATGTATCGTTGAGCGCTTCCGCGGCGTGATAGTATGAGTATAAACTCTCATTGGTAGCTGTGGAAAAGACATTGATCGTGAAGGATGTGTGCGTTTCATTGAGGATGCTGTTCTTGAAGAACGATTCGATTATGGAGGGAAAGGCTGCTGTGGCGTTTTTGATAGCTTCAAAGGTGGAGAGGTCGAAGCCGGAAGGTGTTACGGGACCGAGAATGGGACATTCTTCGGTTGGGATTGCGAGCCCATTTTGGACGAGGGTGGAAAGTAGTGCTAAAGAGAAACTCTTCATGATGGTAATTGATGAAGATGGTTGTTTGATACAGAAAGTCAATTCATCGTATCCTCAAGCATCTCTTATATACAGCTTTTCCATTGCTTTACTCCAAGCCTTTGACGTCGTTCCCGTAACTCAAAAACTCAGCCTTGAGGGTCCAAGAGCTAAATGTCCTTTTCTGGCGTATTGTGCCGCTACAGCAAAGACCGATCCTCGCTAAGCCCTGCCAACGATCTACGTTAAAATGTCCCCTTTTAGTGTAAACGCGCCGCTGAGACCCACTACGTTAATGCTTACTCTCTGTCAACGAGTTATCGTGATGGCTTCAATGGGGACCCGCAGAGGTTAATTAGACAAGTGCTTACCATCGTTTTAATGAAAATGGAAAGATAGCGCGAGGGTAACGCGAAGAGAGAAAATGGCCGCTGAGACGGATGCGCGGTAATGGCGTTGTACAAATACTCAGCCAGGTTTAGTGGAGGTATGGACGTCATTTCGAGTACAGCGATTCAATTGACCATTCTTAGATTGAGCAAAACCAATAAATAGATTTGTTTCGACAGGGATATCTGTGCATACAGATGTAATTATAACCGCTGCGGTAAGCACAGTAGAGAAGTAAGTGCTCAATCATTCCATCATTAATCCAGGTACCCGACATCAACTCTTCAGCTTCTCACCTATTAAATAGCGACCCAAATAACAGAACCCATAGCAAATCCAATAGTCAAAGACAACCAAACCTCATGGGAAAAGCCAGCACTATCATCATCCCCACCCGCTGCCGCAGTAGGCCCAGTTGAACCACCACCAGCTTGACCTCCCCCAGCCTGACCACCGCCCTGCGCCGACAGCACATCACTGGCAGTAGGCTCAGCCGGAGAAAATGACAAAACACACTCCCCATCTAAAGCAAGCGTATCTCCAACATCATTCGTAACTTCCATCTCAGGACAAGAAAATGTCGCATCGTCTCCTGCTACCGTCACCGTCCGTGTACCGGTCTGGGTGTATACCTCTGTCTTCCAAATTGTGTTTGTGTAAGTGGTCGAAGGGTTACAAGAAGCCTGTCGAGCCAACAGACCACGGTCAATCGGAGCAGGTGCTGCTGTCGGTGCTGCAACATCGCGACGAGCACGACCGCCCGTGCTTGTCTCTCCCGGAGGTTCATAGTGAAGAACACACCCAGTATCAAGCTCCAGCGTAGCCCCAACATCATTGGTAGCCGTCATTGGAACACAACTGAACTCAGGCGCATTCCCAGTATCAGGCTCAATATCATCCGTGACCCTGACAGTCTTCATAGCAGTCGTAGTGAACGCATACGTCGAGGTGATGGTCCTTGTAGGAACTGGACAGGCCTTACAGTATCCGTCCGATCCACAGTATCCACTCGACCGACAGCATTCATTCTCGCAACACGTCGTTCCCTTTTCACAACCTCCGTTCTTGCAGCACTTCTCAGTCGCAGGATTCGCGCACCCTCGAGTAGCACAGCACTCATCACCCTTGTCGCAAGCCCAAACGGTGCCAGGTCCCGTACAACACGTCGCTCTCTTGGGATCATAGCACTTACTATTCCCGCATCGCTTCTGGCCCGCAGGACAACAACCACCACCTGGCTGACAATCATATCCCTTGGGGCAATGTATACCAGAACTTCCGCAGCAGACAGATGTTTTAGGGTCGTAACATGCCGAAGAACCGCACTTGGATTCACCAGCGTTACAACAACCGCCTTCAACGCAGGTTTTGCCTTTGGAACAGGCTATGCCGCTGGAGCAGCAGATTTGGGAGGAGGGATCGTAGCATTTGCTTGAGCCGCATTGTTGGGTGTTGCCGCGACAGCAACCGCCTGATACGCAAGTGTCGCCTCCGGGACAGCATCGGACGCCATTGGAGCAAGGGTCTATCAGTGTAAGTAAATTATCGCATGAGGAAGGGCAGGTTGGTATTACAGTATCCGGGATCAACGCATTGACGCTGTCTTGCATGCAGACCGAAAGACCGTATCTGGTTGTTGTCTTCGATCCATTCGGTGAAGTTTGATACGCTGTCGGGGAGAAGGATGTCGTTCATGGCTGCGTCGGATAAAGAGATCATCTCAGAGCCAGTTTTTAGCTCTAGCATGTCAGAGCCGAACGCGATGGCGAGCTGTACCCAGAGGGCCAGTGGAAGAATTCGTCGTCGCAACATCGTCAAAGTTTGCAATTGATGGTCGTCTAGAACAGGAACAAGAGCATTATGGTTCAAGCCAGAAACCCAGAAGAGGGACAGGGCTGGGACATGGCATGTCACCACTCATTTATATCTCGCCGTCGACTCGACCCCTCTTTCGTGAATGCAGCCTTGTGGCATGTTATCCCCTGATTTCACGTCCGCCAAGGAAGTTAGCATGCAGATCGAAAAGTGTTTAATCGCTGTTGGCTCTGCCCTGCTAGGCCTTAACCCGAAATTTGAAAGAATCAAGGCGGAGGTGGCACTCTAAATTACAGGAATGGTTAGGCTTGCATTAGCTCTGTTTGTAGCTTATTGTGGCGTTCACCTTAATTGTGATTGTGGTGATTAACACTCGATTCTAGGCTCTTTCAACGGCTAGAAACTTGTATCAATCAGACCCTAAGATCAATCTTGAAAGCTGCGTGTGTGTTACAATTGCTGGGAAACTTTACTGATCTCTTGGTCAAGTTCTATTGATGAAGCTGAAAGATCAACCGACGATCCGAACTGTTGGTGTCTCAGCCGCACCCTAACAGGTAAAGTCGATCAGCAAGGGTCCAAGGCTGATTGCTTGACCCTTGCATTTCATTACGCCCGATTACAGTTGTTGGTCCAGCAGTCTCAGTGCTACGTATTGCTACGTAGTGCGAGCAGTGGTCAACACATTCTATCAGCAGTCCCGTGTCCCTTAATTTCCACCTGATCTTGTCGATCTACAATCACAGACGAGCTTCTGGTGGCAAAGGTCAATTGATCGCCATCTTTAATATTGAGCTTATTTTTTACCCTGGAGACACGAATTACTACCCTTGGGTGGACACTAATGGAACCACAAACCCAATCCTGGCACCATAACTGGTAATTGGCCTTCTTCATCGGAAGATATGACGGATGTGTAGTCTATATTAAACCAAGCTTCGCGAATGTCTAAAAGCCTAGCTAATCCAGAGATCAAAGGACAGGAAATGAAACAAGAATAAAGAAAGAAAAAAAAAGTGAAAATTAATAATTTGTGCGGTCTCAGAACTGACCAGTCCGTAAATCCCCGTCACCGAACGTATCAATTTCCATGAACGTTCTATCTGGGATAGCACCATAATACTGCGTCCACTGATCCGCGTCGCGATTTTGGGCACCGATAGTAGCAATGCGTCCCCCAGGCTGGATGGTATAGTAGAAGAAGGTGATTGGAGTCTGCTGATTCTCTGAGATCACCATTTGAAAGTGGTTTGGCGCAGTTTCATCTGATGTAGTGAAAACACACCAATCTATGGTCAGCACCCCTGGTTGATTGGGAGTCTGCTCAACTTGGTATGTAACCTCGGCCCCTGAACCTTCAGGAACTATCATGTCAATCCAATAAGGGAAAATGGCCAGCGACTCAATATTTTCATCTGGTAGGAAGGCCAGGTCGGGGACCGAATCGGCCCCGAAGTAGTCTCTGAGTGTAACAAGTCCATTGGGGCTGACATAGATCATTTCACTGGTTTCACCGTAGAGCGGTACCTGAAAAGGGAGCGGGAGCCATTCGACACCATTATCCGATGGCCTCTCACCATTGAATAGTGTCAGTGGATCAGACAAGCCCTCTGGACATGCTCGTGTTCCCGTCGGCTCCGAGATTGTAGTGGTTGAGGTTGTCGTATCGGCAGCTGTCGTGGTGAAAAGACTGGTATCAGCCGTTGAAAGGATCGTTGAGCTCAAGTCAAAAGATGAACTGTTATCCAATAGCAGATCGGATAGTGTCCTGGTATCAGTCTCTAAACTGTACGATGATCCAGACGTAGTAGAAGAGCCAACAACAGACCTTGCCGTGGAGTCGGTACCAGAGCTAGTGACACTTGTAATCTGAGATTTCGTAGTAGTTGGCGTAGCGGTTGTAGATGGATCAATGGTAGAAGTTAGCTCTTCCGACGTTCCCAAGACATCCGTGGACAGTGCATCTCTGGATAGGCTCTCAGGGTCTGGGGTCCAGGAGCTCAGCGGAGATGTAAGTGAGAAATCTGTGACACCGGTTGAAATGTCCAACGTAGAAGATGTTTGAGTAAGACCAGGTTGTGTTACGAAAATGATAGACGAAGAGCTGTTATAAAATCGCATAGAGCTCGTATACACAGGTTCGACCGGGAAAGTGAAGGTTGGAAAGTCTGTGGCGGAAGAACCCATCTGGATATAGGACGTCGTTCCGAGCAATACAGATGTAGACTCTGGTAGCAGAGGTGTACTGGCAGTTCGAGAAGAAGTACTTGAGGATACATCGCCATCTCGGCATTCGTCAACTAGAAGAAAACTAGTCAGCCTAGGATTAGTGGCGCGAAATGATGCCCATACCTTCGGTAATAGAAAGTCTAATAGTTTGGCAACCTGGAGGCGATGCAGTGAAAGTAATATAGACTTGACCGCTCTCCGTGTCTTGACAGAAGTCTGCCTGACCATTTGGGAGGGCTGAGTTGAAAAATCGGAGGAATCCATCCTCATCAGCAAAGGTCTGAGTAACAGCCCCTCGAGGTAACGCTCCGGGGTTGCCGCGTAGCTCTTTGAAACTCTCGCCGTTGTAGTATATGGGCAATGTCCCATCCGACAGACGACCTTGCACCAGGTTGAAGACAGCGGCAGCAGCACAAATTTCTGACTGACTGCCAACAAAACCGCCAACTGCCCTGGCCTGTAGATCTCGTTTGGTGTCCTGCGATTCTGGAACGACGCGGAATATCACTGATCGGCCACTGGCTTCAGGGATTGGAATACCAGTAGTTTGACTTGGGACCGAAGTGGTAATAATTACATCATCAGGAACAGAGAGAGTTGAGGGGATAGCTAGATCTGTAGAAATTGTCAAAGGTGCTTCAGAGATTTCTGGGAAAATGGTTTCTTCAGCAGAAGCAGTCGTCGGGCGGGTGTGACCCCGTGATACGGGGACCAAATAAGTTGATAGATATGTTATGCACCAGGGTTCAGGCTGTATTTGGTCATCTCGAAGAGCAATGGATGCACCAAAGAGACTTGCAAATAAGAAAGGGAATAAACGAACAGGAGACATCGTGAAGAATGAGTGAAAGTCTTGGTAAGAAGGAGATCAGGGACTTGTCCAATACTATGAATTCCTACGACTCTTAACTCCTCTGCTCTCAAACTTTCAGCTTCAGCCCTGCAAACGCTCAGCCAATGAAGCCTAAGACATCTGTTGGTTGCTGTCAATATTCCAAGACTGTCTAGTTTGGTGGCGAGCTCTCAGTGGATAATGTCTCCATCTAGTTGATGAGGTGTTGGTCTAGAATATGGTTCCTAATATGATCTGTCATCGCGTCCAAGTTAAGACATCAACCATCGTGCTTAACTAGAGTCACCAAGACTCCCTTGAATTGCGCCCTTGCATACCAGAGACCAAACAACACAGAATTTTGGTACCAACAGAACCATTGGTTTCCACGGTATTAACAACCGTAACGGACTTTGGCCTTTCAGTCAGCCACAGTCAAGCTATCCATAGAACCGGAATTTAAAAGTAAATGAGCGCCGAATTGGACGCCAAGAGCAAATAGCGCATGGCGCCACGCGCTACACGGGTCTTCTGGGGAATACTCTAACGAGACACCATTATATTCTGGCATGAAACTATTCTTGTCGCCGGTAAGCCACAGTCTTTCGGTAATTAGATGGACGTTGAGGTATGGACGTGACATTTCCACATTCTTAGCATGAGGGCCAAGTCCCCTTTGTGCCATTCAGGACACATTTTCTCTGCTTCTTCGCTCACGCTGTGTGACCTCCAGCTGCAGTTATTCGTTTGGTGCATTTTTATTCTTCGCCCTCGTTAATCATGTATTCCAAGTCACTCGTTATCCCAGCACTCTTTGCTGCTTTCGGAGTCGCTCATGATGTACAGTACGAAACCCGCACAGCAACGATAAACTCAATACTTCACCCGCGATGGCTTAGGCTACTGTCGCCGTTCCTGGCCCGACATGCGTGGTTCACAAGCCAGTTGTGACAGGAGAAGCCATCATCGTTGAGGTTCAAGCTCCCGACTGTCACTGCGGCTGCCCAACTTGTGTCCATACTCTTGAGTACACCACCAAGTACCCTGCTTTCTGTTTAAGGTGAACCCTGTTTCTCTTGACCACCCCTTCAGCTCAGTTACGCTCACAACTCATGTAACGGACCAGTAGATATGTTAATACTCGTTGGATGCGATCTTCATTTATTAAGCTACCGTTTATGTTCTGCCTTTTCTGTGCTTCTTTCCGTTCAATCTTTCTCTTTTTCCTCGTCACTATGTTTGTAAATATATTGCGGTACAGACTTGAAGAAAAACAACTTCAATGTCCGAAACACCTAGCCACCTTACTCAACGCGTTCAACATTCGCCACCGGGGAGAGCTCAATTCCAAGACAGGAAACGTGTCAACTTAAATAATGTTAAAATTTCGCGTGGTTTGCAAGTCGCAATCTAGCACCTCGTCATCCACATACATATTCACTCCAGACCCCTCGACTCGATCCATCTGAGCAAGACCAATCCTCTTGTAGATTTTAGGCTCGGATGAGACCTTCTCAAGAAGGAGGCAGTTCGACTTGCAAATCATCGCTGCAAGACACGGAAGCTTGGGCTCAAAGTCAAACCAAACATGACCTTGGTAAGTGCGACCCTTTAGAATGATGTTGACCGCAGTCTGAGGAAAGAGTTTCACCCGCGATATAGAAGGCTGGATCTTGACAAGAGGCGCCTGCTTAGATGTCAGTATAATGCTATCGAAGCTAAGTGTTCTTGAAGAAGCTTACCTTGATTCTAACCCCACTCCCTTGCTTCAGTCTGCTTAACACATTTATCTTACTGTAAAGCTTAGGAAACTAATGAAGAAAGGATATATAAACTGAAATAGATAAAGCCTTAAACTTGACGGATCTGTTAATTGATGCCTAGGACTATAATAGTATACGGTATATCTTTAGCCTTCTAAAGGGTAAAAATAGCTTCCCTGGCCTCTGTAGGTGTAAACCTAATTAAATTGCTAACGTAAGTTATATCTCCTTAAATAGATAAGCTTTCTAGAAACGATTTTAATAGATATAGTTTCTGTAGAGTATTCTTACTCCGCAAGGATTTATGGCTATGATCACCGCGAATGTTAAGAATCTTATGCTCGAGAAAGTTCCGGACCGAGGCAACGCGATGACATGGAGGTCTCGTCACGATACTATATAAGGCTTCTTCCATACGAGTGGAGAGTTAGGGTACACTAGTATATTCGAGCGACTGCCACGACCGGAGCGGGCTATAACTATCAAGAGACTGGACACAAGACGTTTTGTCCATGTATAAGTACACTTAACTCTCCGCTATTTACTAAAGTAGGCCTAATCGCTGAATCACTTTTGCCTTCTGGCTACTACCTATTTGCTTAGACTGATTACCTCGAAAATAGCATCGATGAAAGCCTGTGGCTTTTCCTGAGGGAGGTTATGGCCTGCATCTACCACCTGGTGATGGACCCGAGGACCGGTGAAGTATTGACTGCTAGATGAGCCATTGGTGGGAGGAAAGTTGCCGTCCGCCAATCCATCGAGAGTGACAGTAGGAACAGTGATGGAAGGCTGTGAAAGCAAAGTCTTCTCGAATGCTGCATAATCCGGGTCTCCTGGAGCATATAGTAGTCTGTGTCGATAAACATGCGTGACGATTGACACATAGTCGGGGTTGACAAATGTTTCTGCGGCGCGGTCCAGATCGGCTTCTGTGTAGTTCCACTTGGGAGAATTCTTGTTCCAAACGATACGTGCAATATCCTTAGGATGTTGGGCCAGAGCTGATTCGCCTCGCGGCGTGAGGAAATAATAGAAGTACCAGAAACCTGCTTCAATAGGAGCAGCAAGGGGAATCCAAGCCTTGGAAAGATCCTGAATCAAGTAACTGTTCACAGAAACGAGGCCATCGCACCGGTCAGGCCATAACGCAGCAGCGACGCAAGCACCGCGACCGCCCCAATCATAGCCAGCAAAGACAGCGGACGGAATTTCAAGAGCATCAAGAAGCTCGATGATGTCGTATCCAAGTGCAGCTTGTTCACCTGACCGAAAGGTATCGGCTTTGAGAAACGTCGTAGGGCCGTTCCCACGAAGATAAGGGACAATGACCCTATAGCCTTGCTTGACTAGGGCTGGAGCTACATCGGTATAGCTGTGGATATCGTAAGGCCAGCCATGGAGCAGGAGAATAACCGTCCCGTCTGCCGGCCCGTCCTCATAGTACGCGACTTGAAGACGCGTTGTGTTGATATAACGTAGAGGTTCGAGAAGAGGCTGAGGGAGAAAAGGCGATTGACGTGAGGTAATTTTATGTGATAGAAGATTCGCATCAAGAGACATGGTCAGGTCAGACCTGTCAGTATGAGCCGAGAGAGGTTTGCATGTGACTTGCAGGACGAAGAGAGCCAGTGCAATTAGATGTGAAGATAGCATGTTGGACAGACGATGGAGGTTTGATGACTCTGCTTGAGACTACGACAAGGAGGAAGCATTGATAAACGCATAGCGGTTATATATAAGTCTCTACATCCCAAAAAGACAACTCATAGGCTCTGCAGATCGTCATCTTGAGGGTGGCCTCGCTATGGAATTAATTAGCCGCAACGTTAATCGAAACTCGAATCCAAGTTCCGTGCGATCAAATTCAGCTACTAACTCGGGGATTAAATGCTGACCAACGCGGCTGAGTGACAGAAAGCGTAAAAGCTGCATATATTGGATTATCATTCGTTATTAATCATGCTGTTTTGATGCTGTCATATACGAGCAAGTGGCTTTGATTGGTGTGACGATGCGATCGAGGCTGTGCTAACACCTTTGGGGCTATGCCAAAGAAAGATGGGCTAACAAAAAAGATTCCTCATCGTTAAACGACTGACAGTCAGCTCAATTCAATTCATTCAACGGATGAATTTGATAAGCAGGGCGCGGATATGCCACCCGCCCATTACACATGTCTCACACCGTTGAAGGAGTTCATCACTTGTCAGCACAAGCCATATTATGTCGACAAGGTTGGGCTCGTTTAGGCTATAAAAGCTTGGGCTGTCCTTTAGTAGAATTTTGCCAACCAATTTGCCCATCGCCACTCCCAGTATCATCATCATGTCTACCAATCTTTCCCTGGTAGCTCTTGTCTTTTCCGCTCTTTGGACTATTCCCGTGCAAGCGGCTCCAAGCTCTCGACAAGAGTGCGGGGGCTTTACAGCACTACATATCCCAGGAGCTACCATCAATTCTATCACTAGCCGAGCCTATCATGATAGATCAGTCACTGCTGCCCCCCCAAACCTCCTTCAAGATGTCCACAATCTGAATATTTGCGAAGTCAATGTTACTCTCACCCATCAAGGCGAAAATGATGTCGTTCATATTCAGACTTGGCTACCTCTCGATGGATGGAACTCGAGATTTCTCGCTGTTGGTGGCGGGGCCTGGGCTGCTGGATTAGGTACCCCGGATCTGGCACTTCCAGCTGCCCAGGGCTATGCTGTCTCATCAACTGACGCAGGACTTACTGGAACTCCCTTGGACCCATCGCCATGGGCATTGAAGCCTGACGGAACTGTCAATACCGGCTTGCTAGCCAACTTCGCGGGCCGCTCAGTCCATGATATGGCTGTTGTCGGCAAGGCTGTGGCCCGATCCTTCTACCACAAATCCGTCAAGCACGCCTACTTTAATGGTTGCTCTACTGGCGGAAGACAAGGCCTAGCTGCAGCCCAGCGCTACCCAGACGATTTCGACGGCATTCTGTCCGGCGCCCCCGCGATATACTGGACTGAATATGTTATTGCCGAGCTATGGCCACCGGTTGTTATGAAGGAAAATGGCTACTACCTCTCGGCGTGTGAGAGAGAAGCGTTCGTGAATGCTTCAATCAAGGCTTGTGATCAAGATGATGGCGTCAAGGATGGGGTTATCACAGAGCCCCTCAAGTGCCATTTTGACCCATTCAAGCTTGTTGGTCAGAAAGTGCAATGCGATGAGGGCCTTGTCACTGTTTCGCGAGAGGCCGCCACCGTCGTGACTCGTATATGGTCAGGCCCAGTCACTGCTGAGGGCAAGAAACTCTGGTATGGAATGTTGAGAGGTGCATCTCTTAACTCGTTGGCAAAGACACAAGATGTCAATGGAACCTTGACCGCTGCGCCTTTCTTTGTTGCCGATGGCTGGGCTCGGTACTTTGTCAAAGCGAACCCGGCCTTTGATACCACGGACCTAGATTCTAAGACTTTTGAGTCTTTGTTCCTTGAGTCTCGCGACAGGTTCTCCCATATCATGGACTCTGCTGATCCTGACCTGCGTCATTTCGAACAATCTGGAGGAAAGCTATTGATATGGCACGGACTGGAAGATGATTTGATCTACCCTCAAGATAGTATCCACTACGTCAACGACGTCAAATCTCACCTCGCTATCCACGGGAAGTATTCCCCAGTCGACGAATTTCTAAGGCTATTCCTAGTCCCAGGCGTGGATCACTGTGGGTACAACAACCATCATGGAGCTGCTCTTGTCGACCCTTTCAGCGCTCTAGTGAATTGGGTAGAGAATGGGATGGCTCCAAAACAGCTTCCTGCTCAAACACCTCCTACTGCAGAGAAGCAGTTTACTCGCAAGGTTTGCCGGTATCCTCATGTAGCTCGGTTTGATGGTAAGGGAGATCCTTCTCAGGCGGGTAGCTATCATTGTGTAGCTAAGTAGCGCTGTTCTTATCTGTACGATGGCAATTGTGTGGGCGCTGGAGTCATGATGCTGTTGTGACGGGGTGAAGACTTGTTCTTTCTTATCTTTGACGCTATCGTCTCATCAATTTACAGACGCAACCCATATTTGTATATTTATTATCCGTACACACGAACTAATAGATTGCCCAATCTTATTTGCACAGCAACTGGGTAGATTCTTCGTCGTTAAGTATCGAGTGCTCTTAGAGGAAGCATACTATGTATGACCCTACACAATGTAATGAAGCGTGAGTTCTCACCTATATTTGAAACCTTGAAGCGAATCTGGGCAGCGGCTAGGATAATCATCTGACGTGAACTAGTATTTATAGAAGACTGGAGCGGTTGAGCGCCCGGGAGACGATCGGCTCCGCACCAGTCCACCTAGTAGCTTACATTCTAGAGCAGATATGAAAAGATCAATTGGAATAAGGTTTAGGAATGGTAGGAATAGATATAGAACCATGGTTACCATGGACAAATCTCGATGCGGATAGCGCTTTGAATACGCTCTGTAGCGATACCGTTCTGTTTAGGTCCAAGACATTGAGCTGCAAAGGCAGGGCCCGTAAAGAGGGCCAACAAGGGCAGACTTGTAAGCTGCATGCTGAAGATAAGACAAACGGATGTTTTTACTGACAAGATGCAGGTTGGTTAGCTGAATACTTCCGGATGCCTCCAGTTCTTATACAACATAGACTACAAACGATGCATGGATGTTGGAATAGCTAAGTTTTTTGAAAGTAACGCCTCTCAACGCGTACAGGTTAAATCAACACAACGAATAATATCACAGCTATGAACCCAATACCAATGAAGGTTCAAGTCCAGAGGCTACACACAGTCATGCGTGACTATGGATGTTGGAAAGGTTTAACCGTAACATCGACCTGAGCAGCGATGCCTAGAAGCACCAGAAATGTAGCTTACCTGCGTCAATCATGCGGACTAACAGAGGGCCAACCAATCAAAGATTAGGGCTCGTATTCTAAAGACCGCTTATTCCACTATCAAACAAATTCGTCATTTAGCGCATGAACATACGTCGATCACAACTAGGCAACAGTAAGACTGTCAAATCCTTGCTCTTGTTATTTGATATACTGGCTAGCCCGTGTCGAAGGTTCAGCTGACAGGCACTCTGACGATATCGGAATTGTTATTAGCCCTAAAAGGCCAACCCAATGGACAATCTGACTGCAATAGTGGAGATGAAGTTGTTGAGGGTCCGTCTTAAAAATGTGATAGGCCACACATGACACCGAGGCTCAATCTCACGCTGAAGATGGTATAACACTGTCGGCGGCTGTCTTCAGGTAATTTCAGAAATCAGACTTCGCGTAGCTCTGCCATACTAGTCAGAGTTTGCTCTACAGCCTGCAACCTGTCCAGACCTGTCACTCAGCCCTAAAACCCGACAGTACATAGCGGGCCGAAAAATAGCGCCGAATACGGTTAATCGTGTGGTTCATGAACTTCAGGGCTAGTACTGTATAGGCGTAGATTGATATGGACTACAGTGAAACGAGTACTACCCTGTTTCCGCATACCGACAGCTACTTGATGATAAACAAGCAGAAAGTTCCGGGACCTGGAGGTTAGCAAATGATTCCAAAGCTGGCTCCAAATTCCGTGTGTTGACGGGCTCAGCCATGTTGTCGCTAGTTCTATGGTCTTCAAGACTAAGCCTCAAGTAGTAGTCGTAAATGTAAGCCAATCAGAGCTCGATCTAGGGCGGCCGCTTGCATCTCACTGTACAGTCCGTGCCCTCCCTGGCTTTTGAAGATCCGCTGTCATTTGCGATTAGTGGATAATGATTCCAAAGAGTGCACCCACAAACAGTAAGCTGCAGCGGTGGTACTTGGGCTACAGATCCCCCTTAGTTTTACCTGATGCATCGGCCTTCTACACGGCAAGGAAGTCGTTAATACCGAGTTCAATCCCTGAGCTATGTTGCTTACAGTGCTGTACAAGGCTAGAAGGTTGAGTCCAGAATTGCGTGTTAAGTTCACGTATGGTCAACTGAGCGATGATAAGTTAGGATTCGTTAGACGTGAAAACTACATGGCCTGCCATTATCCCACGCAGAGCACACATTTTAAAATCTATCGGGGAAATCTTATATTCGACTTTGGTTATGTTGACGGGACTAAAATGCACTACATCATTAAACAGCCAAGAAACCCTTGGGAATCATACCTTGTCTATAGGCCCGGGTTAATTTAATTCTTCCCAACGAGATACCACTCAAAGATTGCTGCGAAGAATCGTTTTACCCAAGTTTCCATCACGTCACCGTGGCAGGGAATGATACGGTCAAAATCCCATTCGTAGATTCTTTGCACTGAGGCTTTGAAGTTGGATCGATCATTGGCACTTAGTACATACCACCCCAGTCTTTTCTGCCATATCGACGGAGGTTCTGCCGAGAACACTCGCGCAGTAATCAAATTGTTTAGAAAACCAGATGTAGCCGAGATATTGGTCTTGGGGAACTGTTCTTTCGCGGGTATGTTGAAAGGAAGTCCGCTTCAATTAGAGTCGATGTCGGCTTGTGTAACAGGATTATCTCATGGGAAGCTATAGTATCCACATACTCGAAAGAAAACTCCTTATCAAACTCTGGGGAGATAGTTTCAGACCCAGCTATAACGGCATCAAAGCGTAAATCTCCCAGACCTGGCTTTGTCCTCCATTTTTCGGGGAGGCCTTGCAGAACAATTAGACAAGCACCAGGAAATTCAGCTTTCCAAGCGCCGGTATGGCGGTAATGCTCCAGATTTGGGGCAATGATATACTTGACATCGCCGTCGACTGATGCAATGGCTTGACGAGAAGATACGGTCCGAGCCACAGGGGAAAGCACCACTAAAGCTCCAGACTCGAGCCGAACTAACCTCGGATCAGCAATATCCAATATAAAGCTACCTAGCATACTGACCAATAGTGGCACGCCCACCCGTCTTGAGGACACCATATTGGATGAAAGGAACAGAAATAGTGGCGATCTCAGGTGAGACTTGACGAATAACAGACGAGTCATTGTCAGCGTCATTTTCCATGGTTTCGCTACTCGGCGTATCTGATACCATCTTCATCGAGGTGCTGTGATGAGGGCAGGTAGAAAGGTTAGTTGGGAAGAGTATGCGAGGATAAAAATCTCCTTTTTGGGTTAAAAGGCAAGTATTTCATGAGGGACGATGATGAGTATTTGTATGACATATGCTTCTGAATGTTTAAGTGGGCTGCGCAAGACAGTTGGTCATCGCCTTATGATGTAGTGGCGCTATCAGTCGCTCATGCCGAGCATAACCCCTATGTGGCTATGATAAAGTTACATGTGTAATTCAGCGGAAGAACCGTTTAACAGGCAGAGACTACCTTTGTGCTTCTGCAGTATTTACGCTCAGCCATGCCAGCCTTTCTTTATGAGGGTGACTATACCCGCTACGAATACTGGGAACCAGCTAAATAATCTTCCTCGTATTAACAAATACTGGACTGGGACCATGACGGTGTCTATCCCCTCCGTACTCGATGATATAATAATATAGCCACGGTGTAGGAAGTCTAGAAGACATAGCACATTGAAAATAGTTTATACATACCTCAGTTAAACATTTAATCAGTATGTATATTCTGTTATTTCCATCTCTTCAAGCTCAATCACGACCCATATCATCTGTTGTAGCCAGAACTACCGCAACCAGCTTGCTGGTATTAGACAAACAGACAAGAGTAAGCGTTATCCCAAACAAAGGGGGCATCCACTCCATGCAGGTGTTCTTGGTATCCGGCAATTGGATTGCTACGCCAGGTCCCCGTACGTTGTTCCTTCCCGTCGATCGGCTTTCATATGGAACGTACTCATCAGAAGACTGCTCGAGGGTGTAGCAACGAGACTCAGATCCCATGCCCCAACAGTCAGCCAAGCATTTGTATAGACCTCATCCATCTTGTCTATTTCGGTTTCTCGATCCTTCGGGCTATCTTGGATGACGCAGAGTGAGTCAATCCAAAGGTATTGGATGCCGAGTTCGTCAAGTAACTTTTCAATACAGTACAGTCTATACGGATTTATTCTAGTTCAATACTAGGAGAGAATTCGAGCTATGACGGAGATTCAGAATTTGAGTCAACTATATAAGTGAGCGTCTAATCTACACTACTCTAAAAGGCTCATCTATTTGTTGTCCCAAGAAGGAGGTTTCAGCTTGATATAAGTCTAGAAGAATCTCATTTCAAAGTAGACAATTGTTCAACATGACCATGGAATCGTACCTCCTTATCATCCCAAAAGCCAATTCCTTCACCATACGACTCAGAGATTGTGATGTACTTATCACGTTGCTCTGGAAGGCCCGGGATTAGTTCACCGTCGCGAACCCACTTGGTGAATGTAAAAGAGGCATTTCGCGCCGGCAAATCCAGAAAGAACTTGTTAAAGTACTTCAAGCCGGTTTCGGGACTGGCTTCAATATCGGAAGCCCGGCTCTTGGGACTGACAGGTAGCATTTCATGTCGGCCGTTAGGGTGCCAAACAGAAGCAAATGCGATTTTTGATTCGCCGTCAAGATTTGGTTCCATAAACCAGGAAATGAGAACTTCTCCCGTCTCCAGGTAGAACCAAAGGGCAAAGTAACCCTTTCCAATATGGAAGTTGCCCCACTGTCTTTCGAACAAGGCGTATGACTGTTCGGAATCGATCTCGTGTTGGTTGCCGTCAATTTCAAGATGTCCATGAAGACGGGTTGTAGGGTTGGCCTAGATACCATGTCAGTAATCCAGTCCAACGGCAATCGACATTCTACTCACCCAATACCAAGACCACCCCGGAAGGGAAGTAGAACCGTCAGGGTCTGGTCCTCGATTGACGAGCTGGACGCCACCGCCGCCTCCGTAGTAAAAGTTGCCACCAGTAGGTTGTAAGACAATGTCGAGTTTGATTCCAACAAAATCAAGCTCAAGGTGGGTGTTAGTCCATTGGTCGCCCTCTTCGGGGCTGGTGATGTTTTGCGTGGCGCTCTTCAACTCCAAGCGATCAGGATTTCCAGAGCCAGGATGAATAATCGAAGCTCCGCGCGATGTGTTGTCCTGCAGGTCATTCAAGGAAATGAATGTTCCAAGAAGCTTGTCTCCACGCAGGCCTGCGTTGCTTGTCAAGTGATATTTGAGTCCCTCCTTTGTTGTGATCCAATAGAGCATGAAGACACTACGAAGTCTGGTTAGGACAGGATGTGTTCTATGATAAGAAGGCCACATACTTGTTCACATTGTTGGTGTCTGTTGTAACATATGCCAAAGTCTTTCGAGCGTCGTATCTATTCACGAACGTCTTTTTGGATGTTAGTTTGTTGGAACCATAACTGTCATGACAAAGTCGGCCGACTAAAAGACTCACCCCATCATTCTCTATGGTAGTAGGTGGATACAAGGGAGGAGCCCACGACAAAGTAGGTCCTGGCATTTCTCGTAGAGTAGATTTGGCCGATAAAAAGTATCAAGTTGTCTCGAAGCAGGTTACACAAGAAGAGGACTATGTTGGAGCGAATCGAGATGAGATTGAAGTGTAGTATAGCCATGTATATTGCGTTTCAAGATATCTGTTTATAACCAGTTCTAACAACGGGCATACGGGATGTTGTCGGCTCCGAATTATGTTCCGTGACCGTCGATTTATCGACAGGAACCCAATCTGATCAATCAATGCGATTAGAAGAAAGGCGTAATATCGGAGAATCCTTGATGGCCTGTACTAAATCAGATATGACGAGGTTTAGACTGGAATGAGAATAGTATGCGGACTAAAGTCGGAGAATACCCCGGTAGCATTTAACAGGGTTGAGCTTGGGCTAGCGGACTAAAATCGGAGAATCTCCTATGATCCATATGCAATACTACATAGACCCTGGACCATTCTACCAAATGTTCTTATGTAGTTTAGAGAATCCACTGCAAGATGTAGCAACCTTATGTCTATCTAATAGGTTGAGCAAAAGCCGCGTCATGTTCTAATGTCTTCGCCCACAATATTACCTGCAAAATTATGCATCACGACGCTTGTCGATGGATGCGCTGATCTTCTCCTTCTGTTAAAAAAGGAGGCCAATGCATGGACCTCTTTATGCTGCACGCGCGTGTTGTGGTCAACTGGCCCGGAAGATAAAAGGCAGCCACAACAGAGTGAAATCCGAGTCTTTTCTTTTTTGATAACTTCTAGTCACGATCAAGGATACGCACCTTCGTAAGAACTGAGGCAGGTAGCAGCTTTACGTTAGTGACCATGACAGCCAGCTTGATCGTACTCGGTGGCCTTTTGGTGAGTCTTGTATCAGAGGAAAAATCTCAAGTTGATTGCTAACGTCGCGTTCACTCCAGCTTTCAGCATGGCTTCTCAACATTGTATACCGCGTTCTACTCCACCCGCTTGCTAAGTTCCCGGGTCCTAGATTGGCTGCTATTTCCGACGTAAGCTATTGTGGTATACTTTACGCAATCCTCGTGCTAAGCTTAGTGCCTTCAGATCTGGTACGCCATAAGATGGACCTCTGGTCGATATCCGTTCATCATGGAAGAAACGCATCATAAATATGGTATGTTATCCTCCCTTTCGGTGACGTAGGGCATATCCTAACTTCCTGTTCGAGGTGATGTGGTGCGCATTGCCCCTAACGAGCTTTCCTTCGCTACAGTGCAGGCATATCACGATATCTACGGGCATGCGCTCAAGGGTAAAAAGAAGTTCCTCAAGAGTACTTGGTACGAGACAGTAGGAGATCATCCTGGTATAGTAAGCGTCAGAGACCCCAAGGAACACTCGCGACAAAGGAAGTACCTTTCCCATGCATTCAGCGCCAAATCGCTACGCAGTCAAGAAGCACTCATTCATGGCTATCTGGATCTGTTCTTGAGCCAACTGCGTAAGCTTGGAAGTTCTGAGGGAGAGGGTATCAACATCGAGGAGGCACTCAATTGGTTGACGTTCGACATCATCGGTACTGCTCCACCATTCTGGCTTTTCTTCATACTCTAATTCTTGTGTTCTAGGTGACCTTGCGTTTGGAGAGTCGTTTGGTGCCGTTGCTGAAGGAAAAACGCACTTCTGGGTATCACTAATTATTGATGCAACTTATACCATGATGCTCTCAGGATTGAGAAAGCGCGTTCCCCTCGTCAATCTGTATCTACCATTCGTTGTTCCAAAAGATGCGAGTGCGATGTATCGAAAACACACCGCATTGACTCGCGAGAAGATGCTGAAGCGACTCGAGATGCCCAACTCCGAGGACCGTGGGGATTTCTTCGCATCTCTGTTGCGCAAAGGTGGTAATACAGTTCCCGAGCCTGAGCTTTACCAACAATCCAATACGCTCATTGTAGCTGGGTCGGAAACCACAGCTACATGTCTCACCGGAATCGTCTTTTGCTTACTGTCAAATCCATCTACTCTGGAAGCTCTTACCAACGAAGTTCGTTTGAGGTTCCAATCAGACTCCGAAATCACAGGGGACGCCACCGCAGACTTGAAGTACCTCTCTGCAGTTATTGAAGAAGGACTTCGGATCTTTCCACCTGCGCCTTTCGGTCTTCCCCGTGTTTCGCCTGGTGCTGTAATAGACGGCCACTACGTTCCTCCAGGCGTCACTGTTAGTGTGGATCACTGGACTACCAAGCATGATAATCGATACTGGAAGGACCCTTACTCTTTTATACCAGAGCGCTGGATTAACGAGGGTTTTGGAGATACAAAGCAGGCTAGCCAACCCTTTTCTCTTGGCCCCAGAGCTTGCTTAGGCATCAACCTGGCATATCTTGAAATGAGGCTTATCATTGCCAAGATGGTATTTCATTTCGATTGGGAATTAGTGAACAAGGACGTTGATTTGTTCAAGGATTCAAGTTTATATCTGTTGTGGAAAAAGCCTCGTTTGATGGTCCGTTTTCATCCTCGCCATTAACTTTGCAGTCAATAGAACAAAACTTATCAGATTGCGCTTAGTACTCTCGCTATATACTTATTTAGGACATTTTGAGTGCAGAGAAGCCTGACTTTTGATCCGTTGCGTTTCAGCTCCTTCTCCTCTAATATGAAGCAGCAAATCTCCCATTCCAATCTGGAAGCAGATCTTCGGAAAGCCGGCGTCTCGCTAATTATGTGAAAAGTGGATGACGGATGGCAAATGAACGAATCGAAAGCTAGCAAACTTTTCTGGGTTCAACAGCCATCGCATCCACTTAGCCGTGTCAGGAAATTAGCCGCAGACCGCGTTGGAAGATACTCTTGACACATCATCATGTCTCCAGGAGAAAGCTCAAGAAAAGGCAAGCCCATTGCCAGGCGGGCTTGTGATCTTTGTCGCAGCCGCAAGTTACAGGTACGCACATACATACATGCTTCTCCATTCGACACTAACGTTCCAACGGTGTGTCTTCGACCAAATACGTACGACGACATGCAAACGTTGTGTACAAGTAGGAATGCCCTGCACATTCATGACTACCCGCAAGCCTCGGGGACCCCCTAACCGGTACATACTACCCAAAGCGTATTCTGAATATGAATAACGCGCTGAGATATTTGAGCAGCCGAGTTGCCGAAGCTAAAGCCCAGGGTCACGATCCTTCCCGTGGGGGTGAAGAGGCTGGAGAAGCTCAAACATCCACACTCACACATGCACAGTGTTCTCCAAAAAGCCTACCCACATCACTTGTCGCAAGTTTGACGATTGAACATTTCTGCTCCGATGAAGTTTTCGAGCTATTAATTTCAGACTACCTCGAACACATCTATCCGCTTCATCCCATCATACACCGACCACTTTTTCGAACAGAATTTCAAAATAAACGCTACCGATCTGACCCGTTCTTCTACCAACTTTGCATCTCAATTTCGGCCCTCGTCATCTCTTGGTCGCCGCGAAATTTTCAAACTTATGGATTCAATCCTGGGGAAACAGTAAGAAGCATGGTGGAAAAGGCTCGCTGCTTGGTCACACTTAGCAAGACATCACAAATTTTACATGACGGCATCCAGCCCAACCCTGACGACATGATATGCTCATATATACTGAGCGTGGCACTCCATGGCTCGGGCAGTACTCACCATGGCTGGGTGCACGCCTCCGAGGCGGTCTTGTGCATGAGGAAATTGAGGCTGTGCAAACGTGAATCACATATTGATCTGGGCTTTGTAAAGTCCGAAATGTGCAAACGGGCGTTTTGGATGATGTTCATCGTAATGGCGTAAGTTATATCTGCCAAGACGTTCAGAAGGGGCTCGGGTGGTAGCCAACTAATTCTCGTAGCCACGATAGACTCACATACCCAGTGCCGCATACGGGGATTAGCTATAATCCGGCTTGCATTGACTGGGATTTCCTTGTCTTACTTGAAGTTGATGATCCAATGCCATATGAATTGGAACAAAGCCAAGATTCCGGATGCACAGCTATGCTAGCTGGGTTCATTGCCTTGGTCAAGATATATCTCTGCGCAATGGCATTGCGACCCCAGAAACTACCCGGAAACCCACGTTATGGCCAATTCTTACCGCCATGTCCAGAACAGACATCCAAAAACTATGGTACCGGCATCTTGACTTTCGCACAAGGCATGGATATCATACAAGGCTTGCGGAATATCACCAGTCAATTACCTGATGAATCGAGGCTTTTCAATGAAGATGGGTATACAAAGCAAGACAATCGTTCTTTTGCTATCCCGCGGGTGAACGTATACATAACAAGTCTTTTCATCCAAAGTATCATCTTTGCGACAGTATCAGCCAACATTTCACCAGCTGAGAAACCAAATCAACACCTCCACCGAACGGAGCCGTTGGATATGTCTCAGTCCGAAGGAAACAACGACATTGGGCGTCAATTGCTCAAACTCCGGAAGGAAATTGCTCAAGAATTATTCCACACAATTACTGCCACACCTATCTCTGCTCTCAAAGCAAATGGAATCGCGGCTGTAGGTTCCCCATATTCTACCATGACGGTCACGGGGTTCGGTAGAATTGGCCAAGGAAAGGCCGAGAGTGAACTGGAAGCATAAGCTAACGTCCACATAGGTTTCGAAACTCCGAGAAATCACAGCTGCTTTATTGAACTGCAGAATCGATAGCACATATCGTGACCAAGAAGAAGAAGAGCAAGTTCAGTCATGCATCAATTTCCTGATCGCTACTTTAGTTCAGCTCGATGACATAAAGCAAATACACGAAGAGTGAAGGGTCTTGAGGTTAGAGAGCTTCTAACAATGACTTGAAATGCAGAAATGTTTTATAGGAATTTAAAGAGTTTCTAATACATCGTGTACAAGTAGGGCTATTAGTGATTGACAATTATAGCCAGTCATTTGTTAGGATTGTATATTTAGCTAATGTTGTTCTCTCATAGAGATTGACTTCTAAGATTTGGACGGAGATAGGGACAGTAAACAAAGAGGGGCTTTTAACCGATACTAATAACCTGCTCCTGTTATTACTGTTTTCATCTCCTTATCGTAAGAAGGAGACCTCGTGCAAGTAAACAATGATGCACATTGCTAACTTAGAACATCTTAGCTAGATATTTTTCAGTACATTAAGCGTAAATATTATAAGTCTTTTATCCTGTGCACTTTGTATGGCTTGCATATCGAACGTTGGGTTTGCTCTAGAACAGGGTGTTGTCTCTCTAATATTTCGGTGATGGTCCTTGACTCGGTTTTGTGAAACAACCAGTGCAGTCGATGCTGTTGGACGCCCGGGGAAATACTCACCCCGCTATAGAGTTACACGATCAAGCCACGATAAATTATTAATACTTGCACAGAACCGTTTATTCTCTATGCGAATCCCTTATACAGGATCTCGTACACCCAGCATCCAGGCCATGCGTACTGACGAGATTATAGATCATGTTAAGTTCCTTCTAAACGCTGTAGGGTAGGGGGGTGATATCTTGATGTTGGTGAAAAATACTTCTTTAGATCGCATTTTGCACAACAAAACCCTTCGGTAGTGTTACATGTAGGCCTTGAGTTTACCGGACGCTGTGGACTATCAAGAACCTGGATCAGGGCTATAGTTACTTTGCGAATAAAGATACAAACAGAACTCTCACCAGTTTATCAACCCGAACGTTCAGCAATGGTCGAACTCCCCTGTTCCCACTTATGCAAGCTTATACGAATCTATGTAGGTTTATGCAATTGGCTTCCCATCTGATTGGCTGGAAAGGGTGGAGTATGTTTCGTTCAACGTTATTCCCTGTCCATATCCTGCCTGGCACTGGGATAACTGACTCCACAGGCTTTCATCCATGACGGTAGGCTATCATCACCTGTAGATGATGAGATCCTGTTTGCAGAAGCGGGCTGAATGTGAGGATGGAAACCTGGGCGAGGTAAAAGCTGGCCCGTCTTTCTTTTCTCCTTGGCGCTAGAATGCGGGACGGAACTGTTACTGGCCCTCAACCCATGGCGTGGAAGGCCTCAAAAGCTTGTGTAACAGTGAGTCTCCACAGACGAGATGTTGCTCGCGAGCCGAGGGTCTAGACCGGTCTATTACGATCCGACTAGCCAATTGTATCTGTTGGAAGCAAGAAAGACCTCACTGAGGCTTGATGCACGAAAATAGAAGCGGATAAGTCGCAATTAAAACCGGCATAGACTGTCTCAATCACTCCTCCATCTTGTAAGCTATTGGTAGCTTCGGGTTCTAATAGCCTAACACCAAGAGACAGAAAGCCTAATGTGGGAACTCAAGGTACTCACCTTTCGTAGACATCTCTCCTAGCTATCACCTGCAGAATCCGTCGTTCAAGATGAACTTTTGGCTCTTGTTCGTCTTGTACATCAGCAAATCAATTGAATGATATTCTTCTAGTGCCTCGACCCTACGGGGCGTCACAATCCAATGTGATCTTGCGGTACTCCAAAAAGTCTCATAGTTCGGCATGATGAATAATATTATTTGAGTGAGATGTGCAGTCTAGTTTGCCCTTTCCATTGCCTGCGACAAGACCATTCTGATCCTTTGCCGATCCGTTTCCCGATTCGTCCCATGTCTCAAGGGCAATAACTTCAATGGTGCCACATACTGAAGAGGTCCAGCAGGCTGGGAGATGGCACGAAAGATTGCCAGCATGCCCGGGAGTTTCCCTACATCATGTACTCTGTCAATGTGTGGCTTGTTGTCCTCCTGACGGGAGAAGTCTATGATGTTAGCCGCTAGGCCTACTGCTACAGCAGTAGCCACTACAGATAGAGTAAGTGTATGCAATGCCCCTTCCGCCATGACTATGACTTACTTGATGTGCCATTCATTTGCTCATTTATCCTCTGGTCTGGATGATGAAAGCCTTCGCCAAGAATAGCAAAGTTGGGTGCATCGCTCCTCGGTTCAGGATTGAAGTCTGAGCTCTGGTTACCCATATTGGTCGAATACATGCACATGGTGGCGTGGCTATGTCGTGCAGGGTATGCAACCTCGTGAGTATTCTGCCAGTTAGCCGCAGCGGCTACGACAAGGATGCCGGCAGCGTTGGCTCTGGTCACTGCCTCGTACAGCTCCTTTGAATAGTGGCGGAAACCAGCCGAGATGCTGATTATGTCAACGCAGTTGGGTGGGCTGATAGCCCAATCGATGGCCTGGAACAAATATGAGTAAGAAAGGATTTGGTCAGTAGCTGTACTCACCTGAGCCATTCGAATAGGTCCTTCCCTTTCGTCGGCGTGATCCTTTTCGAATATTCGAGCAATGAAGAGTTTCGCTTCCTCGCAGATGTCAGTAATGATCTTGGCGCAACATGTGCCGTGCCATGAATCGTTGCGTGTCTCATTAGTGAAGTCCTTGTAAACCATCTTGTTCTTTTTCATGTAACGGTCCTTAACTGTATCGTTCAAACCCGAGTCAATAACGGCGATCTTGACCATTTCGTTACTATTGTTCTTGTCTGGCTTCAATACCCCAATCAATTTGTCAATCTCTTCTAGCCAGTCGTCGGCCGTTCGTTCATGTTTACTGTTCAGATTTGTCAGCTATTACGTGGACAGTATGGTGTTCTAGACTTGTATCATATGTATGTACTGACTTCTTAACGAAAGTAGCTCCTTCTTTTGAAGGTGTCATCTGCTGTTGGGTAGGAACCCCCCGATCAATATCTTCCAGCCGGCCATTGGTGGTTCGTTTGTGTTCACTGTGAAAATTGTCAACTTTCTCTTTGGAAAATGCAATGTTCTAACGCTTGTATCTCCCTCATGCACTGACCTCTTAACCAACGTAATTGCTTCACTTGAGGGGATTTTCTGCCGCTGAGTGAGTCTCTCCCAGGTAGTTTGGAAGACCAATGGCCTCCCACTTCGGTCGAGATCGGATACCCATATTTCAATGCCTTCCATAGATCCAAGCAATCCCTTCTGTGCAACATCTGAAATATCGGTGTTAACTATCCCACGCTAAAATTGTGATCTTGGGGATTCTATATGGGAAAAGTCTTACTTTCAAAGGATATACGACGCGGGTTCCCATCACTTGATAGCAACGCACGGTATTTGCATTCTGAGCCACCTTCAAATTCCTGAGCGATGACTGCAAACCGCCCTAGTGTCTTTCTCCCAGCCAAGGTGGCCACAGGGATTTCACTTTCTGTATTAGCGACCATTCTAGAACAATGTCCTATGTGTGAATCCTACCGGAAATATATAGACCTTTCCCCCGGCATTCGACCTGACACAAAGTATGCTCGCAATCTCTTTTGAGCAGTCGTGACGTAGCATGCAAAAGTCTCGGCATCTATAGTGGGTGTTATGAGAGGGCTATGGGATAGATGTCATGATTTACCTTTGTGAAGGTCGAAAGAGAAATTTATGTTTGAAATTTCTCTCTCTTCGTTCTTGTCTCCTTCGTGAAGCAAAGATGCATCTATTAAGGTCACGACGAGACTCCCAAGACGATTATCCACATGGGATATTTGCGTTTCCTTCGTTACTGTTACATATTGAGTCAGTAAAGGGCTAAAATGGTCAGAAACGTGGAAGGTACCGAGAACTTCTTTCCTTTGGTTTGTACTTCCAGAGCCTTCTAGAATAAGTCGGATGAAAGGCTCTGGAAATGTCGTTTCAATGATTGATTCGTTCATATCCTTCGTTACGAGATGTGTGGGAATTACACGATAATGTTTGAGCTCTACTAATGATGGATCGCTAATTGTGCGTTTGACTTCACCTGAATCGCCAGTCACGCTGCGAATTCGAGTGGCAGGGAATCCTGAGTCGCTTTGCGAGCTGTTAACAATTATTCGGGAGCAAGCAATTCCGATCAGGACGGTATGCGCAAGACCGCGCGTAGAACTCACTTTATAGTCCACTCTAGTAGAGTATGCTCGGTTTCGCACTTCCCTGCAAGCTTGGCTGCTAGCTTTCCGATACCGAACAGACGGCTTGAGGATTTGGCATGGTCCTTTAGGAATTCCTGGTGGAAATCCCCTGCCAAAACCTCAATATCAAAAAAGCCTATAGACTGTGAGTCAATGCGCCATCTACCCAGAGAGAGTAACCGTTATCTTACATAAACAGGATATATCCGACAGCCTCACAACTACTTGCTTATCGGACTTCAGCAACGGCAGACTCCAACGTGGAAGACCATCGAGACAGATCTCTTCTCTAAGTACGCTTTCCCCGGCCCATCCTGAACGCCCTGTTAACTAACGGTATCTATCAGCGGTCATTGGCTGACAAGGTACTGACTCTTGTAGCGAAGTAGGGATTGGTGAGGTGCCTCATCACAGCAACAGCAGAACTCCACATACTTCTTTGTCTTATCCAAAACTTCCCCCGAAAAATAGGCTCTTGGACAGACAACTTTGAAATCACTATTACTGTCAGAGGTATTGGAGCTTGCCAACATCAACTCGCTCACTGTAAAGCCTGGAAAATCAGCAATACCACGTTCGTCAGGTTGGAATATGTGACTTGAGGCATCCATGATCTGTTGTGATAATAAATCAAAGGTCTTCTCGTTGACCTCAGCTTGCCGGATCGCTGATTCACTACCTCTCCTGAAAATTTGAGAATCTGTCTAGAAGCATATTGTAGATAACAACTTACAAGTGCAGCCCCGCGTCCATCGCCAGTGACAGCGAGTTCGTAGAATGTTGTAAATCCTCGTAAACCTTTTCCAGCTTATTCTGCCGCTCCAGCGGCCATAGACTGAAATGACTGGGCAAGTTGTCTGATTGGCTTGTTACCCCGTCGAAGAGGCCCTTGACTGCGATGATTGCGTGCCGCGAGTTTTCGAGTCGGGGCATCATAGGGGAGCATCTGTCAATGCTACCTTCTGGTGGAAAGCTGTCCAATGTGGATTTGAGGAACGCGAGTTGATGTGCGATACGTGTGACAGTCATACTGTCGTCATCTTGCCATTCACTTCCAAGCCAAAATGCGAAATCCATGAGACTTTCAGCAAGAGCTGCTAGTTCTTGTAGCTGCGACTTATCCATGGTTTGCCGTTTTGTCAGTTGGTGAGTACAGTTTCATTCCTCCAGCCGACCGTGAGGAACATTAGGCGCTATTCGAGTGGCTGTGTCAGGTGACAATGAAGTAATGCAAACATGTTGCGATTCTGCGGCTTTGTACGGGAGAACTTTCCTCCACTGCGACACAACCTTCGAATGTAGCGAGCTAGGCTGGGCTGACCACCATTGAGCGCCGTGGCTGACTTTAGACCAACAGCTGATCAATAAAATATGCAGTGGCGTAGAGCTGAGACACAACCGGCATTCTCTTAGTAGGCTCTGCGCATGATGACACCACTGCGCGAGGCGATGCAATTGGTGCTAGCAGGCCTTCCCAAGACCTGTTCGTTCAATATAATTTCCTGGGGCTCGGAGACCTGGGCGATGTGGGAGCAGTCAAGACAACGTTCACCCGACAACCTCCGAGAAGCGAAAGAGTACGTCTCTGAGATCAAGGCTGATATGAGCGGAACCAATCTCCTTCGTGCATTGAAGTCCACTGTCCAACGTCGGCTGGGTGATAGCAAATCTACGCAGATCGTCGTTCTTACAGACGGAGAATTGGATCCAGAAGAGCCAATGGGATCCATTTGGAGAACACGACAAGAATTACAGAACAAAATCCGGTTCTTTGCCCTGGGCATCGGCGATGAGGCACCGCGAAGCTTGATCGAGAGTATTGCCGAACTTGGAGGAGGCTTTGGTGATGTGGTTGGTACCGCCCAGAACCCAAAATGGCATGCGAGGTTGAACCGATTAACCAAATCAGCTCTGGAGCCTGACAGGTGGGATTGTGAGATCAACATTGGGGAGGAGTTTCAGCAGAGGAGCTTGAGCTATTATAAGCTCAATGATAGTACCTAGATTGCACAACGAGTGCCTTACTTCCAAGCTCCTTCAACCATCGCCGGTCTTCATCCGTTTAGGTTCAATTCCATCTTCTTCCTAATCGACATGAAGAATAGTGGAGTACTACCAAGCGAGGTTACTATCACTACAACAACGCACGGAGCGAAGAAGATATACAAACTTCCAGTAAAGCCCGCTACGATCCATGATGGAACAATGCATCAGCTGGCCGCGAAGGCCGTCCTGGTGGATCTGGAAGAAAGGTTTAACAGAGGACCCTCCAGCTCACAATCTTCAAGCTCACGCCTCGCGGAAGATAATGCTCAGATTATCGGGACTAGATATTCTATCAGAAGCAAGTGGACCAGCTTTGTAGCTATTCCTGAAGACGAGCCAAGAAGTACTGGTGGCAATATCATGGAGCATTACAAAGCATTGGTGGACGGTGTTGATATCACGGAACTTCTCCATGCAGCGGACAAAAGTGACACAGACGATGATGATGAAGTCTGTTTTTGTGGTCCAAGATATATTGACAACTCTCAGGCTATCATCACTGAACCTCCCATGCCTGAAGACAGTTCAAATTTGGGTGACTGGATAAGAGCAAAGAAAGTGGCCTTTGCCCGTGAGAAGTTCAAAGAGCAAATGTCACAACCCGGATCAAATGCAAAAGCTGGCGCCGGTTCTGCGGCGCAATATGTAAAGTTTGATCAGCCCCCAACGGCAACGGTAGGGATCTGGAGTCCAATATATGGATTTGATTATGACAGAACCTTGACTGGGTCTCCGAGTAAAGAGTCTGCAAAAGTGATAAATGATGAGTGGTTGCCCACTTACTCGTCCGACGCCGGAAAGTATGGTGAACTTTCTGGAACTGCACAAGTATACAATCGCGACCTAGGTGGCTCAAGTCGTTATAAGGATTTGGTCACTACAGAGGATATGAAAGATGACGAGCGTTATCTGTATCCATACGGTTCTGCGGAGCATCCAGCCGAAGTTCCCGGTATTAAAACTGGAAAAGAACCAGCAAACGAGAATGCCTCGGAATCGAAGGGTGGCCCTGGTTTAAGTGATCTGATCGTTCCGAAGACGCGTCCGAGGGCAAAGCCTGACCCGAAAGGTCCAATTCACGAGTACTTGTTCAACTCTACCGAATATTTCGCAGAGCAAAGCAACATTGAACCCGAGGTCGATGATCTAATGTATGCGGGATTCCTGGAGCACTCGGAGCCAGAAATTCTGAACGCGTTCGATTCTCCCTTTGAAGAGGGAAACAGGGAGGGAAGTGTCAACCGTGACACATCTGATTGTATGGATCCTCTAAATTGGGGGGTTGCGATTAAGTATCTGAATGGACAAGGGCTATTCGAACTATTCGAGGAAGCCAGACACATATTGCACCTTCATTTCTGTCCCAATACGAGCTTCGTACTTGCATTAAAGCTCAGTAGGATCTTGCACGAACAAGGACTGGAAAGGATCCTCTGCATCCAGATCATCGACTCGATGATGATCATCAAGTGCTATCAGACACACTTGACTCTGACAGTGGATATCTGGGATCTGATGATGGAAAGAGCACAAGATGCTATCGCGGAAGTCATAAAACAAGACACACTGGTGCTCCTGGAGGGGATTCTCACAGAATCGACGATGCATCAACATTACACAGCTGCGACTGGAGAAGGAGAGGAGCATGGAGGGTTGAGTGGCGGGGCAATATGCCCAGCTTGCGATGTTAGATGGCAGCCTTCACGGCCATTCTTTTGTCCATTTGATCATGATCCTGTCACCTCCCATGCGTTCAAGGATTGGAATGACTTTTGGAAGCATCAGCAAGAGCATGGACATATGGTTTGTCCTAGGGAAGGGACTTCGGCTTGAGCTGGTAGTTTGTATTTTGGTATTCTCCGATGTTTAGGATGGCGAACAAGACGTGACCACGTAATTCTGTTTGAACAGTTGGAGTTCATTGTACTCAGATTTACACAATAAAAAAATTCGACACTGCAGAAGACCTGGTGCCGGCCATCAAATGATACTTTCGTCCAACACGATAGCCTCATCTAACTCACCATCATCGAAGATCTGGAAACACTCCAGTCCTTCCTCCTTCAAAGCGCCCTCGATATCCGCGTCACCTTCCTCATCGTTGAACGTGGCTCGCTTGGCATACGCAGCGACCGACCAATCTCTCATCAATAGTCCCTTATGAACTTTGGCAAGTCGAATAGCCCAAATGAAGTCACCTGTGTAGGTTCCAGACGACTTCTGTGAGGCTTCACGATTGAGGGTCGCAGTAGCTGTGAAAGTAGCTATACCGGGGATTTCGCTGATAATACGTTAGCTCCACGTTTCCAGATTTTAAGTCAGAACTTACACGTTTGGCCCAACATCAACGGTTGTACCCTTTCCCTCTTGCATTTCTCTCTTCCCGGCACGAGCAACCTTAATGCCTGTAATCATGAACATGGACCAAAATGCCTTGCCTTCAACATGTGGTTTCAGCTTGTCCTGCTGCAGACATTCCTTGATATACTCTTCCCTTGGCTGCACAGTATACGTGTCCAGACGATCATAGGATTCATGGTTTGCGACGGTTCGCATAAAGGTAGTCTGCAGGCTTGCTCCTACAGTGACTCCAGCTGCGGCGAGGACTGGTGCACTGGCAGCGAGATTGATCCCCGGTGCGTTTTTCTTGTTATCATCCCACGTAAATTCAAGGACAGAGCTTCGACGTACTGTCATACGACGATGGAAGGGTAATACCGAATCACGATTGAGAGGAAAGTCAAGACGTTTGAGGTCTGAAATAAAGTGCCCGAGGCATATTGACGCTTGCGAATCATCTCCGTCGCCGAGAAGAATGATATCCTCTGAAGGAGGGTAATGATCGATTTGACGAAGCTTGAACCAGACTTTCTCCATGTTTTGCCTGATAACTAGCGGAGAGATAGAAGGAATGGCTTGTGAGGTCGATTACATGCCAATCGTGAGGCCTCCACGGGGCTATGCTGTGATTGAGCCTTGGAAGACGTGGACTTGACGCTAGTCGTGTGGCTGCTTACTTCCACACCAACTATGATGCACTATCACAAAAGCCACCAGGCGCGTTATCACTGGGTGCGGAAATGACTTTGTGATTCCAAACCCACGCCAGGCTTATCGTATCCTGGTAGGCAGACCTCAAGTGTTCACGTGCCAGCCCAAGCAAGCAGGCTCGCACTTAGGACATTGCCCCCAGCGGGGTTTTTACACTTCTGCAGTACTCTGTAGAATGCAGATGGTGAGAAAAAGCAATTACACACTATTGACTTGATGTTTCAGTTGCCTAAGGCTAACATTCCAGCACCTACAAGATTTAAATACCTGCTCATATAACGTATAAGAAAAACATCGTTTTTGTTGGAACAGCTTGTTAGCATACTCATCATTTCCTCTGCAAACCAACACTACCTTGACTCATATCCACCACGCTATCATGAACTGTGTCGCTTGTAAATTAGCTATTGACTCGTCTGAGGTCAAAGATTATGATTGCACCTACGATGAAATAGCTCAAGCTGCCGGGGCTAATTGCCCAAGGTGTTCGTTGGTGTTTGAATGCATTAGAACGGGTGCAGCCGACGTCCACGTCTTGGAAATTTCAATGGTCCGGGTATGGGCTTCCTATTATTGCGAATTAAGGGTCAAAAATGGATGCATCAGTCTAGACATATTTACACAAAATGGTAAGCTATTTCAATGTTACACATGCACACGATTCTTGGTTGTCACTATTATACTAATTGCCAAGTATACAGTTGAAGACGGCGGTCCTCCGAACATTAACCGAATCAGGAATCATATTCCTGGAGCAACAAACTCTGAAAACACCATTGCAACGATCCAGACTTGGATCAAGGAATGTACAACCACCCATGAAGCATGCCAGCATGTTCAACATCCGGTTACGTACCCAAGAAGACTACTTGATCTTAACGGCGAGAATGTTATCCTCCGGGAAAATATTCAGCCCGCACGCTATGCATGTTTAAGCCATTGCTGGGGACTCCATGTGGACGTCGCCAAGACAACAACGCAAACTTTAAATGACTTCATGATACACATCCCTGGGAACAAACTTACAGCAACATTTCGAGATGCTATAACTATTTGCCGCCGTTTGGGGATCTTCTACCTATGGATAGACTCTCTGTGCATCATCCAGGACAGCAAGGATGACTGGAAAGATCAGGCCTCGAAGATGGCCGACATTTATGAGAATGCCTTTATCACAATCGCTGCTACGAAATCTAGCAATAGCTCTGGAGGATGTTTTGCAGAATGCGATCAAAAGTATTTGGCAAAGCTCGTACCTGGCTACCCAAAAATTTACGTCCGTCAAACGCCTCCATCATTCCCGTCACATTGGGGACAGCTGGATGAAAGTCCCGACTGGCCGTTGCTAAATCGTGCTTGGATTTACCAAGAGATGAGGCTATCCCGAAAAATACTACACTTCTGTGCCAACGAGGTAGTTTGGCGATGCCAGACTGTACAGCGAAGCGAAAGTGGAAGCAATGACGACGATTTCAGTGATAGGAGCAGATACAGGAATACGCAGCACCAGTATGTACCCTACTCGATTCTCCAGAACGACCCGAGGTACCTGTGGTATCGAACTGTCCAAGAGTATTCACGACTACGAATGACCTTCGAAAGCGACAAAATGCCTGCCTTGGCCGGTCTTACCAAACGGATGGAAACCATGCGGCCTGGTGATCGGTTTTTAGCTGGTTTGTGGGAGAAGACTCTGTTGTTCGATTTACTTTGGTTTGTCTGGCCGAGTCCAGCACCTGGAAGACAAAGGAACCCGCACTTTCCTTCGTGGTCTTGGGCCTCCGTTAGATCTCAGGTGATGTGGCCTGACCTTGTCGATTCAACTCTTGACACTGTGCAAGTGGAGGAAGTTCGATTCCTCACCACTGGTCCAAGCCATTTAGGGGAGTTTTCAGAAGCAGCTATCACCATACAGGCGCCCCTTATAGATGCAAGTCTGTTGCTTTCTCAGTGGGGAGACACCCCGGCTGATGCATTCCACAACAATATCACAGCGGTGGAACAACTCTATCTTTATGACTATAAAGTTGACTGCCTCCCATCTGGTACGTCTGCAGGACGTTACAAGCCAGACCCATCTGGTTTCGTTGTCCCCATAGGCGTCAGCATGACCAATCACGTCTTTGTCGGCGTTCATGTTCAGCTGAGACCTGGCTGTAAATACTATGACAGAGTTGGGTACGTTCAGATAAGTCATCCATCCATAAAGCGTCGATCGGAGGCCAGACATAACCGTGACTATCATGAGTTGCGAGCTCAGCGCGCTCAGATACGCAGAGGTACTGTCTGCGTTAAGGAGTTGCTAGAGGGCTTACCTACTTCTACAATAGTACTGGTTTAAGCGGCCAGAAATATATATTCACCTAACGTAACCATTCAATAAACTCAGGTCCGTCCTGTTATTGATAATCTAAACGATGAGCGAACCAGCTAAACAGGGGATCTGCATATCCTTCCTCTCATCTTAGAGGCTGATTATCAGGATTTCGGCTCAGTGATTCAAGTACCGTAACACAGGGTAAATGTCGATCGTGAGCCCTTTAAGAGCTCTGCTAGAAATGAAGGTTGAAAGCAGTGGACGGTTCTCACTCCGCGCTAGTGGTGTGGCTGCTTACTCTCATAGCAACTAACCACCTTCTTGGATGATCTTGCATTTTCAACTTCGCCGCAGGCTAAGGACCAACTAAGTAAGATCAGGCTCCGAGCCTGGTTTTGAGAAATCAGCCGCAGCAGCAAGACATGAGGCCCTCTTCCCACTTATCCGTGCTAATCAAGACATAAACTTTAAATTCACTTACCAGTTGAAGCCACCACGTCTAGCTTTATCTACTCCACTTCAACGATATGTCATCTCAGGAAGGTCTTGCAAACGGCCACCCTATCGCCGGTACGAAGTCTAAACCGTCCAAAACCCTCAAGCCTTGGATACAAAAACAGCTGGAACTTTGGCAAGAGGTCTTGAACACCTTTCTGAGGTCCATCGGCCTTAGAACCATTTCTTTCCTTCTCAGAATTAATGCGGACGAAAAGCCTAAAGTGCTTATAAAGAACTCTCGATGGATTGCACTAGCGCGATGCGCTGTTCACGTCGTCCCAGCCTTACTGACCATTGGACTGAGCGCTTTAAATTTCGTTGGGTTCTTCGTTGGCGGCGAGCTTCATGGTGCTCAGAACGATGATGAATCTAAACTCGGGGCATTACAAGTTGCGACCAAGGTCCAGGAACTTCTTGTAGTAGCGAGTATCAGCACCGTTATCTTCCATGCACTGCGGTCAGAGGTTATTTTCGGTCCCGGTCTACCACTCGGCCTACTTGTTTCAGGCTTCTCGTTCTCTTCCATCTCGTGAGTTTTGACATATCCTGGCTAATGTGGATGCAACTAACTAGTAAGGTATGTCTTCTCACCCGAGTTCCTGGGAGGAGTATGGCGGAGCTGGAAGCAGATGCGCAACACTACGAATGATCTTAGCACAAAAGCCAGAAGATATGGGCTTATTGCATTACTTCTGGTTGGATCTTTGCTTGCGCTTGTGGCAGCTCCAGCAACAGCCGTTCTCATGATCCCCCGAGTAAAGGACTGGGAGGTAGGAGGCGGAGTCCATTGGCTGATAGGTGTGTGCTTCCCCTTCGACGCATGAGAATAGAGTTACTAAACATCGAATGAGGGAATGATGAGTATCTTTGGCCCACGAACCTTACGGCGACCTACTACCAAGACATCAACTGCACAGAAGGTGCAGATCCATTCGTTAACCCAAGATGCCCCTCGACTGGTTTCAGGACCTTATTTAATCACTTCGAGAATCTCTGGCGTTTGCATGGCGACCACTTCAATAACGACTTACGCGATCCATTTATCCGGAAGGCTCTCTACTCTAAACCCGCACTTCACCGAGATGCCGACACCTGGGCTTTCACAACACATCATGCAACAGCTGTTCTACTGGACGCCGTGCGTGGAATTCACCTAAAGGCCCTTGCTTATTTGTATAACTTCCATCCACTTCTCAACCCGTGGCCTCAATACCTTGTCTTGGCGTCACGACAGCGATATGAGGTAGAGACCATGGCCCCAGCTGCAAGGGTACTATGCAATCCACATAGCATAATGAGCTTAGAAGGGCGCAATATCACTGTTGGATTCCCTAATTTCGACTTGATCAGCTCTTACATCATGACAAATGTCACAATTGACGGTGGACCGTTCCCGGCTTTGGTTACGTCGAACGTAACTAGCCATATCACCAAACACCTGGTTGACAGAAGAATACTGAACAAAGAAAGTGATCCATTGAACAACTCAATCTTTACCGACACCCGCTCGATTATTGCCGCTCCGGTAGACCTATGGCCTAGCACAAATAGCTCGCTTGGCATTGTCGTACTTTTAAAGGACTTCTGGAATCCCACAGAAGGATTGAATCTCAAGGTTCTTGCCTGTTCGATCGACGCACGCTGGGCCAAGAGTAAAGCTGTTATATCCAGCGTTTGGGGGGTCTGGATGCCACACGAGTACTACTCCGGTCGAGTTGTTAACCTGGTCGAAACAGAGCTGGAGCTTCAAGCTAGAATAGGCTCTTTGCCTTACGATCCACCTAAGAACGAAACGTTGAGGCCTATCAGGATGAGCACGAACTGGTACGATATGCTCTCACCGACGATACCTGATCAATTACCCGCGAACGTATCCCAGCTTCCTTTCATCGGGTCGAAGATGACCACCCTCGAAGCATTTCTCAAGATCCAATATCATATGAGCTTCTCGCAAAGGCAATCTTTCGAGATGGTCATCGCAACCGCGATAGTTGAAGGTCTTTCCCGCTGTGGCTTGACGACAAATGAATTCAAGACTGACATCGCCTACGGTGTGGAAGATGAGTCCCTGGCTAGACAGCTAGTGCATGCGGGTGGACCCAAAGAGGCCTTTCAGAAGCCTGAAGTCTCAGGGAAGTTGAAGTCAATGAAGGTTAAGGCTATCTTTAGGGGATATGTCATGACCTGTGAAGGATGGTTCGACTGGTTGTCCAATATAGCCCTACTTATCTATGCTGCTATTGCACTCACACATTCTGTGTTTGTCATTTGCAAGGGCCAGACAAGTAATGCTTGGGACTCCGTTTTGGAGCTGCTGGTTCTATGTCAGAGGTCGCATCCACCTCCTACACCCATTTTATCCAATACTTCAGTCGGTGTCGAGTCCTTCCAAACGGTCAAGACCTTAGTCTGGGTCGACGTTGTGGAAGATGCTACAGCTACAAGTAGTGCCAATCAGGTTGCCCGAGGGGAGTTACAGCTCAAGGTCGGGAAAAACCTGGGTCCTAGGGATAATAGTTTGAAACCGGTAGCTGGTGCCACATACGGTACGATTTAGACGGGTTGGGGTGAAATCTTGACGATCATTTCATTCTAGCAGGATCAAGTACAGGCTGTATCGCTTACTGATTACATTGAAGAAGGCTGAATAACGCAAATGCTGTCTACTGCCTCGCTTGACGATAACCTGATCCATTACCTGTCCAGACGCCGCCCATCTCAGAAGAAGCCTTATCGTGTTAAGGAATCCATCCAAGAGAATAGTCTCGGGGATAGGATTTAACCAATCCATTGGTCTGGTATACCATAGCCAATGTTTTTCATGAACAGGCGATATACAGTTTTTACTTCTGTAGTTGATTGACCCCCAACACGTGAGAACATTGCCGAGGGATTGACGCATGACAAGCCGGCAAACCGGCTCAATGAGTTTGGGGGTTGGGGGGATTCGCAGACATCGGAAGCGAGTTAATTCTATGGAGCCCCAATTGAGGATGAAAGCCGATTGGTGGCCCCGCGTTTTCTCTGCGAAAGTCGATCCAGGGGCAAGTCATAGAGTTAAACGAGGAAAGGATGGATCTGGTTCTGATTTTCTGACTGGATGGGGAAGATCGACGGATTTAACCGGAAGATTATGTACATATAATCCACCAATGAGATCAATGCAATCGCTGTTCAAGTCAACCCTCTGTCAATTGAAAATCTGGATATATATAAGCTGTCATTAGCAAGGCTGAATGAAATCCACCAGCATCGATATCACCCTTGAATCCTCCTGATCATGTACATCAGCAATTTCCTTTCAGCTGCCGCTCTTTGCGCGTTGGCGACATCGGTAGCTGGCAACCCCAAGCCTGGCAATGACCTACCCAAAAGGCCTCATGTCGTAGCTGCACCCTATGGCACAGGCAAAGCCTTCCCACACTCTCCTCCACGATCTAGCAAGGACCTTTGCTATGTGAAGCCCATCAAGGGAAAGAAGGCGGATGACAGCCCTCGTATCCTGAAGGCCTTCAAGAAGTGCAACAAGGGAGGAACAGTTGTGCTTGACAAGAACTATACCATCGCTTCGCCACTGGACTTGACATGGTTGTCTCATGTCGACGTCGTCATCACCGGAGAGATCCACTTCAAGTCTGACCCTTACTACTGGGCCGAGAACAGCTTCAAATATGACTTCCAGAACATGTCTTCTTTCTGGAAGATTGGTGGTAAGGATATCAACATCTACGGTGATTTGAGCAATGAGCAGTCCGTGCTTGATGGTCATGGCCAAGCCTACTGGAAGGAGTCTGCAACTAACAAGACTGTAAGTGTCAACTTCATGCAAACATTTCGAAGGAGACTAACATGTGGTGTCTGGCAGTTAATGCGGCCTATTCTCTTGACCATCGAAGATGCTCATGGACTTACCATGTCAAACATGAGAATGCGAAACTCACCCAACGTAAGTTAAATGTCAGTTGAGATAAAACTGAAACCAGTTTGCTTACTTGTACCAGTGGTTCAACATCATCGTCAACAGTACCGACGTGCTCATCAGCGACCTCGATATCCGTGCCAAGAGCACCGACGGTGTCAAGATTGCCAACTCTGATGGCTGGGACACCTACCGTTCCGATCGAGTTGTGATCCAGAACTCGTACATTGACAACACCGATGGTAATCTCCATTTCAATCACTCAGCTGACCCAGGCTAACGACCGCAGACTGCGTATCCTTCAAACCCAACAGCACCAACACAGTTGTCCAGAACCTTGTCTGCAATGGCTCCCATGGTATCAGCGTCGGCTCCCTGGGCCAGTACAAGGGTAAAGTCGACATTGTGGAGAATCTGTACATCTACAACATCTCCATGTCAAATGCCAGTGACGGTGCTCGAATCAAGGTGTGGCCTGGTGTTGAAAGCCTTTTTCAGGACAACCTCAACGGTGGCGGAGGCCTTGGTCGTGTGAGGAACGTCACCTATGATGGTTTCTACCACGAGAATAACGACAATGCCATCACCATCACTCAATGCTACGGTCAGAAGAATCAAACTCTTTGCAACCAGTTCCCGGTATGTCTCCCACATCATTGTCATTAAAATAATACTAACCACCATTTGAAGGCCAACCTGACCATCGAGGACATCACCATGAAGAACTTCTGGGGTACAGTTTCCAAGAAGTTCGATCCTCGAGCTGGATCCCTGGTCTGCAGTGCACCTGACGTAAGTCCTCTACATGATCTTAACCGTGACACGGCTAACATCTTCAAAAGCGATGCAGCAACATTGTGGCTGAGAACATCACCGTGGGTGTGCCTAGCAAGAAGGCACCTGTCTACGACTGTTACAACCTTGACGTCAATACTTTGGACATCACTTGCCAGGACCCCACTACAGACCGGGACACGACGAACGGCTAAGCAGATAGCTAAATTCTTTCCTGTAACATGAGGTAGCTGATAGAGCATAATAACCTTAACTTTAGATATATAGTGTCATACTGCAACAGCTCCTAAATTCATTCTAAGCTTGAAGCGCATCAGAGACTATAGGGTAACGAAATACCATAAGAACACAATAATAGTCAACTCCTCTGCGGAAGCCGATGTGTAGTTTTCTTTCGCAATTGATATCTGACAGTCAGTAATGAGTACCTAGGAAGGCCCAACGATAAGTTAAATTGACTCTTACTAATATTTTGTTCATGTTGTGCCTTGCATGGATAGGCTGGTTGAGCGATGTTGGCCAGCCTCGGCATTAGCCTTCACCATGTATATTGAAGCCACATTCTGAACAAGAAACATCGTCCACAATCTTTCAAATCTCTATACTTGACGTATCCTTTACACACACTAGCATGAGTACTAAATACAGCAGCTTCATTCGGGATGAGAGTCATCGGCTATACGGAAACTTTGTCAAGATTCAATCTTAAATACTTGCTATCATCAACTGCCAAGACCGATTATCCCCACTAATTAGTTGGGTTAGATGGCGCAGTCTTCTTCAAAGTAAGAGGCACAACTTCATCTGACTTGACAGAGGTTGAAGCATTCCAGCCAACAGTATAAACGCCCTCAATGTCAGTGTCCTGTCTATACCAGAGAGAAAGCATTGCTCCATCCTCCTCAGCCATGAAGAATGATCCGTAAAACATGAAGTCTGAGATGTAGTTGCTAGCGTTAGCTGTGCTGTTAACTATTTTTACAGTCTTTGATGCAGACGATGGACCGGGGATGACGAGCGGCTTGTTTGACCAGGTAGGATGTCTATCGCCGGGAAGATTCGTCATGTTGGGGGAAGCCTTCAATTCATTGTTGGAAAACGTGACTAAATTGCATTAGGCATATATGCTGAGTATTCGTTACTGAATGGGTTGACTTACATTGAATTGGTGCGGCTTGAACATCATCGAGACGGCTGTAGTTGCCTACATATATCGCATCTATTGAAAGGTCAGTAACCAGTAGATGTATTATTAGAAACAAAATGAGCCGTACCGCCTGCAGAGAATATCGACAAGCCACCAACGCCGGGACCATAAGCATACAGAGAAAACGGTCCCGAATTGTCAGCTGCAGCTACATAAGTGGCGAAAGTTGGAAGTGCAGCTTTGACGAAATCTGAAGCACGCATAATTGATGTGTTGATCGAAAAGGAAGGTGTGCAATGTCTGCTTGTGGGTAAATCCACCGGAAGGAAATGATCAATGATATAGTAACAACCATCTGGATAATACACTGCCCCGTAGATGACGAATATCCGTTCGTTCAATGGTTCGGGTCAAGACCAAGGGCTTACGCATTTCATGCGCCCTGTTTTCACGGGTTCTCCCACAAGAACTACGATTGAGTAGACAGATAAGAACGTGATGTGGGCAGCTAGCCGTAAAATGTTTCGATCGACGTTCTAATGACCCGTTTTAGGTATGGGTTCAGGCACGGCCCGATGTTTCTCTCCGGGTGACCCTTGTTTCAAACTGACGTTAGCTGCGGTACGTGCGAATAGCGTCGTCGGCCAATCCGTATGCGTACCGGTCACCTATCACTGGTATCGTATCAAGAGAATCATAGTACTTAAGAGTAGGAGAAGAGGTCAGTAGTGATAGTTATTTCCAAACATCCTTATCCTTCATCTTTCACACTGTCGTCTTTCTTTCGGCTTGCATTCTTTGGCAAGCAATCCGTCTGTCAGCCATGCAGCTACATCATCTACTTTTAGCCGGTTATCTCGGACTTTCACAAGCTCTGGAAGTCGGCTCTCTTAACATTCTCAATAGTCGTGATTCCTGCGATGGAAACACCGCTTCTACTCGCTCAACATGGTGTGACTATTCCATCGACACTGACTTTTCTACCGAGCCTGTTGATACTGGTGTGACAAAGGAGTATTGGTTAGAGTTGACAGACATTACTGTTGCCCCCGATGGCTATTCACGCTCAGCCATGGCCGTCAATGGTACAATCCCGGGCCCTACTCTCTTTGCTAACTGGGGTGATACTGTCGTGGTCCACGTGACTAATTCTTTGACTACATCCTTGAACGGTACTAGTATGCACTGGCACGGTATCCGTCAGAACTACACCAACCAATACGATGGTGTGTCGTCTATCACTGAGTGTCCTCTTGCAGTTGGAGAGACCGTTACCTACACCTGGAAAGCCACCCAGTATGGCTCAACATGGTATCACTCGCATTGGGCTCTTCAAGCTTGGCAAGGTGTCTTTGGTGGTATTATCATCAACGGACCCGCCACTGCTGACTACGATGAAGATCTCGGTATGGTCTTTCTCAACGATTGGGACCACCAGACTGTGGACGAGCTCTACTATTCCGCCGAGACAGATGGACCTCCCACATTGGATAACGGACTTATTAACGGCACTAACGTATATGGTGATGATGGTAGCTCTTCCCAGACTGGCTCTCGCTTCAACGTATCTTTCGAGTCTGGTACATCATATCGTATGCGATTGGTTAATGCTGCAGTTGACACGCATTGGAAGTTCTCCATCGATAACCACACCTTGACAGTTATTGCATCAGACTTGGTACCTATCGAACCATATGAAACAACAGTCCTAGATATCGCCATGGGTTAGTAAAGTCAACTACCGTGAAGCTCAATCATACTGACCACACTTAGGTCAACGATACGATGTCGTAGTAACCGCCGACCAAGCCGACGTTGCCGACAATTTCTGGATGCGTGTGATTCCCCAATCAGCCTGTTCGGATAATGACTCCACGAATAACATCAAAGGTGTTGTCTACTATGGAGATAGTCCTGGAACACCCTCCACAACTGCATACGACTACACAGATGGTTGCGACGATGAAACAGACAACCTGGTGCCCTACATCTCCAAGACTGTTGAAGATGCCAACTGGAGTGACCTCGAGACAGCCACTGTTGGAAAGAACACTGCTGGTCTGTTCAAGTGGAAGCTCAACAGTACTAGCTTCCTGATGGACTGGGCAAACCCGACTCTAGCTCAAGTCCTCAACGGCACTACTGATTTTGAGACGGAAAGTGCAGTCATTGAATTGAGTGAGGCTAGTCAGTGGGTTTATTTTGTTATCGAGACAACCCTCGCAGTTCCTCATCCCATTCATCTGCACGGCCACGACTTTTTCATCCTGGCACAGGGAACTGGGACCTACTCGTCTTCTGTGACTTTGAACACTAGCAATCCACCTCGGCGTGACACAGCCATGCTTCCAGGAAACGGATATCTTGTCATGGCTTGGGAAACGGATAACCCTGGTGTTTGGCTGTGCCATTGCCATATTGGTAAGTATAATGAACCATGAAGTGAATATTCATTTTTCTAACTAATCTCTAGGTTGGCATACATCTGAAGGTTTTGCTTTACAGTTTATTGAGCGTGCGAGCGAAATCCCCGACATTACGACGTCTAGCTATGTTTCTGATGTTTGCGACGCTTGGACTACTTTCCAGAGTCAGAACTCGATTGAGCAGGAGGATTCTGGTGTTTAAGTAGGGTAGTTTATATATTCAACAGTCGTGGTGACTTCACCGACACTATCTATGATATTTAAGGTAGTAATTACTTTCTGTTGAAGTTCTTGTCACCGTGACCTTATTGTCACTCTTCTCTTGTTTTGTTTCTTCTGGTATAACGAAAAGACAATGGCGAGGTCTGACTATACTCGGTACTTCGTAACAAACAGTTGTCAGGATTAGCCCTAGCCGGAGGAATGGGAAACAATGAAGCTCTGTTAAGCTCCTTCATACACCATGCAAATAGTATCCAACTAAGGCTCATATTTGCATAGATATTGGATAATGATCAGATACTGCGAACCACACGTTTTCCCATCCTAGACTCTTGCGCCTTATTGAATCACAGCCACCGTGACATTTTTTGACCAACTGGGATATCTTTGTTTATCATAACTCCGAGCAAGTTGCATGGATATATCCAAGTACTTCAAACAATCACAGAGACATTCCAATATTCTTACGAGATACACCACTGATCTGGCCATTGATCTTGTCCTTGACCTGTAATATGTAATTGTATAACCATTGCTATATATCCAGCCTGGTCATGACTAATCTAAACCTCTTGTCAAGAGACGTACCCTAATCAGGGACTTTGTGATGCTCTTAAGCCTCAAGAATCTTGAACTCGGCAGGGACAGCATCGGCACTAGCGCCAGCAATGGCAATCTTCTCCTACAAGGGGGGAAGCCAGTCAGCGTTGAATCCAAATCATATACATGGGTGCAGCAGAAACTTACCAACTCCTGAACCTTCTCTGTCGAGAGTCCAGCAATGTCGTACATGGTACCATCCGCAAGGCCAAGCGCGTTGGGCTCGACAGTAGCCTCACACTTTCCTTTGGCCTGCTCGGCAGGGCACGACTTATCGGCAGCGCGCTTTCGGCTGTTGAACCAGTAGCTACCTCCTGTGCGGTCACCGCGAGAGTTGTATGCCATGCAAAGATCAGTTCTGCCGTTGTTGTCTTGCTGGTTCGCCCCGTAAGTGCAGCCACCACCGGTGTTGGCCTGGGTGTGGATGTTCCAGTTGCTTGGGATCTGTAGATACCACATTAGTAACTGATTACCAAACACACTGCTAAAGAGAGATATTTTGACGTACAGCGTTGACCGAGATACTGGCTCTACCACTGTCTGCCGAGTTGCTAAACACACAGCATACGTTGGGGTTAAGGCCAACGCAGGCTACGAAAGCACCCTCGCAGCTGCTACCGATCCAGGCCCTCATATCGACGGCTGATACAGTGGTTGCAAGAGCAAGGAGAATTCCGGAGAAATGCATTTTGACGGTGTTTGTTGTGATGTTGTTGAGTTGGAAAGGTGAGGTAGGAGGTGTTGGTGAGTGATGAGACCAAAAGAACTGGACGAAGCACCTGTCTTTATACTATTTCCCTGCCACGTTGCTAATCCTACGACTGGTATTGTCCTGATCAAGAGAAAGACTGGTTCATACGTTGGCAGTATTGCTGTGCTGGAGGCAATCGGGAGCCGTCTGCTACCTTCCGGATGGGGCGTCGGATGGTCGCTGGCGATGATTGGTACCATTGCGAGCATCCATCGGCAATGATTGAGAACCCTGCTGATCCACTGGAACCAAAGTCCCTTTATCTTGTGGGGTCCGTTCTTTTAGATATTGATTCTTCTCTGTGACTTGGTAAAACCGTTTCTCTCAAATTTTAATTAAATACCCCATATTTCAATATTCTTTTCTTAGCCTATCCTCCTTTCTATCAACTTTCCTCATTGAACATTGATTCTCCTTGAATAACAATCATTAATCCTATCTGCTGTTGATTTCCGATAGTCCGAGCGCCTACCAAACGAGGACAAGCTTGTAGGATCCTCTTTTCGCCAACGAACCTTTCTTTACCTGCCTGGACCTTGCCATTGATCCTTCAGTTAGCAACCCTGGTATACCTACCATTTTGGGCGTCAATAGGATTTGCGCAAGGAAACTTCCGTGGGATCTTTACTTTGCCTCCCAAATCCATACAATGCAACATCGCAGGTAGTGGACTATTAGCCTGATCTTAACCCCTACAGTTTCCGCCCCTGAACTCAAATGAATAGTTGGATAGTGAGTCTGGAATCACATGGTCATGTAGCTGTCTGTATCGAACTGTAGATGCATGTGAAAACCCTGGGAAATGCAATATAAGTAGTTAAAGAATATTTGTTAATTAAGCAGTAGCGAGGACTGTAAATCGATAACAGAGATTAAGTAATTGCGTATCCTACTTTCCTTGACTGGAATCCCTCGTGTCAATTATTCCTGAATTGATGGACTTGTAGCTTGTGTTGGGATTGTAACTGGTATCGTATGAACTAACTGTAATGTTCTGATAATTCCTACAAATAAGGCTAGATTAACAATCGAATGCTGGATCTCCGATTTCAATACCACCTTAGGAAGGCTGATGCTGCAGGGTACTTGCAGGAACAACACAAACAACAGGCACAAGTGCTTATGTACATTTGCTCCGGTCCGTGGTTCCCTAGCTGCATTCGGTATGATATTGCCGATGTCTAATCTTCCGTTTGACTTCACTCCACAAAGGCGACGATGGCAAGGGATCGAAGTTGACCAATAGTTACGACTATTTATTGACAAGCGATACTTCTCCAACGACGTACTGCGTCAAAGTCGACGGCCTCTACTCTGTAACGGGTGCCGCATTTTAATTAGCTCTTGACAAGAGAAAGGGTGTTAATAACTGCATTTATTCGGGTATCTTTCTTGTTGTAAATATCTCCTTGGTTGTGGAGCAGGAGGCGAAGTCAAGAGACTAGTACCTTGGCGTTCTACATGCTTTCCTTCAAGTTGAAGTTCTAGACTGGATAGACGTAAGTTTAATTTTGCCGAAAAAGCTTAGCTTGCGTCCGTCCATTACAGGCGGAGCTGTTCGGTCTGAGAGGCATATAATTCGCTGCATCGCCAATACCCCTGCCTGTTTCTGCATTTGGCAAACCGTGATTCCTCAAGCCAGACCGCCCCCTTTGACATCGTCCAATTGAATGCAATGATCATCCTTGCCATTCTTCACTCCAAAGAGCAAACAGAACATACAACAGCGGGAATCCACTGGTCCTTTACCGACTCAACTACTAATCCGCCCCTCACTGCCTTGACTATAGTAGAGCGGTCGAGTAATGAGGTATTTTTTCCATTAATGGCAAACGAGAAATTATCCATCAGTACCTTCATAACTGTCCGATGGACAAACTTGAGGCCTTTATAAGCTATTCATTTGACTCAATTTGGGGTATACCTATCTGCGACAAAATGGCGCTACTATTGCATAAAACTTGAGCTAGTGGAGAAATCCGATATAACATATCACGAGATTATTCCATGAATCTAGGCTCTGGATGATCCAACACATCCTATGACCACGCCGCTGACGAAACATTGTACTCATCAAGTCTTATTTATCACGACATAGGGAAATAGCTCCAAGAGAGCCATTTAGGTCATAACCAAGTCGGGTCATTTACACGGCTTCTAGAATATGTTGAAGTTATTCAAGCTATACTTTAGCAAAAGGTAGATAGAGTTTTATATAAAGTATGTATTGCAGCTTCCCAATAATTGAAAATGACATAAACGTTGATTAACGGACCGCACCTAGCGCCACTACGAGACTAAAGTTTACTCGTAGACGCTAAGGTGAGTGTGAACTTTAAGTTTCCAAATAACAGTTCTAGAACTCTGACAGCAGCTGTATCCGTCTTATAACGGGGAGAGTCCAACTTAAATGCCACTTATCATAGGTAGATATCCAACCTCGGTATGTTATTTCCAGAAACATACTTCAAGTATCCCCTTTTACTCAAGCCTGAAAACTGGAAGCCTCAGAGATAGATATGACGAGAAATGACGAAGAACTATAGGTTACATCAGGCAGGACTCAGATAGCTGTAGCTAATTGGATTCAAGTGATATCACTCTGTATCTCGTCATTGTTCTTTATGTGGCTGGTCTATGTTGTGATGTCCAGGTATATAAGGAGAGGCATCCTGCTCAAACTGAATAAATTTTGCAATCAACTCACTGTTCGAGAAGCAGACGAAAACCTCAACATCAACGTCAAAATGCAACTGAACTTCAAGCTACTTCTACTGGCATGTCGTAAGTAAGACCCTGTCTACAACATCACCAGGTAGACTGAATGACGGCTATAGTTCCGATAGGGATGGTCCAGGGTCAGGGCAATAGTGATTGCGCCCATTGGTGCAAGAAAAACTTCCCCAAACCTGGAGCTGTCTGTACAGATCCGGCATCCGAAGGTAAGGGGCCTTGCTATCAGTGCGGCCCCAAGAGAACATCTTCAAGCATGGAGTTGTGCTCTGGAAAATGCACCGACACTAGCACTGATAACGCCAATTGTGGCAGCTGTGGTAAAACTGTAAGTTGCCTTGAAGTTTAAAACGGGACTGGAGTTACTAATTGGACATAGTGCCCCTCCAGTAAATATTGTTCTGGCGGCGTCTGTAAATCCAGAGCCTGCACCAACCCCTTCAGGTGTGGCGGTGCACCAACGTACTGCGGTTCTGGACCCCCGGGTTCTCTATGTGTTTGTTTCTCATCATCCGGCGGTTAGTATCATATGCCCCCTTTACCTTCTTGTCCAATAAGTCCAAATTGCTGAGAATCATTCAAAGATGAAGGCAATTTTTGCCTGAACGTGAACCAACTAGGAGGCTGCCCTCCTACTCAGTGTACTACAAATGCAAGTTGCGGACCCGGAAAAGTATGTGTATCAAGTTGCTGCGGCAAGACTTGTGCAACAACATCAGCTAGCGACGTCTGTGACTCATCTGGATCGTCCAAGCTGTTCCGACGTCAGAGCAAAGCTGAAATGGCGGATTCGTCGCCTTGGCTGAACCGAGATGCGGCAGAAAACGGACATGATTAGGTGATATGAGGGGTTTGATTGATGGCCAGGGGAGGTTTTGGGGTGGCAAACTGGTAACGATCTTGTGTATATGATGTTATTTGTTTTATTGAATATATGTCATTTGTTTTATGAAATGGTATGCCATTCGGAGGATTCGGTAACAAAGAACATTTATGTTTATTAGCCCTTGTTTTATCTAGTACTGTGAACAAACAAGTTTCTTTGCATCTTACAGAGTGGAATCTCAATTTTGCGTCTAAATTTAAAATCAAAGCGTTTTAGCCCAAGTGCGTTGATTCTCCGAAGCTTAGCGGGGGTTGAAGGAATTACGTACTGTACGGCGCTATGATTAGCCAGCCACTGAGGACAGTTCAAGACAGCTTCTTCAGATTAAGCTATTTACAAGCTGAAGCAAGGACAGCCTACCAAGCCCTGTAATTTTAGCTTCAATAGTCGACTTTTATACCTGGACTTTGCTTGACATTTCATGTTACAAGATAGCAATAGCTCAGTACAATGTCAATACACTACATTTAAGTCAAGGAGGACCTATTCCGCAGAACCAGGCAGCTAACGCCGATCCAAAAACTAGTACTGTAATCGCGGGCGCGCTGTTGTAATCAAAGTCCACTAACAATGATCTACTGTACGTACATGGTAATCCACAATGCCAAGATCCATAAGGCTGCAAGGACGGAAAAGGGACATTTGGTCAGACTACACTTGGGTGTCCTTTAAACATACGGCATTTGGGAACAAGGTCTGCAACCTTGCAGCTAGTGACTATTAATCTGAGGTTGAAATACGCAATTCGGCTGGCGAATTATACAACTGCTTTCAGCGCTGCTGCAGGTTTATATATCAGGTAGGAATAGGCTAAAGAGGCTTTAGCTAAATAACTAAACAGAATAGAGCCGCTATACATAAAGTAACTTGCTAGTAATAATAAAGAGCAGAGATAGGAAGATCTATTACAAGTGATACCTGCAATGTAGCAGGAAGAACGTTTCCCTAAGTGCGCATCTTAACGTCTCTAAGGAGCAGGCTAATCTGCCCATAACGACTTAATGCTGATGTGGTTTGTGGTGTAAAGCGTGTTGCCTGACAATTGAGTAATATATAAAGAGCTAATAATTGCCCCTTGAGTTTCATTCTTAGAGTGTAAAGGGTTCGAACCTACGACCTCGGCCCGCTTTCGGTGACATGCTTACCCCGTTTGAGGGTGGATCCCTTGGAAATCTCTGCACCTACGATAGGACCTCTTAGCTTCTTGCAACCAATATACCCGTCCCTACCTTCTTGATCTATCTAGCTGTATCTAAGACCTAAAAGTGTCTTGCATACCATTTGCCCCCAACAGGCGTAGGAAACAAATTTCATGGGATTGGAGATTCCGGCTCCTAATGACCCGAGCGAAGTGGGTCAAAACACCAAACCCCGCATAACTTTGAAAGTCATTGACTCCGGGATCGACTTGATGAACAAGGACCGTATCTATTGGTGGGAAATTACCCAGTGCCCAAGTAGTTGAATATGATCGACATGACTGAGGTACTGTTAAAAAGACATCTTAGGCCAATCGTGAACTAACACCGAAGGTCAGGTTCATCTTAGTCGTGTTCAACATGAAGCCTTTTCTCTGGGCCAGCATTGTACTGTTTCAGTGGATTCCCGGATCACTAGGAGTTCCCGGTCACAGGTCACACAACGTTACGCCTTTTGCAAATGCCAAAAATGGCACCTATCGAGGAATTCACTCAAACGAGTATAATCAAGACTTTTTCCTAGGAATTCCTTTTGCTGAGCCTCCCGTCGGGGACCTGCGTTTCCGAAACCCTCGATCATACGATAAGTCTTGGAAGGGAACCCGCGATGCAAGCAAATACTCTCCTGCTTGCGTAGGCTACGGGGTGAGTTAATCCTACCATAAACTATGAGCCATTTCGCTGACGGTCTCAGCCGTCACAGCTAGGTTACAATACGAGCGAAGTACGTATAACAAGAACTATGATAGCATTTGGACTAATGTCTACCAGGATTGTTTGTATCTCAACGTTATAAGACCCTCAGGGTACTCCAACAAGAAACTCCCAGTAGCCGTATGGATTCACGGCGGAGGTTACTACCAAGGCAGTGGCGTAGACCTCCGTTACAACCTCACATTCATCGTCGAACAATCCGTCAAACTCGGCTATCCTATCATGGCAGTCAGCATGAACTACCGACTTGGCGCATTTGGCTTTCTCAACTCTGTTGAAGCTTTTGAGAGCGGTGACTCAAATATGGGTTTGCGCGACCAGAGATTATCTCTGCATTGGATCCGTGAGAATATTGCAGCCTTTGGAGGTGATCGGTCCATGGTGACTATCTGGGGCCAAAGCGCTGGTGCTGCATCTGTTGGTGCTCAGATTCTGGCGTATAACGGTCGCGATGATAAATTGTTCCGTTCAGCTATCCTACAAAGCGGTGCACCCATCTCCCTTGCATCTCAATCTGACCTATCAGAGGATTTGTACAAGCGACTTCTCAACAATACCAGCTGTAGTTCGCTTGAATGTCTGAGATCTCTTCCCTTCGCTGATCTCAACAAAGCTCTCAACAGTACCGCCCTTTCCGGCTGGAATCCCAAGATAGATGGAGACTTTGTGGCACGACACTCTTCCCAGCAGTTACAAGATGGCGCTTTCGTCAAGGTTCCCATCATTGTCGGAGCGACCACCGACGAAGGCACAAGCTTCTCAAAGATGGGAATCAACGCAACTACGCAGTTCATCACAGCCATAGAGAACTCTTCTCCGCCTATCAACAGCTCTTTTGCACGCACAGTTGCTAAAGCATATCCCGAACGAAGCAAAGATCAGGTCCTCCACAATCTTGCCTCTGACTGGGTACCCCCTCCAAATTATGGTAAACAGTTCCGAAGAGCGGCGACTTACTACGGGGATGTCAATATGGTGGCACCGAGAAGACTTACTGCCGAGGTTTGGGCAGCCGAGGGGCTCTCTGTTTATTCATATCGGTTCGACGCAATTCCAGCATGGGCTACATATGTCCAAGGAGCAACCCACTTTGTCGATGTGGCATTCTCCATGATAAATCTGAACGGCACAGGCTACGCACCAATACGAACACCGCCTTTCCTCGGTTTACCAGAGTCGTACAGGGATCTTGCAAGGCTCATGTCTGGAGACTTTGCCAAGTTCGTGGCAACAGGAGATCCGAACGGTTGGAAGGGTCGAAAAGATGCCATGATAAGTTTAGGCAAGCCAATACCTGCTTGGCCAGAATACAAGACGACAGGTAATGGCTTTCCGTATAACTTTGTATACCGAGGAAATCTTAGTAGCACGGTCGAAAAGGATATCTGGAGGACGAAGTCAATTACGCTTCTCAATTCGGTGAATCTGGATATTTATGATCGGTAGTTAGATTGAAATGGCAAGTTCGTTATTAAACGGACAAGGTACACTATTTGCTAATTCAATTGTAAACTAATAGGTTCGAAAGTCCCTTAACGTCTGTGATTTTATCCTTGATTGCTTGCGCCTAAAGTGAAAACTAAATCTCAGCCACTGTAGATAAGTCTGTAAGTGTGCTATCTAGTTACAATAGCTACATACTATAACTCTATCTTAACTCATATAATTCTTCCGTAAAATAAAGTAACATTACAAACATATTGACTCCCTTGTTACTGTAACAGAAGCGGGCGCCCCCGCACTACACCTTGATTGGGCAGACTCATCTGGCGAATAAATGGACAGCTCCAAGACGCGGTGCCACGAGTCTCTTTCCCTCTCCTTCGTCTTGCATCCGCGCCGCGTCTCCACCTCTTCTCGCGTGACATCGATCCCTTCAAACAACCCTGCTTAGCCCCTACCTAGAGACGTCTTCAAGCTTTTAAAAGGCTCATTACTGGATAGCATTTTCGATCGCCATAATGGTTGATCTAGCACTGAATGCCTTGTCTAATCGGTTGCAGGATCCTGAGTCTTCGAACAATCTCCATAAACGAAGGGCCGCCACGGATGAAGGTTCAGCTCCGGCAAGAAAACGACCGGCATTGGCTCATTCTGCCGAGTCTGGCATCTGCCAGCCTTGTAGCGCCATTCCCTGGGCTAGCCTGACTATGCGTCCGCCAGCGACAAGAAGCGGCAAGCGTGTAATAGACCTGTTCTCTCTAGACCGTCAAGTTCTTGGTCAGTCGGTGTGTCCTATCTGCCGGCTACTTTCTCAAGTAGTCCCCGGAAATCTCGACGGCAAGGACTGTTATCTCCGAGCATTGTCGTCGTCGCTGGCAATCCTGGGCAGGGAAGTACGTGCATCCAAACGAAAGGAGCACTCTGACTGTACAGTATTGTTTCCTGTGCTCAAGGCCAAATCCGACGATAAGACGGATGGCAATCGCATTGCCAAAGATTGGCAGGACGCCGGGTTCTTAGCCCTTGTGAATGCAGGAGACCATGCTAGGCTGCCCGACACCGGGCCGAGGCAGAGGCAGATGTCATCGGTAATCGACCCCGAGCTAATCAAAGGCTGGCTGGGGCACTGTGAGAAACACCACAAGGCCTGCAGGATCCAAATTGGTGGCAGCGATTTTGTGCGAGGACTACGAGTCATCGATTGTGAAACAGGGGAGGAGAGGGAGGCGCCTGGCAGGTGCAATTATTTCGCTCTTTCATACGTCTGGGGAAAGCCCGCGCAGCCTCAGTCGCCAGGAGCCAGTGGAAATCCAGAAGGCGGCGCGACCAAATGGCCCAAATTGGTCTATGATGCTGTAGAGGTAACTCGGTCACTTGGTGAACGATATTTATGGGTGGACAAATATGTAAGAAGCCTGAGTTCCGTGCTGCGAGTTCAAATTTCTGACCAGTGAAATCCACAGTGCATTGACCAGAACCCCGGACAATCGAAGGACGCGCAAATTGCTCAGATGGATAAGATCTATTCCCGGGCGCGTTTGACGTTAGTGGCAGCGGCTGGTGAGGACTCTTCGTATGGGCTACCAGGGATAGGAACAAAGGAGCGCCTTCCCATGGAAAGTTTCACCATCAATAACATCGCCATTATTCGAATACCTCCGCATCTATCCACTCAAATATCTCGGTCGACGTGGGCAGAGCGAGGTTGGACATACCAGGAGGGCTACCTGTCTCCCAGAAGATTGATCTTCACCGACTACGAGGTTTCGTACCTCTGTAACACTACGCACTGTACAGAGACTGTGAAGAAGCCAGAAATTGTCAATAATCCCGGAAAGGAAGCCGAAATGTCCGACTTCCTAGAAATAATCCCAAACACGTCTGGTCCACAGTGGAATTCATGGAATGAGCTGAAGGAAAAGCAGCTGCCAAACTATACCAGACGTAAATTGACCAAGGAGACAGACTCCATCAATGCTGTTCTAGGGCTCTTTCGCACGTTGGAAACAAGCGGGATTCAAAATCTCCACGGAATGCCCATTCGCAGAGTCCCCCCATTAGCCGCCTCTGGTAGACTTGAGTTCTGCCTAGCATGGCATCACGATGTAGTTGCCAAGCGGTGTCCAGAATTCCCTAGCTGGAGCTGGTCCGGTTGGGTAGGTGGCATCCGTATCAGCGAGCCTGATGTTCGTATTTCGGATGTCCGACAGATTGGATTAGTGGAGAAAGACGGTGGTACGGTACCGTTAAAGAAATGGTTCAACAATGTGACGCAACACCAGGATTTACCGAGTACAAGTGCTTCCAAGATACTGCGTATCACTGCTATGTCAGTCTGGGTCTCCTTCGAGGAAAGGAGCTGGGCTGATTTAAATGAACGAAGGGGCACACAGAGCAAGAATGCAGGGATGAGATTTATTGATGGGACACATGCCGTTCTGCCAATTTGCGAAGATGTCACAGCTTTGTGCTATGCGTACATGGATGACGATGTGTCATTGGATGGTGGAGCATTGGGACTGATTCTCGAACCGAAGTCTCAGAAATGGAGGTATACTATCCTGCTTTTAAGACCGGATGGTGATCACTATCAGCGGATAGGTCTTGTCAGGGTCTCGAGTTACAACCAGACTCGTCCAGCTGCGATTGACAGCTTTGATCCGCCGATGGTCTATGTGAACGGCGAAAGTATACCTAAGGATGAGTTTACAAGAGGTGCTGAGCTCCCTCTCTGGCTAAAACGGGCTGTGGAGAAGACCATTACGATTTCATAGTCAAACGCAATCTGCTGAAACGGCAATTGCAACTGCAATTTCTCAGTGCGGCTTGACGAAAAGTGTAGTATTTTTCAGGAAATATTTGTGGATTGGTCTGGATTAGTCCCATGGGGCCTGGACCAGTCACGTTTAGTTGAATTTTTCCATCTCAATGTCTTCTTGAACACTCCGCTCATGGACGCCACCTCGAACAATCTACGTAATATTGAACTCCCACCAACCACAGATTTTTCGCGTCTAAACCACTTTGTCACGCTATTGAATCAATAAGGCGACCAAATGTTGCGCTGAAGGTCTAGACCGACCTCCCATGACGCGCTATTGAATGTGGTAAAGCCATTGATGATGATGGCGTGCATTAGCCAACCACCAAACTCCATCGTGCTGACAAGGCGTCTTGGACCTTTCTTGTATTTAGTACAACATGTGAGACAGCCTAAAGCGGAGAAACATTAATCCAAAGATGCGGCTGAATCTCCAGCAAGCCAAATACCGTTTCTGACAACATCCTTCTTCTTGTCTTGTGGCATCACATCGTCCATATGAGCCCTTCGACCTCTCGAGGATGGATCTCTTCAATACTTCACAGGCATTAGTTATTGCACTCATCGTATTGGGCACACTTCTCATCGCTCAGGTATTTGACCTTAGTAGGCTTTCCGGACGGTCTCGTGGACACTCAGTTGTCAAGGCAAAGGATGTCTATCGCAGTAGGACGTATCGTGTCCTAGGAGTACCTATCGAGTGGGACAAAGAGCGCCTTCGCTATTTTCTGGTTGAAGCCGGGGTCTCTGCAACGCCGGTTGTCCAGTCACTCGCTCGAGAGTCGCACAACCGTACTTCTACCGCGACTGTTATCTTTCAAGACAGTCCTACCATACTCCAAGTCCAGCTGCCAGAGGTATTTGCAGTTAGCACACCCAAGCGGCCTATGTACCTTGAGCTTGACACACAATTTCTGGGCTTGACCACACTTTACTCCCCGCTGCCAGATGATCATAAAATTGAGTGAGTAGCCATGTGTTCGCTACTAATATAAGGTTCACATGCTAACTATACAGCATCATTGCTATACCAGGTCTCGGTGGCCATGCTCTTGGCTCTTTCAAGGAAAGGAACGGCGAGCATGTATGGCTACGAGACTCGCTCCCGTTCGATGTGACCAAGAACGACCATCACCGGCCAATATCTCGAGTCATGACCTACGGCTACGAATCCTCTTTAGCAGATAGCGATAACGTACAGACACTTGAGGACCTTTCAATAGGCTTTATTGAAGTTTTGTCTCATTTAAGTGGCCTTTCAGGGCGCAAGCCGATGTTTATTATTGCGCACAGTCTCGGGGGGCTTATAATCAAGCAGGTACGAATGATGAAAGCTTGGAACCCTTCTCTTCTCACTGACTTTGCACAAGACTTTGATTGATCTAGAAAGGTCCAATCGTGAAGACTACAAAAGTCTAGCGGAAATGATTGCTGCAATTTTCTTCTTTGGTGTCCCTCATGACGGCATGGACATCGAAGCGCTGATACCGCTGGTTGGAGATGGGCCAAATCGCTTCTTACTCGAGTCGATTAACCGACTCAATTCCCAGGTACTCAACAGTCAACAGCGAGACTTTCGTGAGTTTGGCTTGTGTGGGAGTAGGGAAATAGTCTGCTTTTATGAGACTGTCAAATCGCCAACGGCGCACCGAGTTCGTCAATCTCAAACTTCCTCATTTCAATTGATATCTAACAGAGTTAGAATCCAAATGGCACTTGGTCACTAACGGGACCTCCCGCCCTTCTAGTCACAAAATCGTCAGCAACCATGGATCACCGACAAGACCTGATATGCGCCATCGCTCGCACACACCAAAACATGGTGAAATTCAAGGCTCATGATCCAGAATACAATCGTGTTATTGGATTCTTCCACCAAGCCTTGAAAAGCGTTTCATCGAATTCTGGTGATTTTATGCCATCCGAGGAAAAGCGCATGGCGTTGTGGTGCGCAAATCGAACTAACCCCTCACGCAAACCACGAAAGCTTGTATCAATACCTGCAGATTATTTCGTCTGTCTTCATGAAGACGACCTTGATCAGGATTTCCCTGGACGACGCTTCTGGTATAGGGAAAAGGTTGAAAAGAATGGTTATCCTTCGTGTGTCACTGTTAGACAACACATTTTAACTAAATCGACCCGTCCAGTCGGAGACATGATCGTCACTTGCCGTCGAATATGTAATCTACAAATCCGAGGTCGCGTGAAATGGATAGATCCAGGTGACTACAACGTTGTATGGTTACTATGGTTTCTTGCTGGAAATGAGTGCCCTTCGTCAAGCCAAGGCGTACCCACGGGTTGGATCCCCAGTTCGTCTCCATCGAATACTGTTTGTGAGCGATCATTTCCATCGGGCCATTCTCCCGATTTGAAGGACTCGGGATGGTTCTATCCATGGGGACTTCGATGCAGTGCGGGCCAAGCAAAGAATCCTGGAACCTTCCTCGATGAAGGCGTCGATGTCGATCAACATCCTTGTATTCCTAACCAACTTCTCTGCACGGGCTACCAGGAGCTGTCCATCAGTACGGGCCTATGGAACACGCTCAGAAATACTGGTTGGTGCGAGGTTAAGGGCCCTAAAGTCACGGTCAGGAGTGATGGCGAGCTGTACCTAGTTATCTCCAAGGACTTTGAGAGGAAATGGGTTGGTGGTGTATCTTTTGGGGGAGTTAAGCTAGTACCTACTTAGACTTAAATTATTTTATATATATTTCTTTGATGTTTCAACTTTACATTTCTTTCAAGTTATCCTACAATACTAGTTAGCAAAGTATACGATTCGTATACTTTCCAAATTCCCTCTTTGTATACTGTAAAGTTTCTAGTCATAGTTGGACTTTCGGACTATACTCACAGCTGAAGGTTACAGGTCGCCTGGATCCCAAGAATAATCCTTCAAATCCGGCATTTAGTCTTACATACGGAACAGTCTAGTCAGTTCAAGCTGGAAGTTTTACTCATTTGAGTATTGTAGTACGAAATACAGGTTGTATTGCTTAATATTTACATGGAAGGTCTTTGTATACCGTAAATACTATGGAGAGTATAGACCCCTTGCTTGACGATAACCAGTCCAGACACCGCCCCAGAGTCCCGCTCCATCTAGGAAGAAGCCTTTACACGGCAGAGGATCCATCCAAGAGGAACAGAGTTCGTGCTAATCAAAGCTGGCTTCTTGGCCGTAAACTCGGCACTGCCAGGCAGAGTAGCGTACTTGTCCTTGTACATCTGACAAACAATTTGGTCATTCTTGGGAGCCTTAACGCCCTTGACGGTCGAGAATGCATTGACGATCTCAAGTTCGGTGATCTGGACGTTGTCTTGGTGGGTGAGAACGCCAAGAGGGACATTCTGGGGAAGGGTGCTGTGTTCACCGCTGATGGGGCTGTTGACGGTCATTATGGCGACGCCGACGTAGGGCTTTTCCTGGGGAGGAGCAGCGGTGACGGTGGTAGTGAAGGCAGCGAGGCCGGCCAGGACAGTGGGGAAGTGCATGATTGCGGTTATTTGAGATCGGTTGTAGTTTCTTGAAGCTGTAGTTGAGTGATGTCGGTGGTTGATGATATGGATTGTACGAGCCAAGACACGTCTTTATATACCCAGAGACGGAAATTCCGCAACGACATCTATTCCGACGGTTTTGCTATTCAGCCTTTCGCATGTGCACAATTGCCGCATTTGTATAATCACACGATATTCTATGTCCACAGTAAGCACAACAATCCACTATTGTCCAATGGTAGTGATATCCCTTGCAAATGATCTGACAGGGAAAATACAAAAATGAGGCTTAGGAAATCACAGCCCCATAATCCCACCCGGCGACTGCTGCATTGGGGATACTGATGAGAAATGCCTCGTATTGAGCGAAAGGGAAGAAGCATCGCCCTATTTTAACCAGAGCTTGGAACTTTTCACAATACCCGATAGCCAATGAAATGAAATTTGTGACAAATATCATCTATGTTTCAAAGAATGGCACAGGTGACATGATATCCTAGTCGCTGGCGGAGAAGATGACGCCGCGTCTTTAGATCGACGGAAATAGCTCACGGCAAGTAAATGCGCCGTTCCTTCTCTTCTCTCAATAGTCAACTATAGTCGGTATCGGCATTGACCTGGTATCCAAGTGAACAGAACCAATTGGGACGTCATTTGGGGCGATCGGGTAGACTATTACATCACAACCTCATCGCCAGACTCCCATACCACTGCGTCGTTCTCGCTTGGGATTAGTCAGCCGTTCATTGAAACTCGTGAGCCTGGCCTGAACTAACAATAGAGTCTCTCCGGTACTCGGCCCTCAGAAGGGATCTCAATTGAGGGGTACATCCCACCATGCAATATGGCTCAAGTTCAGACCACCCGTAGCCAACGATTGCTTGGGATAAGGTTTCACTCTTCCGTTTCCAGAGCATCATGACTCCAGTTGCATCACACGTGTTTCCTTGCCCTGCCCGGTCCTGATATCTTCTTAGTCAGCTTTCACACGATCACAAGATTTGCCTCGGAGAAATTACTTGTCTCCGAAGACACAAGGTTACTTTGATTCAGCGATGTAGTATATCATGAGATGAGCGGCTTTGCGGTCTCTTGAGCTATTCTATTCTCAGTAATATTTGGCTGGACCTTTGCACAGAAGTTGCTGATTATAAGAAGCTGACAACAGCCGTCACCATTGTCTTTTGAACTCGACAAACACTAATCCAAAAGCCATCTTTGTTATAATATCGCCCACCTTCCCCAGAAGTTCTCATCGTGTAATACCATTCTAGCAGTCCACAAGATCTGTAGGATCGGCTGTCGAATTCATGCTGACACGCAATTCCCAACGACCGGGAGAGGTTGCTGTCTTACAGCAGCCAAAGGGGGCGCCTTCGGCACTGTATCTTTCGGCGCACTCCTCAACCTCATCCATGATATCGCTTTTAGATGGCATATCTTGGCCATCTAAGCTCTCACCCCTAGCATGATATGAGAACCCGTGGTATCTGTTGCCGTCCGATTTGGTGTTCCAAGTGACAGAACAAGAATTGTCTTCCCACGCCGCATCTGCTTCACCCTTCCTTCGGTTGTGAAAATGGTCACCCGATTTGAAAAGCGAAGCCACTGCTGTAATGACAGCTGTCGTAGCACCTATTATCTCCCCAAGTTTGCCTCCCTTCTTTTCTTTCTTTTTGTGGGCCATGGTTACTCGTTTAATAAATGGTGAATAGAGATCGTCGTGGTGGGCACGGTTGATGAATCCGGCTGGTCGCAATTTGATCAGAAGAGGCCTGTCCTTGACATAAACGGGTTATCAATGTCCAGGTGATTGTGGGGAGATCTTACGCTTTTTTAAAGCTTTATATCTGGTCGGCAAAAGCCGGACTCTTATCAACGTGATTGTTAATGTTAGTGAAAAGATGAGGAGAGGGGAGGGAGCGAAAATAAGGGTATCATGAACCCCATGGGAAATGTTGGGAGAGGTTGGGATGAGGGGAGTCTTATTCCAATGCGTGTCAAGATGAGAATCAAGGAATTCTCCAAAAAGGTATATTGAGCCCTGGCGAGTCGGAGCAGTGACTCTACGTGTGATGATAACTCTCTTGAACTATGCTCGAATCAGCAGGTGGGACGACCGTTTTCAGTTTGCCCCCTCAGTGGAAAGTATAACATGGTTTATTATCGACTTGCTCATTGGCTCGTTGAAACCCATCAACATTCTCTTTAACGACATACATTCGATTTAAGGTGAATCCACAGTGTCATGACCTATATGCTACAGTAAGAGAACCAATATCAGCTTTGTTGAAGGTCATGCGATGCAGGTTGGCTTGGAACCCCTCTCAGCCTGAATCCTTTCATTCGGTATCACTTCGTGAATATCCTCCAGCATTTCGATAGATGTTTGGAATCTCGTGGAGATATGTGTCTGTTTTTAGGTGGATGAGCATGATCTCTCGCAGAATCTCGGATAACCAACGAGCTAGACATATGACCGTGGCATATCTGTACATCTAAGAGCACGGCGCACAGAAGAGGCAAAATTCGGTACTAGCAAGGGTCAAGAGTAATTATTCATCAGCTATCTTCCTTCGCAACATGGCCCAGAGGCTGATGATTACAAGTTGTGAACTGCCCTTTCCATTGCCTTTCAAAACCGCCAAACACCCATCTTAAACCCGGTTCTTCCGTGGTAACGCATCGTGTGATATCGTTCTAGCAGTGGACCTTGTCGACAGGATAGCGCTTCTTATCCCTGCTGACCCGAATCTGCCAATGGGCCTTCTCGATCGTTTTTTCGCAGCAGCCAAAAGCAATGGAATCTTTGCTGAACCTTTGAACGCAAGACTTGACTTCCTTCTCGATATCGGGTCTCTTTGGCAGATCTTTGCAGTCTAAGCCATCACCCTTTGCTTCATAGGAGTAGAAATGAAATATATTGCCACCCGAAGCGGTACTAAAAGCCGCGTTGCAAGAGTTTTTGTTCCAGTCTTCGGCTGCCTTCGCCTCGGAGTTGTGTTTGTGATTCTGACTTCCATAAACCGCGCAACCCACAGTAGCGGCGGAACCCACAACCGTTGCGATGAGAGCGATGAGGGGGATCCAGAGTACCATCTAGGTTCAAGAACTGCATTAATTATTTTGTCACTTTTACCTGTATACCTCGGGACTTACGGCTCAGAAAAACTCAAAAAGAGTTGCGTTTGTACCGAATGGCGACTTGAATCACCAGTTATGGGTCGTGAGTCTGGCTAGCAACAGTCCGATCGGCAGAGTCCTGTACTTTATGTTAGCACGGTGGTAGTTTCAGACAAGGAAAGGGGTCTATACGTCTTGTAAAACTTTCTTGGTGTTGGTGGAAGGAGGAGCATCGAATGGGAAGAAAGGTAAAATGGGGGCTTTATATACTTGTACGATAGCAGGATGAGGGGAAAGTATGCTTTCTCAAGGCTTTTCTCAAGAAAGCCACACTTTGAGGTCCCGGCTCCTGTTACCAGTGAATGTATGTAAGGAAAGCCAATGTGTGGATTATCGTGAGCGATTGTCGAATCGCCCTGAGAGATAAACCTTGTTTCATTCTATGCCGGGTTGATAACAGAACCTCATGATCATTGACATGATCGATGGATCACGAGATACCCGCCAAGATTCACAACGACATACATTGGATTTAAGATGAATTCACAGTGCCATGACCTCTAAGCCGGCGCATCAGAAGCAATATCATCATAGGTCAAGGTCAGGCGATGTCTCCGGTGGCTTCGACCCCCTCCCAGCACGGTGCTGTTATTGGGTAACTGCTCCGGGATCTCGGGACATCTCTGATTAACCCCGATGATAGATGTGTCTTTTTGTAAGCGGGCGATTACCACAAAGACTTACAGCCACTTAACCCAGCCCACGAGTCGGATCGGCGTCAGGCTGTCAGAAGAATTGGCCGCCAAGAGCATAAGAGACGAAATAATTTGATCACCTTGTGCGGGTTTAGACCAGCGTTTAGACTACTTTATTTTAGCATCCTAAGTCTTAAAGGACATTTCTTCTGTTACCCACCTGATCGGTTTGCTTTTCGGTCCCGAGCTTGTATAAGCTTTGACATTGCCCCGCCGATGGGATTGCGGCCAAAGGTACGCTTACTAACCGGGCAGCCGAGTGTCATGGATGGCGAGGTGGCTACCTCATGCTCTTTTACAATGGAGAAGAGATGGTGACCCTGCATGTCAAACACCTTTTTGCGGCCCGAAATGCTCATGACTTTGCCCTCTACTTTAAGGATGGACTGCCCGTTGGCAAGCTTGATGTCGAAACTATCGCCAAGGGACCTGATAATAAGGTTTCCATCTTGAATTACACTTTTCAAGCACCATGACTCCGATGCTCACACGGGACCTTTTTTTGCATTGCCAAATGCCCTAATATTGGGTCTCAGCTGTGCATAAAATGCGTTGCTTTTATCCGATTTTTTCCTCTTCCTTCCACCCACACCAAAACATCACAAAACCACACAAGTTATCACTTGTGGGAGGAACTTGAACAGTCATAAGGGAAGGAGGAGGAAGTCATGTCATTGCTTCGTTGCTGGCGTTGGAAGGGGGGAAATCGGTCGGAAGCTAGGCGTTATTTCACAAGGGACAAGTAGACAGATACCGGTCCAATCATTCCATGTTACTGCCAATCTGCAGAGGTCTACAGGACGGGAGCCGCTGGGCTAATACCATTCGCCTTGACGAAATCCACTCTGGCCTTGATAGCATTGAATAAAGTTGACGCTACCTCTCCTCTGATTGTGTTGGACCCTGAAATCTTGCTAGGGGCGTGTGGGACCGGAAAGGTGGCAGTTTATGTACCGACCCCCGATATATTTTGCGCTTCAGAGATCTCAGACCAGGGCTCCAAGGACTTCTGAGAGCCTAGATTCATCACTTTACCCACTGGTGAGCGCACTAATTTTCGTCTGACCTTGCCTCAGAGAAACTTTGAAAGCGTCGTTGCCCGAAGACCTCTTGAAGAATGACATACCAACTTTCTGTCCTGTCTATGCATTGAGTATGTAGGGAACCTTACCATCTTCAACCTCTGCTGTGATCTGAAACGTTGCCGATGATCCTTGATTGAGTAGGTGAAGATAGTCCGATCCATTGTCTGACCTCCAAACGGTGTACAGGCTCCTAGCTTTGGAAGTTATTATGATCACCATTGGTCTTGTGGAAGAGGTTGCTAGATACATATCCAGGCGCGTCAGAAGGAATTGACACATCACGAGATGGATTGAGATAGTTTTGGTAGTGGCAAGGCTCAAGAATAATCATTCATCATATATCTTCATTCCGCTATTGCCTGACTTTGGCATTGCCACTGTAGCGTAGAGACGCCTTACAGCACACCTCCATGCAGTGAAGTCTACCTTAACCAGCAAATCTCCATCCCTTGGGCTCGCCAGCAGCATCCTCGGCCTCCTGCAGCTGCTTGTTCTTCTTGTTGACATACCATTTCGTGATCAAAACAAAGATGACGACGAGACCGCAGCCAGCAATGATAGCACCTCCACCAGTCTGGTAGTAGGGTTCCTGGTTGCGAAGGAAGAAGTAGGGAGTGAACCAGTGAGACACGGAGGAGACACAGTTGGCGTATGCAATAAGAGCCGCACGTTTTGTACGAGGGCGAGGAACGACGGTGGTTTCCCAAGAGATTTGAAGCTGTTGTTACGGTTAGTGGAAGTTTTTGTGAGAGTTGAACAGGGAGACTTACGTTGAGACCGACAAAGGGACCGACGACAAGTAGAATCATGGAAAAGTATCGAGCACCAACGTTGAGGGTTGTGATCATTACAGCGCAGCCGACAATGGTGAACAGAATAGGGACGATGATGTGGTAGCCGTGCTCAAGACGTTTACCTGAAGACCAAGAGATGACCAAGGTGACCAGGAAGGCGATGACTGGAGGAGGAGCCTGTATAAGGTAGGTCGTAGTGCCGGAGAAGCCAAGTGTAGCGACAATCGAAGGGAAGAAGTCCTTGTAGGACTGTGCAATGATAAGGGCAAAGTGGATAGCGGCGAATAGATGCGAGAAAGGGTCCTTCATGCACATCCAGAAGCCATCCCAGGCGCCACCAGTGTCATCCTCAGAAAGACCACCAGCCGAGACGGCCTGTCGGTATTGAGCCATTTGAGCCTCCTCCTCAGTGATAAAGTATGTGCCAGTCGAGTCAGGGAAGTTGGGAATAAACCAGAAGCTAACGGCAGCAACAAGGATACTGGCGATTCCTTCAAGAAGGAGGAACCACTTCCAAGCTCGCAGGTTAGCCACGCCTTCCATGTTGGTCAAAATGCCGGCGGCCAAAAGACCGGACAGAGCCTGCGAGATGGTGTTTCCGGCGTGCCAGATGCCCATCCTGAGAGGAGACTCGTGCTTTGTGTACCAGGAACTGGTCATCAGGGAGACAGCAGGGACAAAGGGTCCTTCGACGAGACCAATGATGAAACGGCAGAGGCAGAATCCCCAGCCGGCGGTCACGGCAGGCATGCAGATTGTCACGCAGGACCAGGCCATCATGCAAGCGGGGAGGAGGACGCGAGGGCTTCCTTTGGCGATGATGATGTTGGCGGGAATTTGAGAAATGATGTATCCGACGTAGAACAAGGAGATACCCAGTGACCAGGTGACATCCGACATGTGCAGGTCTTCTTGCATACCTAGAAAGAGCAATGTTAGTGTTGTCTGGGTTTGAGGAGAGATAAGACTTACCAGCAAGACGGGCGTTGGAAACGTTGATTCGGTCAAGGTAGTTCATCAGCAACATGGCAGTAACCATAGCAAGAAACTTCCAATCGAGCTTTCGCACGAGTTTCTTCTCAAGAGCAGCGCGTTCCTCAGGAGTCATGTCCTTGATAAGGTCATATCGCTCGAGAACCTCATCGCGCTCAGGAGCATTCTCTTCGTATTCGACATCGCGTTTCGCGTCGAGAGAGCTGGGTTTTGATCGAACTGAGCCCGACATATTGAATATTTGTCAAAGGATAAAGTTGAGAGGATGATGGGAGTGGGCTGACTGAAGAAGAGAGCCTGCTGAAGATGTTAAAAGATGGTAGGATCATCAGTCTTTATACAATCGTGACCCTGCCATCGCCAAGGTAATGGTATAGTAACAAGAGTATGCTCTCACGGATCTCTCCCTGATCCGTTCTTCTCTTCCGACCCCCCCGCATCCCCGCGTTTACCAGCCTGGAGTTTCTTTTGGTTTGCGGGGTGTTAGTGTCGGATTGACCCCGTCGGACAAGATCCGCCCAATCAAACCTTGTTTGACGGACTGGGGCCGACGAAGGATGCTGAGAGAAAAACAGGCCATATCAAAGCCAAGATAGATAGGTCATGGGGCTAAGCGGTTAGTGGTCCCGAAGAAGCATAGTTCTGGACAAAAGACCGAAGATGGATGGGGATCTCCGCCGGTATGAAGTCCAGATATTGCTAAACCTAGTCAATTACATGATTAAGCTTAAATCTTGGCTCGTACTTACCTCAAGACTACCCTGTCCTTCCATGATCTTGGTAGAAAGGGACAGTAAGAATTGTTGGAAGACGCTTAGACCCGAGAAACGCGTTGAGCATTGTGTTAGTATCACGGATGCTTTGCTGACTACTTCAAACGTCTGCGCGAATCCCTGCTGATTCGGTTGCGAGAGACAGACATATGCAACCGCCGCAGCCAAGATGTTGTATGCATCTAAGAAGGATACTGTTCTGGATTTAGTGTACTTCGTCTCGATTAAGCGCTTGCAGGATGTTATAGTGTCGGTCTTTATCTCTGGAGAATCTCCGAGGGTGGATGGTGGGTTGACGATTAGGATCATTGCCCGACACGCTAGTTGGTCCAAGTAGTCGGGATTGTTTGTTGGTGGGAATTCGCGCCAGAAACAGAGGTTGCTGTATGAGAATAGGGCGCTAGGTTTGTCACTTCCACAGATGTCCGATATGAGTTGTGCATGCACTATTAGATGACGGCTTAGAGCGAGTTTGTTGCGTACTTGCGCTGGTAGGCCTGATTCGTCGTCATTTACAGGTGGTTCGGGGATCTGACGAGCTGCTATTAGTAGTGTTAGGACAATGTCCGGTGTATTGGCTTACTGAGACAGCGATATCATCGTCTGTGATGCTGAATGGTCGACCCATCGAAGAAGCCAAGGACCTAAGACGGTTAGCTGAGAAACCTGCGGTGGTAAAGACACCCACCTATCCATTAAATACACACTCCAAAACAACCACTCAACGCGGTAAGTACTATCCACACCAAGTCTCTCCTGCGGAATAACAGTCTTATGCAACCCAGCAGCAATACAATTCGTCATAATAAACCCCATAAGATGCCACGTCGACCCACCAGCCGGATTAAACATCGAAAACACCGCTAACAAAAGCATACAATGCAACGTGTCAAGCGGTTCCTGTGATTGGAGTATCGTGGGTAGTAGCTTCACAGCTGCAGTATGGAGGTTCGTAGCTAGTGCTGAAAAACGACCTGTTTCTGGTGACATACTTATACCGATCGCGATAGCCATGTATGCATTGAAGCGAGGAAGTGCGGCTTTGTCGGTGGAGTCGACTACTGTGTCGTATTGTTCCATTAGACGACGTTCGTCTATGTAGGGAAGCCAGAAACTCCACTCAAGAAAGCGTTGGAGATGGGGGAGGGTTATATCGCGTGTGAAGGGAATGATTTGGTCGGTTCCTAAAGAGACGTGGTGTGAAGTTGAGGCTGTAGAGGGATCGCGACCATCGACAGCTAAAGCTGCTGCAATAGACTCAATTATCGCGAGTTTGTGGGGTTCATTGCCTGTATTAGCTCGAGATTCTGCCATAGCCTTGTTGGAGAGTAGACCAATGGCACTCATGGTGTCTTCAACAGTTGACTGCTCATCGCCATTTCGCACAGCTGGGCCTGAGCTTGGATGGACAGGTATGTAGGTTTCAGTAGAGCGACGTCTTTTGCCAGTGATGGGTGAGATGACATCTGAAGCACCAAAAGACCGTCGAGCTTGAACATGTTGTTGTTCAGCGATCTTGACTTTTTGTTCAAGTTCAGCAACACGACGTCTGAGTGACTCAACATAGCCGTTGACTCTAGCGTGAGTCAGACCTGTGTCTTCGGCGTTGAAGTCAAACTGTTGCGATCTCGCTATGCAGTCGACGCCAAGATCGGCACAAGATGTGCACGCGGGACGCAATCTGTCACACTGTAATTATCAGCCAATTGTCAAACATGCAGATCACAGCTCGTGCCAAGAAACAAGGAAGAAATAACATGATCGGTGTAGACCATAGTTTAGGCGAATCATTTCCGTCACCAGAAAGTGAGGCATCGGACTTACTTTTTGCTTCCTCTTGAAGCACCGTTCGCAAGCCAAGGGTGCTCGGCCGTTCTTTTGCAGCGCCAGCGGCACAGGTTGGCTAGGGCTCCGTGCAGGGTCTGAGACGCGGGGAATGTCACGCCAATCAGTTGTTGTCATGTTGGACGTTGGAAGGCTGATCTTGATAGGAAAGGACGGAGAGAGTCCGAGGGGAAATCTGGGGATGATGCAGATTTAATCGGACTTGTTCCTATAGAGTCACGTGGGGGTAAGAACAGGTTAGCGGCAGGCAGTTCGTGGGGTAACAGACTGGGGCCCCAGGTTATCACTTCAACACGGACCAAGGAATGGCCAATATTAACTATTTTGAGAGAATTCTATGCTAAACAATTTAATTTACTCATGATTCGGTTTATGCTGCCACTGGAACACCGTTGCTAACCCCATTCGTCACTCCGTTGGTGACTCCATTTGTAGCCCCATTCGTACCATTCACAGCCTTAACGGGGGCGGTGGGAGCTCCATTTGTCTGAGCAGCCTTGACAGACTCGTTAAGAGCCGCCATCTCAGCACCTCGCTTAGTAGCAGCACCCATAAGAAGAGGACCGTCAGTAGCAGCCATGACCCATCTAGCACCCATCTTGCAGAACTTCTCCACAAGATCAAGTCTAGCATGAAGACCTCCAACACCAAGCCACTTGCCATGCTTCTTACAAGCCGCAAGAGTACGCTCATAGGCCTCGGTCAAACGAGGATTCTCATAATCTCCAGGAATACCCATCTCAGCAGTAAGATCATTTGTACCGATGAGAAGTGAGTCAACACCAGGCAGAGCAGCAATCTCATCAACAAGCTCCAACGCTTCAAGGGTCTCAATCATGGGGATGACGAGAGTAGCGTCGTTGGTGACGGGGTTGGAGAGCTTTGCGGGGATGGAACGGAATTGGTGATGGGGGAGACCGTTTGTGGATGAACGGAAACCGATGGGTTGGAATTTGGCTGCGTTGACGACGTCTTGGGCGTCTTGGACGGAGCGGATGTGGGGGACTACAACGCCTAGAGCGCCACCGTCGAGGACTCTTGAGACGTAGCAGGGGTCTTTGCTGGGGACGCGGACGATGGGGGAGATGCCGGCGTAGAGAGCGGCGACACAGAGTTGGGATGTGGATTCAAGGTCCAATGAGCTGTGCTCTGTCTCAATGAAGAGTCTGATGGAAATTAGCTTTGTTTGGTTGGGGTAGAGGAGATGAGGACTTACCCGTCGAAGCCAGCTGTCTTGGCCATACCGACAATCTCGATAGACTTGACGAGCTTGATGGACATGGTGTAGGCGACCTCATCACGCAAGAGCTTCTCACGCATGCTATGGGGGATGGGTGCAAGAGACATTGTGACTGATGAATAAAGGTGAAAAGGTAGTAGTGATTGGGGTATCTTATGATTGTTTGGGGTGTTGATGCTGATAGAAACGGATTTGGCAAAGGTGATTCTGTGGTATTAATATACAACTCCAAAATACTCAAATAAAGAGAGAAGAGTCAAGAGACCGTGATAACCCGTAGATTTCTCCACGTCCGATCTCTCTTCCCCCGACAATCGCCTCCAACTTGAGGAATAGATTAAAGCCGAACCCCAGAGCCGAGGGGTTCGTGGGGTTCGGAGTGGGGCCGATCATTACCACCGGACATTTTCCGTTGCATTGATGCAACCCGCGCATTGTCCGGTAAGACTTAGGCTGTCAGAATAAGGTAGCCTAAGTGCTGGTCTAAAGCTCGGCGGGCAATTCTTCTACCACCCTCACGAATACCCGCGGGAGCGATCTTTTTTTTTGCATTGACGATCAATTATCGGAGGATGATCGGTGGTATTCCGAGTCATCCTTGAGTCATCTTCGATTCGCTGCAGAGGCCGTGTTCTGGGGGGATACTTAACGATGCAAGTCATCAAGTTATCTCATCTCCAACACTCACCCCTCACAAACCATCTTCACCCATCTCCACCTTACATTTGAGATTCCGAACTCTCCATTAATCACGCTTTACAATCCAAATCAACACACTACATCTCCACCTTCACAATGGCTCCAGGCATCGTATCATCAACTCCCCCAGACACTTCCGTGTCTTCCTCAGAAAAGCCCACAGTCTACCTGCTAGACAACTTTCACCCAAATGTCATCGCCTACGCAAAGGAGAACTTTGACGCTGTCACAGTAGATGACCCCCGCCACAGCCAATGGCGCGAAGCCCGCTACCTCCTCGTCAGATCCTCCCGTCTGACAGCAGCGGACATCAAGTCCTGTCCCAACCTCATCGCTATTGGCAAGCAGGGCGTCGGTATCGATAAGATCGACGCTGAAGCTTGTGCTGCCAGGGGAATCAAGATCTTCAACACCCCTGGTGTCAACGCTCGTGCTGTCGCTGAGCTTGTTTTGACTCTGGCCACCGCCTCTGCTCGTCAAGTCGGATCAATTGTTGCTAAGCAATCTTCTGGCATTCTTTGCCCCAAGGAGAAGTGCTCTGGCTTGATTCTGCACCAGAAGACCATCGGTATTCTCGGTATGGGTAACATCGGCAAGTGTGTCGCCAAGATCTTCCGCGGCGCATTCGAAGCAGATGTTATCGCCTATGATCCCTTCCTCCCAGCAGATGCCTGGGCAGAAATTCCCCACACACGTGCATCTTCTGTGGCAGAAGTCCTTGAATCTTCAGATGTCATCACCGTCCACATGCCTCTCACGCCCGAGACAAGAAACCTCATCAGCTACGATGAGATGAAGCGCATGAAGAAGACAGCCATCATCATCAATACGGCAAGGGGCTCCATTATTAACGAGTCTGACCTCAAGCGTGCTTTGGATGAGGGTTTGATCTGGGGAGCTGGTCTGGACTGTCATGAGGAAGAACCACCTAGTTACGAGAAGTACCATTCTCTTTGGGAGAGCGGTGTTGTTAGTACGCCTCATATTGGAGCTGCTACTGGTGAGACACAGATGCAGACTGGTATGGCTGCGGCGAGATATTTGTTAGAGTTCGCGTTGAGCAACTGAGGAAGATAGACTTTAATTATAAGCAACAAATTGACATTTTCGTTCTAAATCTCGAATCCTTCCCATACACCTGGATTGCTAGGATCGCCGTAGACATAGTGACCCAAGGCAGATTCCATATTCCAGAGTGAATCGTAGTTCAACAGTGCCCAGTTGATACCCGTTCCATCTTGATACTCCGAGCTGATGTCGTTCTCAGCTGGCATTGAATCGAATTGATTCACAGGGCCCAGCATATGAGGACGGCTGAGACCTTGTTCAAAGAACTGACTGTTTGCTGTGAAATCGCCCATGTCAGCAGGTAGAGGTCCCGCGACCAGATTCTGAGGAAAGTCGCCCTCTGTAAAGCTTCCAAGCTCGTTCGGGATCGTGATCGATGCGTCTGCTGGAAGGCTCATCGGCGGCTCCCTGGCATTTGGCCATAGCCTTTGCGAATGATCTCTAAGGAGTGCCTCAAAGACTGCAACGTAGTTCTTTGCATCGGGAAGTTGTAGAGTGACACTCCTTAATAGTTCCTGGCACCGTTGTAGCCCCTCATGTGACGCTCGTAGGTCTTCCTGTGAGATCTGCTTCGACACGGACGTGCAGTACATAACTGACAGTCCCGCGGTGAAAAGCATGTGGAAGTAACTTCGCGTATGTGTCATCAGCTCTCTTTTTTCACAAAGAATATGATAGCGATTAATTGCCTCCAGAGCAGATCTCAAAAACACAGTAAGGATCTCCTTCGGCGGCAGCCCATTCACTTTTGGTACAAGATCGATAGCCCTTCGCAACACCGAGAGTCGCTCTCGAGCTGCGAGATGATCATACCACTCTTGCATCTCATAAAGACAACTCGGCTCCTGAATAATAGGCGTGTTATTCCGCCACTCCTGTAACTCTTTGAGCAGCTTTGTCATGACAACATGTACATGCCCTGCAAGAGTATGTTTCGGCGAAGACTCAACAGTCTTTCTCCTCAGTTTCGAGAACTCAGTCTGGATATGCGACGAAATCTGTCTCAATCTCACAGACACGAAGAAGATAGTCATCTCATTCTGAACATTCGGTTCGCGATTGAAGTTGAAGGAATCAAGACTCTGAACTTGGCTGTTCGCTGCTTCAAGTTCTTCGTCGCTTGCTTCGACGGGAAACTTGGTACTTATGTCGTTGTCGTCGATCAAGAAGGGACGGTCGAGGGTTGTGGAGCTATAACGGTCTATGAGGTAAAATTGCCAGAATATTCTGCGTCGAAGTTGGGTTTGTAAGAGGTCGTTGGGGATGTGCGGGTTGGAGTGGAGGCCTAGTTCTATGCAGAGACGACCGCAGAGTCTTACTACGTCCCAGATGGATGTGCCTATAAAGTGTGAGTATGAAGTTCCCACTTCCGTCAGAGGGAATGACGTACCGATAGGATGATAAATGCCAAATCGACATATAAGTAATAGATCTTGCACAGAGTCTAGCCCTCTGGTCAGAAACTCCGCTCCCAGATATTGCAACGCTGCATTATAGTATGCTTCTGGATGTCGATCATGCAATCTGTTCCGATACGGAAGGACAGCTCCAATAGCACAGATCATAAAGGCTCTGAACAAGTCATGATTTGTTACTTGCACAGAGGCACTCTGGTTGTTAAACAGACGGTGGTGAAGGGTCCAGATACTTCGGCGCAAGAGAAACGGGTTCTGGATATGTGCCCAGCTCAGACTGTAACAAGTCAACAATAAGACCAGCCAGAGCTAGTTGCAAGACTGACTATTTCTCGAAAAGCATCTGCGTCTCAGCCGCGGAGGGTAACGAGCAAGGCGCTATCGAGACCTCACCAGCACCTGGAGCATCTGCCAGGGTTCTCAGCAAAGTCGCATGAGACTTTCTCCAATTCGCATCAGCAAACAAATGGGCGATAAAACTGAATATATTAGTTAGCATGTTAAACCGAAAAGCACTCATAAACATACCTTATACTAGCGCCTTCCCTCGTCGCAGGTGAAGATGCTGCTATCGATCTCGTATGTCGATCATCTGGACTGGTCGTATCCACAGTACTAGGATCATGCCCTGCGCTAACTTCTAATTCCGCGAGTCTTTGAGATAAAGCCTGTTCTTTCTTCTCCAACTCATCGATCATTCTACTTTATTAGCGCACTCTTACCAAAATAGATGTGGATTCTTACCCTCGTGACAGTTGACCATTTCCGTCTGCATCCGTATTTATGACAAGACATTCCAGCTCATTTCTCTCACATGGTGAACAACTCGGTCTGTTATTATCGCACTAGATCAATCAGCCCCACTGAGTAATCATGAGAATAATGCTGGAGCAACCTTTGTCTTTCGCTGTGCACAGGCTTGGCAGGCCGGTAGTCTCGGTAAGCGTGAAGTTGCTGGAGGACTCATTTTGGCGTCTGTCATTGGCTAGGACAAATTCCGGGCACGTCAAACGGGAATCTGGGGAGATGGTTAGTTATGTATTCTCCAACGGACATGACGTGGGTCATGAAGCTATCACGTGTTTAACCCCGCAAGTTGTGAAAAGCTTGTTGCTCTGAAAAGAGACTAGAGTGAGACCAGACTCGAGTTAGGGCAACAGAATACATACTGGTCCAACTTGGCATGAGGTGGTCGAGTTATTTCGTCACTTGTGTCTCGGTGATGGAGGTTATCAACACTCTTAACAAGGTCAGGAATGACAAAATTAGGGTTTAGATGTTTGGATGATTAACGTTTACCAGCTAATCTATCATGATACTAACTTAATTAATAACTATCCTCTTATTCAATTCGTCATACAACTAATTGTCCCTCTAGTAGCGGTTCTCAACATGTTTAGAAACAACAGACTCCTGATCCTTCATGTCCGGCTCAATAATCTCCCGAGCAGCAGGCTTCAAGTCATCAGCAGTGGGATAAGCAATCTTATGCACAGTGTACCAAGGTCTCTCAAACAACTTATCCATGCTCTCCAGCGAGCGACCAGAAGTCTCAGGCATGGCAAAGTAAACGTAGACCAGCGAACAAGTGCAAATGCTGAGGAAGAACATGAAAGCACCGTAGCGCTCAGTGGCAGCCAGAAGAGAAGGCATGGCACGCGAGCAGCCAAAGTACATGGCCCAATGGACAGCCATGAGAATGGAGACATTGATGGAGCGGATTCGGATGGGGAAGACCTCGGCGGATACGAGGTAGGGAATGGAGAACCATCCGATGGACCAGCCGATGGCGTGGACGTAAATAGCTGCGATGGCAGCGCGACTAGCACCCATAGCGGAAGAACTGGCCTCGATTTCCTCAACTGTCCAGCCGTTTGTGACCTTGAGGTAGGCACCGACAAAGGCCAGAGTGAGGACCTGTATCGTAATACCAGTCATGAGAGATCGACGACGACCGATAAAGTCAATGACAAAGACGGAAAAGATAAGAACCGAGACAAACTTGAGAATGGCGTAGCAGCCAGTCGCAAGGAATCGAGCCTCAGTACCCTCAATACCGAGATATCCAAAGATAGTAGGGCTGTACTGAGTAATAGCATTGGCACCAGACCACTGCCCAAAAACATGACAAGCAAACATAAGAGTAAATCTCCTCCTGTTGCTAATATCCGCAAAGGTCTCCTTGATAAGATCCCAAGTATTAGCACCAGCCACAATCTCAATCTCATGATTAAGCTGTGCCTCAATGCCCTGGAACTCAGACTGAACATAAGGATGGTCCTCGGGAAGACCTCTGAAGCGGGAGAGTACTGCGAGAGCTTCGGTGTTCTTGTTCTGGCTGAGGAGGAAACGGGGGGTTTCGGGGGTGAAGAAGGTGCCGACACCCCAGATTACAGCGGGGATGAGTTGAAGGGCGGTGGGAAGTTGCCATTGGAGGTTTGTGCCGGCGTGGTATTTTGTTACGCCGTAGTTAAAGAAGAAGCCGAAAACGACGCCGAGTTGTTGACAGCAGGTGTATTGGAGGGTGAGAAGACCACGAATAGGTTGAGGAGATATCTGACACATCTGTTAGGAAAGGTTTTGTTGAAGACTGAAGCAGTGACTTACCTCTGCAATGTAGACTGAAGGCAAGACAGTAGTGGCACCAATACCAACACCCGAAATAACACGAGTAGCATATAGTACTCCCAGGTTACCATTGCTAAAGGTTTGGCCAAAAATACCAGCCATATAGACAACAGTAAAGAACTGGAAAGTACGTGTTCGGCCAAGACGCTGAGTCAACCACACACAACCCAGACAGCCAAAGACTGCACCGGCTGTAGCGATGGCGACGATCCAGCCTTTTGTGTTGGCGTATTCGTGGTCGGTTTGGTTGTCGATTCCGAAGCGTTCTTTGAAGATTTCCATGATGACGAGGGATGCGATGTTGCCTAAGTGAATGTTAGTTATGTGAGTGGTGCGGGTGGGAGGGGAGTGTGTATACCTTCATCGAAACCCTTGGCTACACCTGAGAAACTCCAGATGCAAGTACATGCAAGGAGATACCAGTTGAAGATTTCCTTGGGACTATCTTTGATGGCCTTTTTCGTGGCCTTGATCATATTTGGTCTCGCCATGTTGAAAATGAAGTCTCGTAACTGAGAAAAACAAGAAGATTGATGCTCGAAACAAGAGATCTTGAGCCTGGAGTAATAAAATTGCCAAGGAGACGAACCAGCAATATATGGTATCCCAACAGCCCCTTGGATTAGTTCCGTCTGTCTCTCCAACAGGAACCTTGCCAAGGACGTGGAGAAAATCTTGACCTTTGCAGGAAAGAAAAAGGCGGGGAGAGCCGATAATCTTCGTTGTTCCCCGAGTTCCCCAGGTTCGCTAGGTGGAGCCCCGGTCTAGCGTGGAGTCAAAACGGCTGCCATCGGGGTATCTCCTAGTGCTGTCGGACGAATTCCAGGTGCCACCTTTGAGGGGTTTACCTTGTATTTCCCCTCGTGATGAAAGCCCGGACCCATTATCGTGAGTTGACGAGTCAGGAAGGGTGTTACGCGAGGGCGCATTGATGGGGAAGTTGGCTGGTCTGGGGAAAAAGACCGTGGATGATGTTCGGTGAATTACGCAGTTGTAACCATAATAGTATATACAGACACGCAATTCATGCCGATATCCGGAGATGTTGGCCAGCTGTTTATTGCTGTGAGGAGAATGTGGATGTTGTTCATGACAGTGCAGTTGGAGATGTCTTGGCTGTTCGGTAGTTGAGACGATTAGCTTAGAACAACGCCGTCAGATGCCTTGGAGAATGGCCGAAATGGCACTAGATTAATTCATCTCATGCGTTCTTTATGTCACTGCGTGTTTGGAGATGCCTACTCTAGGTCTTCGGTAGACCGTAGTCGTACGCGACGCGAAGCATTGACAAGACAACAATGATTTCTACTCTGCTTGGGCAACGAAGCATAATTGGGTTTCCTACGGACACAGAACGCTACATAATTTTACAATAACGAAGTAAATAATTTTATTTGGGCATCAACCAAAAGGATACTAGTTAAATTCGACTAACTTATGCTTCAGCCTTCTGCTGTTTCAGCGTCGGCGCAGCCACCGCCCCGCGACAATGCCACTCAACAGTCTGAACATTCCCCTCCAAACTATCCGTAATATACAATGTCTTATGCTCCTTCCCTCCAAAACAACAATTCGTAAGATTAATCCCCTCTGAACCACTTACAATTCTCGTCTTGGGCACACCATGCGTATCAACCACAAACACGGACCCAAGACTAGGATGACAAATAAACAGATTTCCTTCCTCATCTAAGCACAAGCCATCAGGGCCTGCGTTACCGAAGGATTGGAAGAATACTCCTGCTTTGGAAGTTGTCCCGTCGGCGTGGAGGGGGAGACGCCAGACTTGGTTTGCGCGAGTCATGGCGACGTAGAGGAAGCGCTCGTCACGGGAGAGGACGAGACCGTTTGGTGAAGGACCATTGTCGAGAAGAGTGTCGAGACGTCCATCTGGTGATAAGCGGTAGACACGTCCTGTTGGGTCTGTCATGCCGGTTTGTCCTTGGTCTGTAAAGTACAGATTCCCTTTGGAGTCGACGATGAGATCATTTGGACCCTTGAATCTCTCGAGATTCTTTCTTGTGAGATGGGGCCCTATCTTTCCAGTCTCGGGATTAAATGAGAGAATTCCCTGTCCACATATCAGTCAAGTCCATAAATAAGAAGCAATATCGCAGAGTCTCACCTGTTTATAATCCGCAACCAATAAATCTCCATCCGCAGTTCCGACAAGCCCATTCGGCTCACCATCCCAAGTAACAGCAACCTCGACATTCTTATCCTTGTCAATCCTCAAGATTCGCCCATAAGGAACATCAACAATATACAAATTCCCAGCACTGTCAAAGACAGGCCCTTCAAGAAAGATATGCTTGAACGAACCCGCAAAGCCTCCGCGCCATTCTGTTTCTTGGCCGGTACATCGTTTATCATCTGGGATGCGAAGCCAGACGTTTGCTTCGATGACGGGAGGTGGTGGGTAAAAGTTCATGATGTTCTGATGTTGGGAGGCTGGTATGGATAGTGTGCTCGGGCTTGGCTTGGAGGCAGTTGGTGTTTTATGCCATGCAGGGTCTGTGCTTATGATACTCTGGCGGAAGAAATCCGATGCTTTGCGACAAGGCGGGGTTTAGTTCTGGCTCTCAATTGGTTGATAAACTCGCTTGCTTGTCTCAGCGCCCGTGAGCTTTGATTGGAGTGTTTGCGAACCGGCGAGATCCGTGACATGGATGGTTGAGTCGTGCCTGCACTAGACCCCGGCTTTCATGACTCGTCGGTGTCTGCGAACACTGTAGGGTAAGATCAGGACAACTTGAGTGAAGAGTTATGAGATGCCAGTAGTTTGCAATGAAGGTAGGACAAACAGTAAAACTGTCTGGTAAACAACATGTCTATCTCTGAAGCTAAAGAAGTGAAAAAAGAGGCAGTTTGATGGTTCTGCCGACATAGAGTCGAACACATTGTTGTCCTAAATCAGCCATCCATTTACAGAAAATACATGCCAAACAGCAGATGTAGTCATTTTACCAGATGAGCTGCAAATTGGCTGGACACAAATTCACTGATCAACTTTCAATCGTTGAATAGTTTTAGTTATGTAGTATACTATTAGATCTAGCAAAAAGCCATGGAGTACGTTCAATTACTCTTCATCTTACAGTCAAAAGACAAAGACTCACTGACGTCAGAAGCCCATCTCGAGCGATCCACCTCTCCTCACCAATCACAAGAGCTCAGTCGGCTTCCAATTACCCCGACTCTAGTCACCCAAGAACACGCTTCTATTTTTACCTCTCGCGCGTTGAAACGCGTCGCGATAACTTGCCTACCACAAGTGATTTGTGAGATGACCTCATGACTGTTGATCTAACCTTGCCTTTCAACAAGATACATCCTGATGAGACTACGGAGTACCGTACCTGCATTCAATTATGAATCCTTCTGCAAAGATTGCTGACATGCAACCACTACACAAGCCAATCAGACGCGTTCATGTCAGAGTCGCGTTAAGTAGGTTAAACTTCATGGCTTGATTTGTAATACATGCAGGCAAGTATTTGCGAGGAGTCATGACGGTTGAGATGCACCGACGGAGTTGATTGATAACTACGTCTTGCATTCGTAATCGTATAGAGTGAGATACATATCCATGGCCGCTGCTGTGAGATTCGAAGATGTTATACTGTACCTACATCTCTATTATCAATTAACGTCATAGTAATTACCTCAAATATCCCCGAGACATCATGAATAGCGCCTCTGAGCCAAACACCGCTTCCTGGCTCCCAACCAAGCAAGGTCTTCTCACTCTCGGTGAGCGTCCCATCCCCTCACCTGGATATGGCGAACTACTAGTCCGCAATGAAGTCGTCGCCGCCAACCCCTCGGACTGGAAAGTCCAAAGCTTTGGAGTCTTGATCGAACAATTCCCAGGTGTACTCGGCAGCGAACTCGCCGGCACCGTTATCTCAGTTGGACCTGGAACTACACGCTTCAAACCAGGTGATCGCGTCATAGGTTTTGCCATTGGAGTAATCTACCCAAATAGTGACAAGGCGGCGTTCCAGAAGTATACCATCATGGACGAGGTTGCTACTTCTCACCTGCCTGACAATATTTCCTTTGAGGACGGAGTTGTGTTTCCCGTCGGCATGATCACTGCGTCTATTGCGCTTTTTGATAGTATGGGGCTGCCGTTGCGGAAGATACGCGACGAGGAACGTGGTGCTATATTTATTTGGAGTGGTGCTTCATCGACAGCCATTTCAGCAATTCAGATCGCGCATTCTATGGGCTGGTCTGTTTATGTGGCTGCAAGTCCCAAGCATCATGAATGGTTGAAGACCTTGGGTGCGACAGAGGCTTGGGATTATCGCGACCCCGAAATCTCACAGAAGCTGAAGCAAACTGTTGAAGTAGCAGGATTGAAGATCCGCGCCGTCCTTGATGCTCGATCTGAAGGGTCTTCGTTTGATTCCATCGCAGAAATACTCAACACAGTCAACTCATCCCAGGGGATCAAGCTCAGCACGCTATTCCCATTTCCAGCCGACAAGACCTTACCTAGCGGAGTTGAAGTTCATCACACAGACTGCTCCCGATTTACCGAAGACTATCCTCATCTTGCAAAGTGGCTCTTCGAAGGATGGCTCCACGAAAATCTCCAAGATGGGACTCTTAAAGTCGCCCCAAGACCGCACGTCATTGAAGGTGGCTTGGGCGCAGCACAGAAAATGCTTGACACCCTGAAAGCTGGAGCAAGTGGCGAGAAGTTCATACTGAAGGTGTAAACTATAGTACTGCTGTTAAGATAAACTCGGTACAGTTACTCTAAACTACAAGATTATCGAATAAACTATTGTTTTAGCTTGCAATTGACTTTCTTCACTTCTAAACCCTTGATGTATCATCCATCATATCAATTCTCAATTATCACAATTAGGAGAATAATTCTAACCGCCAGAAGCAAGTCTGCGATGCTACATTACCCTTCCAGAAGACAATCCCCTGTGTGGATCATATCTGAAGATCCAGTCGCATCCCTCGCATTCGCTTCTTCCTTGACATTATCAGACATGTGATAAGGAAACCTCGGCGGTGACACCATGAAACAATCAAGACCCCCTGCCTGTCAGATCTCTGAAGCGACAAGGAGGTTCCATGTCGCAGCCTTCAAACGCGGCGCTGTGTGCGCTATGCGCGCTATGACAAATCCCGAACGCACTATCACAGAATTTAAGACAAAACTAAACAGTCGCTAAAGGCGATTGGAATTTTAGAGTTTCTTTTTATCACGTTCTCTTTGTCATTACCGAGGTTGGATTTGGAGGTTGTGAAACGGGGCTCTAGCTCAAGGTTTCAGTACTAACAACTGAGGCGAGGGTTGTAAGATCGACCGGTAAGCGCCGAGATGGGGGAGACCAGGGTCTTCGGTTGCGTCTTGATCCGAGAGATGTTAAACTGGGATCTAAGCGTTTTTTCTTCATCGTGCGGAAATAGAATATGTTTTGTCGGGGATTGTCGCGAAATGCTGGGCACTGCCTGTGAACCCGACCTATCGCGTATCGCAGCTTATCAGACAACCGCAAACAGTGGATCTCGGTTTGGAATCCAGACAGACGATCAGCCATCAAGGGCTACCAATTGAGAAAGCTACCGTTTTTTATTACTTCTTCCTGTTTGACTGAGAAGTTCACGGACAGGTAGTCATGCATAGAATATATGATAGATATCTGTGGGATAGATTGCCGCAAACCTGTTAATCTCTGCGGCTACGTCAATTCAACCTGTGGCTTGGTGATAGTGTCATTCTCAATACATCGTCACCAAGTCCAGTGACATAACAATTCAACTGCGCCTCTGCCAAGATCTCACAGTAAAGTTTCACCACTAAAAATACCAATAAACCACGGGAATACCGAAAAACAAGAGGCTATACGTCGATCATACAACCCGCCACGAGACGCCTACCAAAAACCGACAGAAGCACAGCCACAGCTGTTTCTCAACCAAGTGTCAGAACAAATGCAGATCTGACGATCCAATCGCAACAGATAAATTAGCCAAGCCTGTTAGAGTCTGTGTTTCGGATCCGAGAGTTGTGAGATCCACAGCGGGTGAAAGGTGGTCTGAGCGAAACGTGAAACTCCACAACATGGGGCATCGAGAAACTTCAAACTGAGAAACTCCAAACGTTGATACAGGAAAAAAAGAGGTGGCTATGATGTCGCAGGGTAAGAAACAGAAACAGAATCTGTGCGCTGTGATATGTTGGCCAAGATGTTTGAGAGGCCAATGTGTTTGAAAGGCTGAGCGACAGTATCATAGGGCGATAAACGACCAAGACATCTCATTCCAAAAGTCTATATAAGACTCTTGATTCTCTGTCTGGATACCTTCTCATCAACCAACAATCAACAGTCTTCTCTCATCTCTTCTATCTCTTACATTCTCAGCCCTGGTGGCCTATTTCAATACTCAACAACTTTAATCTTTCTTTCCTAACTACTCTCACTAAGATACCCAATTCCCTTTTATTCTTTACTCAACAAAAAACATATTCAAAATGCACTTCTACGCTCTCATCCCCGCTTTCATCGCCACCGCTTCTGCTCACGGAGTAGTCGTCTCTGTCGAAGGAGCTAACGGTGTCTCCATGCCTGGTCTTACCATCGCTGATGGCACTCCTCGTGACTGCTCCAGCAACGGCTGCGGCTCCCAGGCCGACACCGCCATCATTCGTGACCGCGAGCTCGGAACCGACCGGGCCAGCGCCCTCGGCAGGACCCAGGGTAACGGCCCCGTTGACGCCTCCGTCATGATCGCCAACTTCATGGGCGGTAGCGGTGCCAACAATGTTCCCACAAACAATGGTTCTGACGCCAGTGTCGGTGTTGAGGATGACATTTCCGGCCTTCAGGGTGGCCGCAACAACAAGCAGAAGCGTCAACGTCAGCGAGGTGGTCTCCTTGGTGGCCTTCTCGGAGGTCTTGGAGGTGGTCTTGGTGGTCTTGGAGGTGGTGCTGGTGGTGACAAGGCCGACAAGCCTCAGGAGGCTAGCGTTGCTGCTACCGCTGGTGCTGGAGCTACCAATGGTCTTCCTACCTGCTCCAACAACGGTGAAATCACCATGACCTACCGACAGATCAACCAGGACGGTGCCGGCCCAATGACCGCTGACATCGACGCCACATCCGGCGGCACCGACCCCGCCGCCTTCCAGTCCGCCGAAGTCGTCCAAGACGTTCCCGGTGTCGGATTCGGTGGTCTTTCCCTCGCGACCAACACTGACTTCCCTCTTACTGTCAAGATGCCTCAGGGTATGACCTGCGAAGGATCTGTCGGAGGAGCCGACAATGTCTGCATCGTCCGAGTTCGCAACAGTGCTGCTGCTGGACCTTTCGGTGGTTCTGGTGCTTTCACTCAGTCTGCTTCTGCTCGCAAGCGTGCTATTGCTTTCCGCCTCAAGAAGCGCATGGAGATCTACCGCCACTAAGCGATTGATCAGATAATGGATAATATGGAATGAGCTGGTGAATTGTATAGATAGATAGATGAGAATGCTTTCCTGGAGGAAGTATGTTATGAATAAATATGTTTATGATAATTTTGTCTCACTGCATTTGAACCTTTATGCTTGGCGTCGCTCGACTGGTAACAGCTAGAACAACGTCTCGTGATAAAATATTGCCGCAAGTACAGCAAACCAAGAGAGAACTGACATCTCTGGGATGCAAGGGCGAGTGGTTCTTTTGATACGAACTCTGCTAGCGATGTTGTTTACATCTTGGCAAAGAGCTGTCTACTGCATATCAGGTTCGTCGGGATTGGCGGGTGTTTTTTCACCTTCCAATCATGGAAATACTTCTGGGGATCACCGTCCGACCTGCCCAGATAGGATGCTACCTTGAGCCGAGCTTACTTACCCCTCTCTTGGAACGAAGGAACAGCTTCAATTAAGCTTAAATTATAGTTGAAGGAAAATGGATCCTTCACAAATTTAGATAATCCTTCAATTGGAAATCTCTCCAATTGTAGTACTCGATTGCTTGTGGTGGTTGAGAATCCTTTGTACGAACCAATTGAGTTGGACTAAGACCTCCTCATCACACCATCAACACGCGGGGAACCTGTAAACGCCCAGCGTTCCTGCATGCTTCCAGGAACAAGTGCTGACCAACTTCGAGCATGTTTATCTCAATGTTTCTCTGAATCCTCCAGTGAATGACAAGATTTCGTCCAAGCCCCGGCTTGGGTTACATCCCAATTGCCTCTTCAGCTTCCTGATGTGGAGTAGACGGACTTGGCACTCAATAAACCGCCTCTCAAATGACCCGTAAGAGCGGTCTAACCAACCACGGAATGCATGGCAGTAAATATGATAGTGGTCGGTCAGAACTGAACTTTTGATAAGCGAGGATCCCCACATGATGTGATGGGTATATAAAGTGATCATCCTTCGGCCCTCTGCTACTGGAGATATCCTCATCTCATCTCATCATCCTCTACCATGCGTTACTCAGTTCCTCTCATGGCGGCTCTCGCCGCCACAGCTACCGCTACCGCTCCTTCAGAGAAGCGCGCTGAGAAGCTCTTCACCCTCGAGACCGCCGCCGGTGAGACCGTCGAAGTCACCGAAGATGAAAAGTTCCAGATGATCGACGTAAGCCACCAACCTCCCATCCCTCACCACCACTAACAATGTACAGGACCACATCCACTTCTTCGACATCACAGAATGGAAGGACCACAGCCCAGCATCCAGCCTCATGGCCCTCACCCCCTCCTACCCCACCAAACTCTCCCACCAATCCAACGTCGCAAAGATGGTCAGCAAAGTCAAGACCAAGACCATGGAGAAGCAACTCAAGAAATTCTCCTCCTTCCACAACCGCTACTTCAACTCTCGCTACGGCGTTGAGGCTGCGCAGTGGCTGCACAAGGAAGTTGAGAAGGTCATCAAGAAGAGCAAGCACCCCCTCGCTTCAGTCCGTCTTATCCAGCATCAGGCTTGGTCGCAGCCTTCAATCGTTGTTTCGATCCCTGGAAAGGTTCGTCTTAAGACTGTTGTCACTGGATCGCATCTTGATTCGGTTATTTCTAATGACCGCGGTGCTGGGCGTGCACCTGGAGCTGATGACAATGGCTCGGCGTCCATTATGCTTCTTAACCTTCTTGGAGCTTTCCTTGAGGATGAGCGTATTATCAAGGGCGATCATCTCAACACTGTTGAGTTCCACTGGTACTCTGCTGAAGAGACCGGTCTTCTCGGTTCTCAGGATATTTTCAACAGCTACTCCCGTCTCGGCATTCAAGTCGAGGCTATGCTGAACCAGGATATGGTCGGCTACAAGGGACGCGATGGCATTGAGCGATTCGGTCTTGTCACCGATTTCACAAACGCTGCTCAGAATGACTTCCTTAAGCTTCTCATCGATGAGTACGCTGATATCTCTTATGAGGAGTCTACTTGTGGCTATGCTTGCTCTGACCACGCTTCTGCTCACCGCAATGGATACCCCTCGTCGTTCTTGTTTGAGACACCCTTCGGAAACCACAACCCTTACATTCACACTCCCAACGATACCATGGAGTATGTTGACTTTGACCATGTCCTGCAGCATGCCAAGGTCACTGCTGGATTTGTTTACGAGTTGGCCCACAAGGACTTTACCGCGTAAGAGCAGCTAGGTTTGAGGATAACGAGATGAAGATGATGTTTATGATAGCCTAGATAAAGTAATGAAATTGTGCAACTTTGTCATCCACTCTTGGGTCCAATCCATTCCGGCGATTGATTACCACAAGGTCATAATTTATTCCGCGACCATAGTCAATACTCAATGTCGCTACTACTTCTCCCGAACAACCTCCATCAACTTTACATTAAGCTCTTTCTTCTCCCAGATAATGTAGATATTCTGGTCATACCAATCCTTACTCTCGAGCATTAACTCAAGGTCAAACTTCCACAGCAAGCGCGTCAACAAGAGTCTCATCTCAACGTAAGCCAGACTGTAATACCATGTTAGCTCTTCAATCCTCACGATGTGATAACTAGACTTACTTCTTGCCGAGACAGTCGCGAGGCCCCATGGAGAACGGCTGAACCACAGCTCGAGAGTCATTGGCATACAGAGGATCATCCAGCCAGCGCTCGGGAACGAATTGCTCAGGGTTTCTGAAGTTTTGAGATGACTTGTAGGCGGGCAATTGGGGAACGGAAACAGAAGTCTAGATCAATAGTTAGAACGGGTTCGAAAGGTCACCATGTTGAAATTACTCACCTTTTCTGGGATATAGTAACCTTCCATAAATTCACCTCCTGCAGGCGTAAGTCGGGGAAGCCCGGCGGCGACAGGTGGATCTAAGGTTCTCACGTCAGCACAAGATCTCAGGAACCAGCCGCATACAAAGAGTACGATATGACTTACACAGTCGGAAGCTCTCAGACAGGACCGCAAGTAAATACTTCAAATGATCAACAGCATTAGCCGTAATCTCATCCTCCGAAGCAAAAGTCGAGCGAATTTCCTCGACAAGCTTCTTATACTTGTCAGGATTAGTCAAAAGAAAATAAGTAGCACCGCTGAGCAACGTAGCAGTCGTCTCACTACCAGCAATAATAAGCAGACTCGAATTCTCGAGAATCTCAGGCCTGGACATTCCACGCTCATCGTTGTATCGGAGGATATACGACATGAAGTCCTGACTGTTAGTGTCTTTGGCATCAATGCGCGCACCAGCTGCATGCTCAGTGAATTGCCAGTGCTCGTCGGAAGCCTTCTGCAATCTCCTGGGTGTCAACATAGGGATGTAGTCTCTGAGACCGAGACGGACTAGAGCTTGGGAGAAGCTGACGCTCTTCATTGTATGAAAGATCCTGCGAACCCAGGGATGATAGTTTCCACTTTCGAGACATCCGAAGGGTTGTCCGAGAGCGAGATGACCGATGAGATCAAATGTAGCAAAGTTATACCATGCGACCATATTGACAGCTTCACCCTGTTGGGCTTTTTGGGTCAGGCGTTCGATGAAAAGGTCGACGTAATGGTTGATAAGCCCTTCTTGACCACGAAGAGCCTTTTGCGAAAAAGCATGTGAGAGAAGCTTTCGTTGACGCTTATGATCTTCATGATTCGCGGTGATCAGATTCGGAGCAGGACGTTTCTGTCGGTAAGCGCGAAGATCTTTCTCAAAGACCTTTGCACCGGCTGTCTTGTGGCCGTAGATATTCTTGTAGGCGTCGGCGGTGATGAAGGAAACGTCGTTGGGAGCGTATCGAACGACGGGGCCGTATTGGTCGTGCAGGTCCATGAGACGATACATCCATTGACCTCGAGTTATGTTCCAGAGGTATGGAAGTTGAGTTATGGCGTAGAGCTTTGGACCTGGGACTTTGGAGAGTGGGTGGAAGAAAACATTGTAGATGGTGCGGATTGTTGTATAGAGAATCAGTGCTGAAGCGAAAATTGCCAAACCACCGCTGAGTGTCAAGCCAGACACTAGATCAGAGTGAAGGACAGCCATGTTGGCGTCAAAAGGTGATGCCGTAGATTGTCGAGTGCAAGAGGTTGCTGTGAATGATCTGATGTTTCGATGGTGGGACTTCAGCTCTTTAAAGCATTAACTCCCTCCATAAACGGAAACTGCACATTGATAATGCACGGCCACATTGGGACGTTGATCCCCATCACAATGCAACAATGAAGCCACTGACCAGCGCCGCCTACGTCTCCACGCGTCAGGTTTGTCCTATCGCAGGCCCCAGATATCAAATTCCTGACTCGAAAACCCGCACATGGGGGCATCGTGTCGCATTGCGTACAATATGCCGCGGACTTTCCGTTTTATTGATCGCTCGGGCATAACTAACGATGCGAATTCCGCTCGCGCATCCGCGGGGTTTAACCAAGTGGATGTTGATCTGCATGAAAGATTCTTGTCTTGACGATGCATTGACCATGTTTTACGGAGTTCGCTATGATGTGACCCCGTTATGGCCGGCAATTCGTAACCAGCATCCCTGTTAGTGCGGAACTAATGCGAGATGCCGTCGGCTCTTGATAAAATTCCCGCTGGATAAGTTCAGTGAGATGACCTACAGCGAAAACTGGCCTATGCAATTCTGTCTGCAGTATTGAGTTTGGTTAAGCATGATGATACTTCATTCTGGAATTCGAAGTGGGAAGAACCGTATTAGCTATTTGAGTTTCGCGAATGCTAATTACCGTAAATTAACTTTACGAAAGCAGCAAAGTCACACAATCCTCTTTCCACTATCTGTCAGTTGTATAACCAATAATATTAATAGTGAGTTACACACTAGTGGGGCTTCCAAAGTAGTTGCATCTAAGTGAAAAATAACGATATCTGCTAAATGAGGGTAACCTTAGTTTTCCAGGCCAGAGTGTCCGCAACATCTACTGTAGGGTGGATGATGAATATGCCGATCCGCTCGTACACGTTCATGTCGTATGGATCTACTCTGCCTTCATTCGTAACCTTCTGCACGAGAAGTCCTTCGCACGTATTTTGAGTGCACCGCAATCCCAGCAAGTAGGCACGATCTGTGAAAGGTAAAGGAGTGGCCAAATTGTCAATATGTACTTTGCACGTCAATTCTGCCCAAACAGGACTCCCGACCCCGAACACGCACCAACACCCATCCGGAAAATCATTGCAGAAGCTTGCACTCTTTGTAGCTCTCCATTCACCTTCGGAATTTAGCTCCTCTGGTTCACCTGCTGAACTTGTATTTTCCAGTTCGAGGTCACTTAGCTTCACCAATGGTGCAGTAAGACGAAGCTCTTTATTTGCCGGGTTCAAAGAATTGCCTTGCCCTTCAACTGGCGGGAAGGGCTGGAGATCGCTGACTAGAGGGGTCTCGGCTCCAAAATCCCGGAGGAAACGGATTTCTCCTGGCGATGACGCCCAAGACCACGTAGGAAAGGTGTTGACGCCTGTTAGTGATGTCCCTTGAACTTCTGCCCTCCAAAGCAGGTGCTTAACGCAGTAAGACCGGAACACCCCTGCAGAATACTCAAGTCCATGACGTTCTGAAAGCCTTGTTGCTATTCCCTGAATAGCCGCAAGCCTATCAGTAGAGAATGACAGATTCATCCTAAGAAACCGAGTGACGAGAGATCTCCAGGTATCACCTACGACATCCCTTTCGTCACACTGCAGTATCTGCGAAATTCCTTCCGTATACTTATCTGAGACGCCAAGGAACAGTAAGCAGTCATTTGTTCGTCGATTGTCATGTTTAAAAGGCAATTCGGTAAGGTCTTCCGGCGTCTCTCCCTGGAACCCACTCTGTCCTTCCCAGAAGAATCCATGTGAGCATTGCCAGATCAGTCCATTCGAAGTCCAGTGAAGGACACGAGGAGACAACAGCCATTCCTGAAGACACCAACCCCTGCTGAGTAGCGAACTTCGAAAACGCCTCCTAGTGGCATGAGGCGATGGGAAAAGGACGTTCGCTGGGCTATACCATTCTTTGTAACCGTATCTCGCTACTTGTCTTTCGGTAAGGAACCCTTGTGAGCTGTCTGTTGCACTCGCTGCTGCGATGCAACAAAGAGCGTTTGAGTAATAAGCTGCCATGTTCATAGACTCTCTTTCCCAGTCAGCCTTTGCAACGTCGTCTTGGTACTGTGGCCCGAGAGATCTATCAGCTTGGATAATGCAGACAGAATCAATCCAGAGATACTGTATGCCCATTAGCCGAGTGATCTCGATTGCGTCTCGGATTGTCTTTGGCAGGCGTTGAAACATGATCTCATGTTTCCTTTCCTCAAGATTCTTGGTAGTTGTCCGCGCAGGATCGTTGCCATTTCCCCATTGATAGCTTAAGATCAGGTATGGTGACCTTTTGTCGTCTTTTGATAAATTCGCTGAAACAACAATTCTAGCGGTTGGTTGTTTCTCAGATCCGACATCGATTAACCTAGTTGGCATGCGGTAGGACGCTTCTTCGTTAGGCGGCAAGTTTGGACAATTCGTATGTACTTCGGGGCATAGACACGCTCCAAGCCAAGGTTTGATGCTTTCCTCGAGGAGAGCATGCAAATCATTTGTCAGACCTGACGTTGTGAGGCCTGTGGAACCTCATAAGCATTAGTGTTGAGCGGGCGATCAGTGATAATACATTTTACCATTGTAACTGACTGTGAGGGGACGCATCTCCCCGGCCTTACAGGTCTCCCCAGATCATACATAGACCAAGCGCCAATATGATCAAACCTGTGCGTGTCGAGATAGAATCCCCACAGACCATGATTATATTCAACATGCCAGTGCAAGGGATCGCTCCCCGCAGATACTAGACCGTCATAGGCCAAGAGCGAAAAGAATGTTTGACACAATGGACAACCAGCCTCACATGACGCCTCTAGGTCGCTGAACGTTTCATGATGATCCAAATTCCATTCATAACAGTTTTGCGCGACCTGGCGATGTCCTGCATCATCTGGCTTCCAAGAAATGGCAAAACACTTATCACACAAAGTCTCATTGGATGAAGAAGTATCTCCACTACCAATTGATACATGCTGACGTCCTAGTTCTTGGCTGTTCATTATCGGCGCGCTGTATTAGGAATTATAGAAATAGTCGAAGGATAGGGTAATGGAAGAGAGATTAATGTAGTGTTATCAGGCTGTGAAGAACCTGGATATGTACTACGTGCATTGGAAATGCGTAATGCCCAACGATGCCTGATCCCACGATTAGTCAGCAACCTGACGTTAATAAAGGACAAAAGCACAATTGCTATTAGATTTAAATACATAATTTTAAAAGCCTTTAGGCCTATATTCTACAATTGTTGTTAAATTATTTTAACTATAAACTCTAAGACCTGCTCTTTACAAGACTGAAATTAGTATAGCTTTATACTAGTAAAACGCTACTTAATAAAGCAACTCGTTTAATTCCATTAGCCTTCTTTCTGTAAAGCGCACTGTAATCTCCATATAATAGCGTCTGTCCAACGGCCTCTATCTCTCTACAGCGAGTCATCTAGACCAACTGAAGATAAACACGGTAACTTATCTTGTAAGGTCTTGAATCGGGGACGGTTCTGAAACATGGTAATCATTCAGAATATACCGAATGAGACTTAAAATTACTGCGTGTGAATTGAATCATTTTGAGGTCACCAAAAGGATCCATCGTGGAGCCCATTTTATTTCAGTCTAAGACAAAAAAAAATCAATGACGTGTTGACAAAGCAAGACCCATCATAAAGAACAGGTCCTGCCGTCATTGAGCAATTCACTGTTACAAATCCAACAACGTTACGTCGTCAATGTTTTTACTTAAGTCTGTCCGTCTGCCATTCTGCTCTCACGCAATTCCCCACCTTGCCCGCCCTCGTTGTTTACCACCAAGATTAAATAAGTTTCAACAAATCGCTACTGTCGAAATGGCTGCTGTTCGTGAGTAAAAACGAGCGTTTGAGTGGATCATTAACTGACAGGTCATAGACAAGGCGAACAATGACGATCTCAAGGCTGGTGCCTTGTTTGATGTTTCTCATGTCACTGCTGTAGTTACAGGCGGTGCCACGGGCATTGGTCTGATGATTACTCAGGCTTTAGTAGCCAATGGAGCCAAAGTTTACATCACCGGTCGTCGAACCGAAAAGCTTGAGCAGACCCAGAAGGTCTACGGTGATGGACCTGGAAGTATTCATGTTCTACCTGGTGATGTGAGCTCCAAGGACGAGGCTATCCGTCTAGCCAAGGAGGTCGGAGAGAAGGAGCCAAAGGGTATCCATTTACTGGTCAACAACGCTGGTATCGCCAGAGATGATGAGACCAAGTTCTGTAAGTTGAATCATATTAACGGTCAAGATCTATGCTGACATTGCTTGTGATATAGCTTCAGTCGGTGAGCCTGATATGACGGACGCCCAGGCTATCTCTGATCACTTCTTAAAAACGAAACCCGAGCAATGGGCCGAGACACTTCAAACAAACGTCACAGGGCCATACTACATGTCCGTAGCCTTCCTCCCACTTCTCGCCAAAGGCCGCGATGCCGTCCCCGGCTATACTTCCCAGATTGTAAACGTCTCATCTATCTCAGGAGCAATGAAAGGCTCCAGCATGGGTCAACCTGCCTACGCTACATCAAAGGCTGCCGTGACCCATCTAAGCCGCATACTCGCCACTCTGTGCAAGGATGTCAAGGTCCGTGTCAACGTTATTGCTCCGGGACTATTTCCTAGTGAGATGACGACTGGCAAGTCTGATGAGGGTAACAAGAGTGTTATCAACAAGAAGATGTCGAATCCCGCTGGACGACCTGGCAATGATAGCGATATGGCTGCTACGATTTTGTTCTTGGTTGGAAAGGGTGGCTTGTTCTACAATGGACAGATTGTGTACCCTGATGGAGGTAAGTCGCCGCTCACATCTCATGTCCTTGATGAGACTAATCGATGTTATAGGAAATACGCTTGTCCAGCCGGCTATCGCCAATTAGATTCATTTGTAATAATTAAATATGGAGATAATGAAATGTTGCTTTCCATCATATCATCTCAATTTGCGATAGTGACAGGATGTAGAGATGAAGTTAACAGCGGATGCCGTTTGTATACATCGCCCTGTATTTAACACGTAAGGACACCGTTCTCGTTGTGAACATATTCATGTGCAGTTGCCGCTTCTAAAGAGGAATTAGTTGCCGAGTCTCGAAATTGCGCGTTGGCACATGATGTATAGAACTTACCGATAGGGGCAGTTGCTTCCTCAGCCTTGCCGTCACAAGTGCAACCCAGCCAATAGATCTTCCCACCCCACCACGGATCAGGTGCTGTAAACATGCGACAGTTGTTGCAGCTATCGCTAAAGTTCCGCTTGTCTGGCTGTATTCTGGTCAATGGTCCCAGTCTTCAAGTCAAGGAAAGGGTCCCTTACTGTTAGCTCCGTTCCATCGTATCCAAAACACCTGTTGAGGTCTAGAGCAGTTGGGAGGTAACCGGAATTGTCGTATGGCAGGCATCGCCCTGAAAGCACATTGGTCTTGTTGTCGAATTTTATGTCAACACAGCTGCGGTCAATAGCCGCGATGGTACTTCCTAGAAGGCAAGCGAAGACTGCAATTTTGTTCATCATCTTGAGGTGCTTGAAGAGCAGATGTGCCGGTCGGGAAGGTTGCTCACACGGTTGGGCATCGCCTATAAGTAAGATCGGGCTCTGGCGTAGTGCTACGCTAGGGCGATCCTTCGGAGGATATTCATGTCACGTTGCGGAGAGTTTATAATGTCATGAAGTACTTCTCTAATTAGCCATAGGAACGCTAACCCGTTGTGATCTACGGAATTATCTTCCGTGATGAGAAGGGAACAGAAGGATTTTGGGAATGGTTGCATCATGCCCTATCGATTATTGGGAAATGGAATTCTGACGTCTGACTGTCAGATGAACGAGAGAATTGGCGGCTGAAGTGCATAGGCATAACGATTGGTCGGATAATTAAGAAGCCTTCACATCTAGTCGGGTACGAAGAGCGTCACGGACCCGAGAGCATTCACCTGGAAGTTAAAACCGAGAGGATTACTTGGTAGTATGTGATACATGTTCCGAGGGTACCAATCGGCCAGTTTAGCTGATCGTTGTGGGTCGAAGGATTTCTTACCTTTCAAAAAGCATTGTGACCCAGACAGCTTCCGACAAATCCTTCGGGTCATCAACTGTGCTCTGAAAGGGTTAGTTGTTATGGTGAAGAGACTCCAGAATTTTTGGATGTTCTTGCGTTCCACAACATAGACCAATGGGAATGGAACCAGAATATCACAGGAATTTGTATTTACTTTGGCCACTGGCACAAGCTCCGACTACGAAGTTACGTACACCTTGACCGATATCCATTATCGCCAACAATCTAGCAACCTCTTCCACAAGACCAGTGGTGATCATAACAACTTCCAAAGCTAGCCGTCTTGCTACATTTAACACCGCTTGTTCCGACCGCGGAACATGAGTTTTCGCCGGACTGAAGAGCCGCAAGGAAAGTGTTTCGGGCTTCGTTAGCGGAAACACTGGAACAGACGTGCGCGCACGTGTAGCTGCATGTCGAATTGTTGTCTGAGGTAGCAAAGCAGGTTCTCTTGCAAGCTTGTACTCCTGCGACTGCGGAAAGGGTATAGATGATGAGCATTGGGTTGACCATTGTGATGCAGTGCTGGACCGTGGTACGTCAGTTGGTCTGTTGAAGGGTGTACTGTTGAAGGGTCGGCTTACTGGGATAAAATTTCCAGGGCAGTGGTTGCTTATACGCAAGGTTTGGTGACTGAGGGTTGCGGGATCTTTGAGTTCGTTGAGCCCACAGTAGTCAGGACCAATAGCTCATATAATACACGGAGTCTGGGGACCACTGGTTCACTATTTGTGAGACTCATTAATGTGAGTGAGTCAAGGGCATTTGTACCATCGCCGATCCTTGTAGAGCCTGTGTGTAGTTACACAGTCACAAATGAAGTCGACTTTACACAAGTTTGTGATACTTGTTCGTGATACGACAACCACGTGTTCTGGCTACGGACCACTATACACATCTGTTCTAGCGGCTCGGACGTGCGTTGCTGTAAACTACTGATCCGGAAGCGGATACTATATCTGCATCAATGTCGTTTCACATAACTCTCTGTCATCCGCACCTTCGCCTACGTCGTCTGAACTAGGAAATGAATCACGCATGGAGGGACCAAAATGTGGAAGCCAATATGAAAGTAGATGAAATGTGTCGCATTCAGCGAAAGATAATTACTTGAATTGGAAGTAATGACTTGGGATGTTTGTTATTGTGCAGGACTATCATATGCCAAGGGTATGCAGAGACTTCGGGCGATACAGGTCCCGGATGTAACATTCGCCATTACGACCCATTCAGTCGATGATCCACCCCACGAAGGAATCTGGATAATGTCTTATGTCGTTCGTTGAAGCTTTTGCCGATCGCATCCACCAAGTCTTTGGTGCCTTGGCTTCGACTGGGCAAAAGGCCAAAGGGATCGACCAGCCAAGAGCCAGCCAAGCAGTCTGTGTGATATATCGCCAAGGTCTTCCACCTTTCACAAAGCGGAAGGACCCTGAAGATCTGTTGAACAACTACAGTTTCTGCAAAAAGCTATTATTTTTGCTATTTGCCATACGAACACCAGAAGCACTTGTGTCACAAAGGCAAACAAACAGTAAAGTAATGTAATAACGTATTAACTTCATTCAGAGTCCACTATCTAGTACGGCCTTATCGCCGTTCCATATGTGTTGGGTATTTACATCCAGCCTCCTCCTCATCATTTTATCTCATTCCTTAAGCAAGAGTTCGCTCACTCTTCTCGATAATTGGAGGAGGTCGCTCAACCTTCTTGAAGAGCACGTATTTCTTGAACATGTAAGGAAGCCAGACTTGAGTCTCGTAAGACAGAAACTGCTTGGTAGGAACAGAGAAGACCTGATCCAATTCCTCAAGGGTCATCTGCTTAGTCTCACGAACGAAGCAGAAGATCATACCCCAAGCAATGAGGTTGAGTCCAGCGTAGAATCCGAAGGCTCCCGTGGGAGTCATGACAGTCCTCATACGGGGGAAGGTCAGTCCCAGAATACCAGCGAAGGTGTTGTTGATGCAGACGGCCCAGGCCATGCCCTGCTCACGCTGGATGGTGGGGAAGACCTCGGCGGAGTACTGGAAGGCTACGGGTCCTTCACCGAGGCAGTAGGCGATGGTGAAGAGGTAGATAAAGAGAGCGACGGGTGCGATCTTGGCAGCCTGGTTTGTGGTACCATTGAGGAGAGAGAGACCAGCAGCGAGGAGGAAGATACACATAAATGGGAAAGTAGCCAGTGTCAAGGTTCTTCGTCCCTTGGTATCAATCAGGAAAAGAGTAGGAATGGTAAACACGACCTGAATAGCACCATATCCAAGAGAAGCGTAGAGAGCTTGATCGTGGCTGAAACCACTCTCTCGGAAGATAGTAGAGCTGTAGAAAGAGATGATGTTGATACCGCACATCTGCTGGGCCAACATGACAGTGCTGGCACCGTAGTTGGCACGTCGAATGCGAGGAACAGCGAAGCAGTCCCAGAGACGCTGGAAGTAACCAGAACCAGCAGCCACCTTAAGCTCCTCATGGTAGATGACGTATGAGTAGTAGTAATCGCGGGCACCGATGATAGGGTGAGCTCGGAGCTTGGCCATGGAGACAAAGCCTTGGGAGATCTTGCCGTGCTTCATCAGCCAGCGGGGTGATTCGGGGCAGAAATAGATGCCGATCATGAGGAGGAAGGCGGGGATGAAGGCGGAGCCGAGTTCGAGACGCCAGGCGATGGGACCGACGTCCTTAACAATGACGTTGGCACAGAAACCTAGGAAGATACCTGGTGCTGTTAGTTTCACTGTGAAGGCTATGTTTGTAGTGAGATAAACTTACCAATGACGACCCAGAGCTGCCAGAACATGACGAGGGCACCACGAATTCTAGCAGGAGCCATCTCAGCGGAATAGATAGGCACGGTAGCGTTCTTAGCGCCGATACCAATTCCCATGATGAAACGGATAGCAAACAACTCTTGCCAGTTGCGAGAAAAGCCAGAAGCAATGGGAGTAGCAACCAAGCATGCAGCAGTAATGAAGATCTCTCCACGACGACCAAAGTAGTGGTTGAGGGGATCAACGATGAAAGCGCCGATCAAACCAGCAGTCAAGAAGATGATAGAGTTGATGATACCGACAATCCACTCATCACGTCCTGTACCATCAATGCCAAACTCCTTGGGGAAAGACAGGTTAGCACCATTGGCACCAGTCTGATCCCAACCCTGAGTAGCAGCACCGACAGCACAAAGACCGATAGAGTACCAAAGCATCTTGGATCCATGCCACTTATGGTCCCTCTCGTAGATGAGAGCTTCACGCTCGTCGTCGAGAAGATCGACCGACTCGAAGTTTTCGGGGTCGCGAGCAATGAGGGCTGCTCTACCGAACATCTCGGCGTGTTCGGACATGCCATTGCTCTCGCAAAAGGCTCGGGCGTCGGCGATGGTTTCTTCCTTTGTTTTGCGCTGGAGGGTATATGTTAGAGGGTGTTGTGTTGGTGTGAATGATGGGTCGTACCTGAAGAGGGTTCTCGACAATGTTGACGGCGGCAGAGCCACGGCGGCCTTGGCCAGCGTGCTCCATCATTTCAGCGCCGCCATGAGAGCCGGTTTTGTCATCGTAGTGATGATCGGCCTTGTCATCAGAAGAGTGACCGGGGGAGATGTCTCTGTCAGCCATGATGAATTGAATCAATCACTGAGTAGTTTGCAGAGAGGATTGAGTAAAGAGGAGAAGACTGCAGATCACAAAAAACAAGTTCATGGCAAAGAACGGCCCTGTATATATAAGCTTAAAAATAAAGATACCGGTCTGGCAACCCTCTGGAGTCCAACTCGGCAAGCCGAAGTGCCAAGCCCAGGCAGCAAGTTAACAGTCTTGGCCGGCATGATATCACCCTGCTGCCAAGGTTGGGGAGGTGGAGATGTCTAGTGCTACCCCATGGGATCAGCGCGGAGAAAGGTCTGGGCTAATTGGTTGGGGTAGTGAGGGTGAGATTGCAGAGGGCGGGTCGTGGAACCTTTTGAGACACGATGCTTGTTTTTTTTTACTTGGATCATCAATTCCAGCAGATGATCATTTCCTTGTGTAGAGAATGTTTGTATTAAAATCTCACATGAATCCTACCAACAGAACAGTACTGTATGTACATACTCTTCTTCATTGTTCTTCTTCTTGTTCATATGAGGCATATCTTGCTCAGCTGAGATCAGCCCAATCTCCCTTCCCCATCTCCAATGAATAAACTACCGTTAGATGCGGAGAATAAATGGACTCTAGCCTCCAGGCAACACAATTCTTCTCCCTCTCGTTCGACACAAAGAAAAAAACCAAGCTTTCCCCCTTGTAAGAAATATCCCCGCCATTCCCCACAACGCTGCCAAGGATATCGTGTCTTGGCTCGGAGCAAGTGACCAATTACCTTCGAGTTTATTTCACTGCCTGTTTTTTAGATCAGGAATTGTTGCCCGAGGTTGAGAAATTTACGGGCGTTTGTTCCCGGTGTGAAACTGTAAAATTTTTGCTGATCCTCCACATGTTCTGGTCTGGAGGAAGTGGAGGTTGTCCACAGAATTAGCTCGTCGCTCGGTTATGTCTGGAAGAGCAATTGAGTTTTGTGGCGATGGAGCTTGGGAAGAAATTCTGATGCCTGGGAGCTAGCAATATTTTAGTACGAAAGCGGTTTTTAGTACGGTTGCGGCTCTGGCTTGACCGATGATTAGTGGCGACCTTATTTTTTGGACATGGTCTGATCAGTTCATGTCTCGATTGCTCCGATGGATCATAAAACTTGTGCAGCAGATCTCGTAACAAAGACCATCTTGCACCACGATTCATTACCATACTAGGAAATAATTGACAGAAGTCACAATTGGCTTTAGAGATGTATATTTTTCCTTCGTAAAGTGTTGTTCACAGCGCGTCTGGCCATAAAGGTCATCGACCATTGAAGAGTGCAGGGTAGCATCTCTCGCTTCAAGACGAATGATCCACTACTACCAGTTGGATCACAATCACAAATCAGTGATGTCACCAATAAAGCCCAATGAGGTTAAGTGAGACTGCAATAAGCACCATGCACAATTCAATTGACGTTTTCTGTGCTAGCTAATAAAAAAAGACATGTGACCAACAAACAACCCAGCCCAGCCGGATATGCGTTTTTGGATGATCATACGTCTATACCCTGGTCCTTCTGTTATCCACAATCATCAAGACCTAATTCATCCAAGCTCTCTTTTTTGTCTTTTGTCTTTTGTCTTTTGTACTTTTTTTCTGCTTTTGTTAATGATAAGAGGTTTCTTACCTCTACTGCCTCTGATCGATCTGATTAAAAAATGAAATACAAGCATGCGCAAACTCACCAGGCTCCATCAAACTTACACTGTCTCTTCAAATGACAGTTCCTCCCATCCAAGAAGACCGACGAAAGGATGTTCCTCATCGGGATCTCCCATATATTCGGGGTCATTGCGGTGTAGTTGGTCAAAAGTCCACCTGTGCTCCCACAGGGCCTGGACAAATGCCATCGAAGAAGGACGGTCACGCCCGGCGGGCTGAATATAGTCCCAATCCTCCAGCAGTTCTCCATTAGGAACCTGATGCTCAAAGTCGACAACGACTTGTGGGAATTTCTTATCCCTGGCGTAGAAATTAAAAAGGTCATCATCCAGGGCCGGGGCATCATTCTTTCTCTTGAGAGATGTGTCGATGATCCAGAGGTTAACATAAACCTCTTGCCCCCGGACCATTCTCCATATGTTGCGGAAATTCTCGTCGTCATGAATCGTGCCGTATCGGTTTCTTCGTCATACCATGCTGGATCGAATTCGATACCGACGTGCTCCACTGTTCGGGGAATTACGCCTTGTAGATGTAGGGGTGTTATCGGCCCTCTAGCCGGGTCTCGGAATTGTTCCATGTTGAAGATGAAGAGGTCGCGAGAAGGAGCACCCATGAGACATTGCCGCGGGCCGTCGTCCGAGAAATAGTTCGAAGGATAAATCAACTGGTTAGGGTTGTAGGCGAGAGGTCCTTGTGCGGCCAGGGGTTCGAGTAAAAGCAAAGGGTGTCTATAAGAAGACTGTTCCACGAAATATCTCGATACGACACGCCATGATTCATAGCAAATGAACCACAGAGCACGGTCGATTGTATACGTCGAGATACCTGTCGAGATGTTGGTAGACAAACCATTGTTGGCATTGCCGTTGTTGGGTACATTGCTGTAGCCAAACACATGAACACCAGGACGATCATCCCGGAGACTGAATCTCCAGACCATGGTCTGAAGCTCAGGGGGAACATGGGGAAGACGTGGAACATCCATGATTGTCGATGCTGAAGTAAGAGAGACTAAAGAGATTGAGTAAACCTTGCTGTTGCAGTGGTTAGTTTTGTCGCGGTGGGTGTTCTGATGTTGTTGTGGTGTAGTAAGAGTGGATGAGTTGGAAGTTGGAAGTCGTGAGTCAGGTGGAAGACTAAATACGCGTTGGGAACAGACCGTTGGAATGGAAAACCTAGAACATAGTTGTCACTGCAGTGGGCATATCAGAGGTTCAAGACGCTTGGCTGCACTTTTCTATCCGCACAGAGTGAAACGATCTCTAGGTGAATGCTCACGTGAGGTTCACATAACGAACAAAGAACAATGCTCCAGAAAACGTCATGTAATACAATAAGCTATGAGTCAAGAATACATGAACACAGTCCCTCCATCATTGAGAGTCAGATGATCACTGCACGCACTGAGAGTAGAAATTGTTCGTCGCCTTGCATGTACCAGTAGCGCAGCAGTTGGGACCAGACCAGCCACTTCCACCGCACTGACCCCAGAGAGAGGCGCACTGTTCAATTAGGTCAGGTTATGTTCAAAAGAATCGAGATGGGTGAACTTACGTTGCCAGGCTGGGTGTTCGTAGGAGGATTCTGGGTAGAAGATGAAGGGCGCGCAGAAGTCTGGAGAGTGGTGGTAGGAGGGTTGGTGCTGCCACCGTCATCACCGCCAGGAGCGCCGTTGCAAGAGAACTGTCACGAAGTTAGAATGGAACGCAGAAAATCACTACGTGTTTGACGTACTACCGAAGGGCCGGGGATGGTGTAGCTTTTGAAGTTGGAGTAGATCTAAGATAAACCGTCAATCATCCATACTCAACCAATCATGGGTAAAGGGTAACTTACGTTAGCGGTGTATCCAGGGTCGGTGGCCTTGATGAAGCCAGGAATCTTGACCTGGTTTCCAGGTGTCACGCTGCCTCCACCAGAAACGCTAATCTGGGCGCAGCTGATGTAGAACTAAGTCCCAATTAGCGGCTGTGACGAACAATACTTCTTGACGTCGCTTACCTGAGGGTCACCCGCTGGGTAAGGGTTGTGAATACCCATGCTCTGGATGCGCAGAAGGTATTCGCCGTTGGCGATACAAGCGGGAAGGTTGAAAGTGTAGCTCAAGTACATGGGCCAGCTGGACGAATCACCGCTGAAAGAAGGGCCTGTTCATCTTTGTTAGTCTTCTTTACCCACATGGTCTTTGTTCATACCATACCCCAGTCCTTGATCTTGAACCAGTTTCCACTACCATCATAGGAAGCAGCAGAGCTAGGCGCTTTGGACATGTATACAGAGATAGGTCCCTGGTGGTAGACAGCAGTGTCGAGGCTGAAGGTGATGGAGTCGCCGGCCTTGACCGCGACGGTCTGGGTGTTGGCTCCTGAGGCACCGACGTTACATCGAAGGTCATTAGAAGCGAGATCTATAAGATTGAATGTCAGTCTACTGGTTTGTGAGTCTGGGAGGGAGGATCGTACCGGTGACGGGAGAGTTGTAGTTCGAGTTCTGTCGAATGTACTGAAACACAGGGTACTTGGTCGATCCAACACTGAGCTGCTGGAAGATATAATGCGCAGAGGCGCTCTGAACCAAGGCCACCGCGGCCGCGAAAGAAGTAGCAATCTTCATGGTGATGGGGTTCTGAGGTTGGTGTTGAGAGACTGGCGATCCTGAGATGTTCGTGCATGGACGAACAAGGCAACATATAAAGGTATACCAAGAACCGGGTCAAACGGCACAGACTGGCAAGTGATCACGCATCCTTGGTCATTTGTCAATAAGACTGACACGATGGTACCCTGAGTGGCCTCAATGCGTTGTTTAACCGTTGTTGAGGTCCGAAGACCTAATGGGGAAATGTGCCTTGCAGCCATACCGTTCCTAAATCGGAGGTAAAGAGGACCTCTCTACCTGAGGAATTATTAATATCTGAGCAGTCGCAGTTAACAACATATTGTATATAGAAGACTCAAGTTTGCCTAAGTTCTTTGTGTTCGGTAAGAAGTTGATGGAGGCAGCTTTGTGACTCTGTACGCTATATCGATAGATTTTCACTTTAACCTCAATAGCCTCCTTCTATACTTCGGGAATAAGTACAAGGAGTCAAAACAGAACATGACGGTCTGTCGGATAAATCGGGTGTCCAAGCCGTAATTTCACTTTATCATCTCGGACCGTTGTGCTCCGTGCTCGAAGCAGTAATACGGACATCCACCATCGGAACATTTACCCGGAGTCTGGGAACTTGGGCTTGGCCACGATTGGACCTTTACTGTTTAAGAGCTTTATTATAACCTCTGGTATAAGCTACTGCAGCACGTAGATTTATCATGATAATTTTGCTTAGACTTGTAAATGGACAGAACTAATGTCACTAACCCCATCAAGGATTAGCGTCTAAGCAAGTAGGCAATGCATTGACCGCTCAGAAAAGTCTCCGCTCTGTTCATTAGTCATGAGTAGAATTTATTTATCCTCCATCAAGCTATGACGTCCACTTTGAGGGCAAGAAAGCACAGGGAGCGGCTGGCTTGTGCAGCATGCCGGCAGAGGAAGCTCAAATGTGACCGTGAAAGTCCCTGTAGCAGCTGTGCTCGCAGGAGAGATGTTACATCCTGCTCCTATGAAGTTTCCATCGATAACTCGAACAGCGACCGTCGCCGCCACGCTCAGGTCCAAGCGCGTCTTGACCATCTGGAGCACCTCGTCGGGTCACTTATAGCACAAAGTTCAAATACCACTGTTGGAGTTCAGTATAATACTACCACTGCTGAGCTGCCACACAGTTCGGGCCCTGCAGAACATGCAATCGCAGGGTCGTCTTCCCGCTCTGACCTTTCTTACCAAGGTGGCAGCGGTACAACACACTGGTCAGCCATGCTGGATGACATAAATGCTCTTAGGTCTACGCTCGATCCCTTTGAAGAGATGTACAGAGACGATGGAGATACAAGTACTCTTCAGGCAGGGGTTGAAATAGGAATGGGCGTCATGTTCGGCGCCAGCCTTCCGCAAGCCGTCAGCATCGGACAAATACTCAATACTCACCTTCCATCGCGAAGGAGCGCCGACCGCCTAGTATCTTTATATTTCCGAGTTCGCTCGTATGTCACGCCATACATACATTCAGTGCAGTTTCAGAGGCAGTACGAGGCTTTTTGGAACGACCCTGGCGCCGCATCGCCACTTTGGATATCGATCCTCTTTTCAATGCTGTTCATTGCCACCAACATTTCCCGAACGGGCAAAGAAACCGAGACACCGGGGCATGGATTTACGGTTGCTGCCGCTCAATGTCTCGCTCTGGGCGAATACTTCCGCCCCAAGGCCTTCTGCTTTGAGGCGCTCCTACTTTATATCCATTCACGTTTCATCACCCGTCTAGAAATCTGTCCAGATATGGCCGGTCTTCTTAGCATGCTTGCCCATATTGCCACGGTTTCGGGCTATCACAGAGAGAGTAGCTTTGTTATCCTCAGTCCATTTGAAGCAGAGATGAGGCGTAGAGCGTGGAGTACGTTCACGCAGCTTGATCTTCTGGCGTCGTTCCACCTAGGCGTTCCGTCGAGAATTAGCTTAGCAGTCTCAGATACACGGGCTCCGAGTAATCTTCTCGACTCCGACTTTCATGAAAACAGCGCCGAACTGCCCTCCCCACGACCGGATACTGAGCTAACTGGTGTGTCATTTGGCATCCTCAAGCACAAATTCATGACTATATTCGACAAGATTCTTCAACATGCGCTGGCAAATCCCTCGAACCGGGCAACAGATGCTCAGATTGACGCTTTGGATGCTGAACTCAAGGATTTATACGAAAACCTCCCAGGCTTATATCAACCTCGTCCAATGGCAAATTGTATCGTCGACCCTCCTCAGCTTGTCGTCGCTCGCCTTTGTATATCTTTTGTATACTACAAAAGCGTATGTGTTCTTCATCGTCCACATGTGATCCAAAAACGAGATGAGAGCGTTAAGCAATGCTACCTAGCATCGTCTTCCTTAATAACCTACCTCCTAGAGGTTTACGGGGAGTGCAAGCCTGGGGGGCAGCTGGAAACTGAGGAGTGGTTCGTGAGGAGTATCACTTGGCATGACTTACTACTAGGTGCGACCACACTGTGTCTTGTGGTCTACGCAACAAACCAGTTCACGGAAAGACTTTCCGTTGACCAAGCGAGTGTACAGATTCTGTTGGAAAGAGCGAGAACGACAATTCAAAATAAAAAATCAGAAGATGGAGCAGGGGCACGATCCAGAGTTCTATCAATAGTGGAAGGTACAATTTATCGTTTAAGGACGCAAAAAAGTAGCGGAGGAATGCGAACAATGGCCGATATACCGGCATTACTACCAACCAGCCCCATGCGAGCATCACCAAACAGAAATGAAGGCACGAGCTGGAATCCTGGTGAGGGTGACCAGCTGCCATACGAAACTGATTGGGACTATCTCAACGAACTGTTTGGTACCACTCATCACGAGATGTTTACAACACCGGAATTATAAGGATTGTAAAAGTAGGTATAAAAGTTAACTTATCGCAATGGCTAGTACTACGTGTTATCTGAGCTGAGTATCTACCTGCGACCTTGGTTCCTTCTATTGCGGTAAGAGTTAAATCCTACCAAGCCTGAATGCCCTGCTTTGATACGACTTTGCCAACGTCTTCATCCCTCACTCCCTCCAAAACATCCTTAACAACTGCGACTCCAATAGCAGGGTCAATCGCACCTTGTGTTTTGTTCTGCTCATGACCAACACCGAGACCAGTTGCTAGGTATCCAGGGCTAATGGCCCATACCTTGACACCATCCTGACCAAGAAGTCGAAACCATTCCCTGATAGTGAGTTAGTTCTGTTCTCTTGTACTGGCCTGATTCCAAATACCTCATCATCATGTTCATTGCGGTCTTACTGCTTCGGTATGCGGGCAAATGGAAGTTGTTCAAGGTCTTTGGCCAACCTTTGCTGGGCTGATTGTTGGCTGGAAAGTCGGGATTTTCAGACCCGGCAAGAGAGGATGTACCGCTGGCGATGAACATAAGTCGGGGATCATCGGACTTGAGAAGCAATGGGGCAAAGCTCCAAGTCAGGATATGGGTCCCGGTGACGTTGACATCATATGTTTTGTTCCACATTTCTCTTGCTGTCATCTTGCCAGCAGTCAGTTGTTGATCAAGCTGAGCACCTTTGATTCATCGCCTGGTCAGTATTGCGGAATTTATCATTGAAGCAATATATTCACCTGCGTTGTTGATGAGGGCATCAAGTTTCCCATACTTGGCCTTGACATATTCAAATGCAGGGGCAATGGATGCATCATCTTCAATGTCAACTTGAATTGCGTGGAGATGGCTGGATGGAAACTCGTTCTTGAGGGTCTTGATGGCTTGCTCAGCCTTTTGGATGGACCTTCCTCCGACCAAGACCTCATACCCTTTATCGGAACTGCAAATAGCCTTGACAATTTGGAAGCCGAGACCAGTGTTGGCACCTGTAACAAGCACGAGCTTTCGTCCGTCCATTTTGCTGGAGCCTCTGTATTGCAGGATTGATATTAGTCTGAGAATAATATGAATTGAGAGTCTAATAATTCTCAAGTGTTTTATGGTTTTGTACCGGATATTTATAACTGAAAATAATAATACGTTCAGAGAAAGCAGGTGTCTTGCTGTCTATCTCTAGTATGGAAATCTTCGTTATGATTGGACGGGGTTCATCTTCCCCACAGTTTCTCGGCCGTCAATTCCGTTCTTAATGCGTGGAGATAATTGTTGTATCGGCCGACAATCTCCGTTGCAGCTAAGTCCTGTTTGCAAAGCACAGTCTTAACTCTTTGAACAATTATCGATATGACAATATTAATGTTATAACTTTTATAAGTGACTTACTTTTGTTTTCAGTACTATGCACAGCATTGACCTAGCTGTTTGGAGTCTTTACAGGTTTTAACTGCACTTCTTTATTTACATAAACATAGTCTTTAATGTCGTTTAAACACTTGTCTGAGTCTTTGGTCGGAAGGAGTGGGCTTTTCGAGACGTCGGAACCTATTACCTTTCTAGGCCAGACAGCCGATTGACCCACAAAGAACCGAGGTGTATATACTAAGTGGAACTTCAAGACAGAAGCTTAGTTTGTCTTGTGCCAATGTTGAGGACATTTACCTGATTGTTGGGGCAGAAAAGAATGAGCATAAAGCGAAAGGTTTTATAAGGGACTTAAAGATATATTTGCTCTGTTTTGTTTTGTTTTGTTTGTTTTTACCTTCTTTGAACTATCTATACATAACACGGAAATGACAGCTCAGGCATCAGCGTGGATGACCAACACCAGTAACCATGTCCCCCTTCTGGTTGTGTTACTGGCCACGTGCTATTTCATACGGGTGCAAGCCCTCCGATACCGTCGTAAAACACAGATCGAGGCCCCATTTGCTGGCAACAAACGATCTTTGTCAAGCATGACGACAAAAGAAGCCCACGATATCGTTGCCCAGCTACAACTGCTGGAGTTTCCATACGCGTTCGAAAAAGCTCGTAAGATAGCTTTGCTTAAGGTTAAGAAGAAGTGTTTTGCCCTTAGAAAAGGTTACCTTTGAGACTAACAGTGACCCAGGCTGGTGGTATACCAACCATGTCTAAGCTATTTGCCGTAACAGGTCAGAACAACAAAAGAAACGCAGGAAAGCGGGCCATCGATACCCAAATTCTTCTTCGCGAAGCACAGTCTCAGCCCCGAGACTCCGATCGTTATGCCACCGCCGTCGCACGAATGAACCATCTGTACGTAACTCCGTTACCTAGCTCTGGCGTCGTCGTCCTAGTGGAAGTTACTAAAACACACAATCAGGCATGCTCGGTATCGTCGAGCAAATAAGATCACAGATCCAGATCTGTTACACACTCTTGGTGATGGCCTTGGAGAGATATTCAAGGTCATCCAAAAAGAGGAATGGAGACAATTAACCGATGTGGAAAGATGTGCGCTTGGGGTATTTCACAAGAACCTCGGAGACGACATGGAGATTCCATTTGATCCTCTTCCTAGTAACAAGGAAGGGTGGAACAGCGGGCTTGACTTCTCCGAGGAGCTAGACGCCTGGACACTTAAGTACGAGCAGGAGGTGGCTCGACCAACAGCCACGAACGACCAGTACGTTCGGGTTTATGTTGATTCAGCTGTTTCCAAGATGCCAAGATTCGTGGGAGTCACTATCAGAAAGATTTTGGCCGAGAGCTTGGACGAAACTATGCGCACAAGTCTATGGTTAGTTGATCTTTTGAGGAATAAATGCTCACAAATGTACGCACAAAAGCTAACATTGATTTTTGCTACCAGCCTCGAGTCTCCTGGGTTTCTTCTCAGTGGACTTATCAAGCTTATCCGGGTTTTACGTATCACGTACCTGCGATACATGGCTCTTCCACGTGCCCACCCTGTTAGGCTTGTCGCCGAACACCCAAATTCAGGCACTACTCATTTCAATTTTGACCAACTTAGTTTTCAGCCTTGGTATGTAAAACCAAGCTTCTGGGCGTCATGGGGACCTGCTGCTCTATTGCTCAGGACATTCGGTGGCAAGGCGCCGAGTTGGTCCAAGGAAAAGTATCAACCACAAGGATACGATTTGATGACCATCGGTCCTGATCCTCAGAAGGGGAAAGGCCTAGAAGAAATGGCAACAGCAGTAGGTGTTATCAAGGCAAGAGGAGTGGCAACATGCCCTTTCTCTGAAGGTCTGGGCTCTTAAAGCACATCAAATGGCCGGGTAGTGGTTCAGATTGACCATGACAGCAGCAACAACTCAAACTCTACTCCTTTGACCTTCCACAGTATAAATTACACTTCTTAAATCTTTTTCATGCTTTATGATGTTAGGCTTGCTTTGACAGGCTTACTGTGCTCTCGTCTTGCCCATGGTAATGTTGAGTGTAGTGTATAAGATGGCTACTATGTCTTGTGTTTCTATTCTTCTATAGCACCCAACGAGGACATGTATATTGATGCAGGGACACTAGTAACTCTGAAATATCTATTAATGCGCTATGGCTCTCTCTTTGTTTTGGACACTGTGGATGATGACCAATCTTAATCTCCCATTGACCACCAATATCTTTCCAGCTGCTCGTCTCCATACCCACTACCACACTCCGTGGCACAGTTGCTCGCTCTTCACTCACATGGCGCGCCAGAGCATATGTCCTCGACAGCTATGGCTGTAAATAAGTCGTCATAACTTTGGGGCTATGGCTACCAACGGGACTCTTTACAAGGAAAAGAGTCAGGGTGAGATTCCATGTGCAACCAGGGGTCAGGGAACGATTAGTTCTAATATACCTCTTTAAATTGGTTAGTACGAGCTTCAACCTAGGAAATCAACTCATTTGTTTAAGCCAGACTGACGGAACTTCATAGGCGAACAACGCGGAGTGACGACTGCTGTTAATCTCCATGCTAGTGATGAAACATCGGTTGCATGACATCTTATTAGTCCTTCCTTAACAGGGGACTACCATGATCAAGGCTTTACGTGCGCCTCGGCTCACGGCGAATGCATGAATTGGCCGGTGCAGGTTTGAGAGTTGCCCAGACCCTCTACAGCAGAATCAGGGCTGGCAATCATTTTGTTGGGATGTCATGTCTTCACACTCGGGCCGACAGTACTCCATGAGCGTGGACACGAGGTCGATCGATACTTGAGGTGGCTAAATTGTTGAGTCGGTGTTTTTTTCTGGCGACCCACATAGTCCCGAAGGCCGAGGCACATCACCCTAAACTGAAAGCATCGTGACAATAACCTGGAGCGTGGGTCTTGTCGATGTAAGAACCCTTCTACCTTATTCTTGCTCCTGGATGGCTTATCTAGGGTTGGGGAAACTTTGCCTGAATTCGGCTTACATCAACACATCCACTTCATTGGACTCTAGTCTAGGAGTTATCTGTGGAAAAGTCCTCGGCCACGAAACCAGCGAATGGCGTCCAAAGGGTTGACAGTATTTCAGTCGAAGCGAAACCATAGTCCTCAGAACTATCAAGCCACTGCGTAGTCTCGATTTCCCGCGTTTCTGGTGACACCGCCGGCTCTGGTGAGATGATCTCAGCTTCTCGAAGGCTTTTCTCGACCATGATCCTGGCGTGGTTGAATAACTTGTACGCAGCGTCGGCAGAGATATAAGATTTTCGCATCTCCTGTAGAGCCAATAGACAGACGGCCAGGTTGTGCTTTGCCAGTTGTGTAGATGATGATTTGGACGACATCATCTCGAGCAGAAGGACTTGAATCGGAGGGCCAATTGTCAGGACGCTAATAAACTGTCAATGCAATAACTAAAGCCGGTGTCAACATACATACGTGACCGTCTGAGCAAACTTCATCAGATCCTCTGCCATCATAGAATTGACGGCCTGTGTTGCGTGAGAAGCTGCAGTCCGCACCTTTGCCTTTACAAATGCTTTCCAGGAATCCTGCTCGCCTGCTGGAACTTCATATGGTGTTTCAAAGAGGAACGGTCGGTAAAGACTTATGATTGCCGCCCTACAGCTATTTAGTCACTGACAATCTTTTCGTCCCCCGAGACTTACTGAGTATGGAGCCGAAACTGATATAAGTGGGATGCTAGAACGGGGCTTTGGTCGTTGTGGTCGTCAGGAAAACCGTTAGCACGAATTTCTTCTTCGTCTCTCTTAATGGCCGCTTTCGAGGGCCTTGCGCTCTTCATGCTGTAGTTAGTCGATAGGATCTCTCCCATGATACGTGTCACTTCAATCAGTTTGAGCCACATTCTGAGCAGTCTGCCAAGCTGTTCAGGTAAGTATTGTAGATATTCTGGGGAGCAGTGGAGGCTTGTATCGTAAAGCCCAGGCATCGAAGTTGAGCAGTGATCCAAAGATATCCGCATTGGGCGGCCTTGGCCCATTGACAGCCATACTTCGCGGTAGTATATGCACCACCAGACACGACGCCATAGAGGCTGTAATCCATCTCGCACTGGAGATGCCAACATGTGAAGGCCGATGGTATGAGAGAGGCTGATGGCAACCCCATTCCAATGCCAAGGACCCAGGCGATCCTCAGCATCGGCATAAAAGTGACCCATGAGAAACACAGACTGGATGAGGGTAATTTTGTTCTTCTCGTAATCTGCATCATACAATGTCTGCGGAATCTATCAGCAAGTTCGATCGGTACTGAGATGGTGCGAGAATTGAGTTTCAAAGTACCTTCGCTCGTTGAAAAGCTTTGTGCTTGAAAGCAAGCTGAGAATCGTAATAGTTTTCGGCAAACAAACTGTCCTCAACAAACTATACCCGTCAGCACGCGCGCCAGCTATTCGCGCAGTCGAACATACACTTGCAGCACACATAAATATGTTCCATAGAAGTAACAAACTGAGTTGGCCTTTGCAGTACTTGTTGAAAAAGTCCTCGGGATCCAAGGCTGGCTCAAAAGGATGGACATAATGAAAGTAGGCTTTGATCAGAGCTTCCCCAAGCGGGTGGGGTGGTAAGGAAAAGCATCCCTTGAACCGAAGGTATTCTATCTCTTCTGGTGCAAGAGATTCTAGTGAGGGCATGGCCACAAAAGCATGATTGCTATTGTTTGATCTTCCGGGCTTGCAGACATCTATGACGAAAGCTGGTCCTCTTTCATCACCTATGGGTGTCAAGATCGAATCTTTCATGGGTCTAAGATGGGTCGTTTACCTGGGTAAAACGGAACTCGGTTCCCATCATTCTCACGCTCCTCGAGAATTTCGGCCCATGCTGATGTGGCGTTGGCAATCGGTGGTGAACCTGTTCTACTAAGGCTCTCAGGTTGCCTGGATTCAACAAGCTGTGTGTCCAAAGCCCCACCAGCTTCGTAACCTTCTGCGCTGCTGTCGACGGAAATGGTTTCCCGACTAGCCGCAGCAAATGAAGGAGTTGTGAGCTGTTGTAAGTGATCAGAAGATTGATGAGCAGTCGTGTCAGAAAGTGAGTTCCAATGATGTGGGTCATGGTCATTTGCTTGACTGACAGTATCCTGGTGCGGAATCACGGTTTGCGAAGTCCTGAGTTGTGGCATTGAAAGGCTCTGTGCCGCCGGTATCGGGCTGCCTTGCGTCACCGAGTCAGACACGGCAAGCAGAATATCCATATTACTGTATTCATTAGCTATCTGATTTATCTCCAGGTGGGAGGCAGCCTTGCCGTCGCCGCTTGCGCTTTTGCACCTCGCAAGGGACTTTGTCCAGAGCGCAGTTCGCGCACGGGGGGCCAGATAAGGTGACGGTGCACCTAACTTTACGAGCATGGCAAGCCTTGCATGCTACATGGGCCCGGTTGTATGGCCTGTCAGTCATTGGAGGAAATTTGACTCTCATCCAAGCTTAGGTTTTGGGAAGTGAAGGAGGATCGTGGAGGTGTATGAGGTAGTTGCCTCTGAATCTCTTGTTGGGGTTCCTCGGTCGAGTGACCCACATCGGCCTCGGCAACTTGTGGGGCCCAATAAGTACACTCGGCAGATTGTACCTGGTAGCACCTACTTGTGTGGATTATAGTAGTGATTAAGCTTTCGGCCTGTGTGGTAATAAGTATCATATAAGAAATCTCGTGAACCCAAGATCCCATCAGATAATCGCAGGACTACAAAGTTCACTCTCACCATGTCGTCGACGATTGCTGTCCCGGCTTCCTATTCTTCACTACTTTTCAACGACATCACCGTCTCTCACGTACCAGCGGATTCACCTATAGCTACAAAGGTCCTTGTTGTAGCTTTTAATCGTCCGGCAAATCATAATGCCGTCACTGAGAACCTCCTCACTGAGCTTGAAACAGCCTATCGAGTTATCGACCGAGATGAACGAGTACGAGCTATCGTCCTTACTGGTACAGGCAAGGCATTCTGTACCGGAGCCGATCTACAGGTTGGATTTACTCCGCTGGTGGCTCATAAAGAAAGGGAAGAGTCAATCTCCAAGTATAGAGATCAGTGCGTACTTACACGACAGACTAGCCTATCCGTGTACTAACACATACTCAGAGGCGGACAAGTGGCTCTAGCCATAGCTAACTGCACCAAACCCACCATTGTCGCTATCAACGGACCTGCAGCAGGCTTTGGACTTACTATCACCTTTCCTGCCGCTATTCGCGTGGCTTGGTCTGGAGCTAAACTTGCTCTACCTTTCGCGCGCCTGGGCCTTACCCTTGAGTCTTGCAGTGCCTTTTTCCTTCCTCGACTGATCGGTCTAGCTAAGGCCACTCATATCTCTACGACTGGTGCAACATATCTGGCCTCAGACCCGCTTGTCAGCTCACTATTCTCAAAACTTCTTCCAACTCCAAAAGATACTGTGGACTACGCCGTAGGACTTGCAGAAGAAATTGCAGAGAATACCTCGCTGACCAGCACTAAGCTGATGAGGGACTTGTTGCTGTATAGCCCTGATACTCCCGAGGAAACGCATGTGTTGGATTCCAAGGTGTTTCTATCTGTTGTCGGGTCAAAGGATAATATGGCCGGTATCAAGAATGCAATGAAGGATAAGAAGCCAGAGTTCAGCGGGGAATTTGGTCGAGAGTCTGTACCTTTCTGGCCATGGTGGAAGTCAAGGAACAGTGGTCTTCCAAGTGTAAAACTCTGATCCCAGACAGCGCGGGTTGGTCAGGTGTCTCCGACCTCGCCACAATTAGAATACATGTTTTCTCGTATTGGCTACCTATAGATCGTGCCGCGCATGACCTGGCATACGCAAGTAACCTGATCGTAGAGGTGTGTGACTGAAGCGTGCGACTTAGCGTATTGCCCGTAGACCCGGCAAAGTGGTGACCAGACGCGTGGAATGGAAGAGAGCTCGCGATGCCACTGCTAATCCACCACACCAGCGAAGTCTCCTAAGAGGGAGGGAGTACCTCGAGGACGGGCTCCACACAGCTAGACCACAGCCCCGATAGGGATTCTTCGTCTAGTTCATGCTCTTCTTCTATCTCGCCCGCCATGTCTCTGGCTATTCCGTGACGGGTCAGGTCTTCCATTGTTGACGTATTCTAATTAAAGATTTCTTTGGAGGAATTTAGTCTTGTGTAATGACATGTCGGGAAGATTGATCGATCGGATGCCAGATGTGGTAAGGAGAATAGCATCGCTGCTGATGTCGGAGTTATTTACAACAACAATTGGCCCTTCCGAAGCACATGCCCTCAACTATTCTAGCCTCGGCGCCATGAGAAATCACTCATACCCAGCCAGCTTGCGAATTTGGTCTAGGCCTCTTTCAAATTCCCGCGCTACGTCTCCGCGTCCACGCCGGGTTCCAGTTGCTGTAAGTCCGAGCGTCAACTTGATAGGTTCAGATGCTTCGGATCGCAGATTCTGGAATTTCTCAGCTAAATCGGGGTGGCCTTGTCGTATTTAAGATAGATTATCCCAACCATTAATTAGGTACCTACGGATAAGCCATCGGCTTTGTGAAGTTTTTCCACAGGTCAGATTGGTGCTTTTAGAGTTAGGCAGCAGCATTAAATGTAGGCTCAGTTTGTAGTTAAGACTGTAGATCCTTCTAGAGAGTAGTGGGGTAGAGTAGTAGGAACTTACACGGGCTTTTAAATCTTCGCTTTAGCAAAGGTAACCAACCATTTAGACGTTACAATTTAGATACTATGAGGACTCAGATAAGTTAAAACTCAACTTAGTTATGAACCTTCTGTAATTGCAGAAACTGTCTAATTGGTCTTTTTTACAATTAAAGGAATAGATGCTAGGGGTAGCGTTGACAGTTAGTGAAAACTCTAAACCACAGATAATCCTTGCGCGGAATTTGCAATTGGCGTTGATACTTCTTTTACATGACAAGAACATCATTCGAGCTAAAATTACAAGCTGAAGCGCTTCTATAAAAGAAGAGTTCACCGCACCTTGAGCTACATTACTCCAGCAAATAATTCACATCATCTCACTATTACTTTACCAACATTTATCGCAAAGTCCTATCTCTACCGCTATGAAGCTCAACATCATCTTGGGTCTTTCTGCGCTTGTGTCAGTGGCACAGGCTGCACCTACTGAAGTCAAAGGCGGCCAGTTGATGCGCGCTGTATGTTTTCTCACCCAAACATCGAAGGGCTGATCTAACCCTGTCTTGCAGCGTGACGTAAACACTTGCAGGGCACCCGGCCCGCATCAGTGTGCAGTAATTGTTTGGGCCAGTCTTGCAACACTTGGCATCCCCGGAAGTACTGTCGGCGGTTCTGGAGTCAACGTTGTCGATGGCGCCTGTGGCACTATTATTGCTGCCGGCAAGCTTAAACGCGACAGCCCTGGCTTTAGTGCCGACTTCACCACTACTTACGGTCCTCACTTGTACTTTGGCGCAAACAGTATCGGCCTTCGAAACATCGGCGGTGTCAGGTACCAATACAATGGAAGGAGTTACAAACAGGAGAATTGTTTCAGCACCGCTGGTACAAGCGGAACTATGGCTGTTGATGCTATTCAGTGTAACTTTGACTGTTAAATAAGTCATAGCACACAATGCGCAACTGTACTTACTTAAAGACCGTAATTGGCTTCTATTGAAGTATAAGTTATACATCCAACATTGCGCAAGTAGTTAGCTATGATGGCCCCTTAGACTATTGTGAATAATACGGCTTTTGCTACAGGGTTTGATTGAAAGGGCTGTTCCAGCTAGTCCAGATATTGACATGCGATCTATCACGAAGAATATAGCCCTAATCCACTGTTATCTTCAGTAACAGGGGTCCTTGTTTTTGGGGTCAGTGGCCTAGCGGTCTATTTTACGATCAACCCTCACAAAGCCGGACATTTTAGGTCTTGAACCACGTGGCGAAACAAAGACTTGGCGAAGTTGGCAGACATGTCAGTGGCGAGCCAGAACAAATTGCAATGAGGTTAGCTTGGAATCGATGAACCTGAAAGTGGAAGGAGGTTTCTGACCGTGCCAAATTGGTTTCATCTCGCCAAGCCCTGACTACCTTAGTGGGTTATGCCCCGTCCAAGCTTACAAGTAATTTCTAACATGTCCCATAGCCTGAAAACAGTAAGGGATAAACGTGAATGAGTTCTACATAAGCATTCATAATGAAAGAAACATATAATGGTCTATTCCACTTCCTGACACCTGGATAAGTGAGAATGATGAGTAGACGGGTAGCTTGAAGATTTCGTAATCACGATTCTACAACAGGTTAGAAGCATCGATTAGCATCGGCCGGATGGTCCCATTTATTACTCTTTTGATCAGGTACCACATGGCCTGTGGGTTTCCATCGGAGATAATTCCCATTCGAAACAATAACCTCAACCACTATTCCATTTCAAGTAGGTATTAATGCAAGGTAACAGGCACAACAATTAGATGAAACAAATACACAATCAGAGATACTAACAACTGGACACCATAATTAATTTTTCATCGGAGTCTGCCGATAGATTCCAACATTTGCCTGCCGGTTCTGGTGCTTATCTACATAAATTGAAACCTGGAGTCAACGGTCGTACCTTGGACATGGTCTCGATGTGGAAGGTTACAGACCATAAGCATAATCTAGGTACATCGCGTGATCGTCTTTCTACAATTCGTATTGGTCAATTGACCAAACCCAGAGATGCATCATCTGTAGTAATCGTATCTACGTCCTCGATCCGGCATCTACATCGTTTCAATTGAACGCCAAGGCTGCACGAAGAATATCCACAATGCAACCACTATCAGCCACCAGGTTTCAACAAGTGATATGCAATAGCATCTGAAATATCATATAAACAATGTTACTGACTGGGGAAGGTGATCCTCGCGCCCCAGATTTCTCTTCTCTCTTCCTGGCACCATAGTTCCTCACCATGGCATCGCCTTCCGAAAATAGAGGGCCAGAGCTGATGGCTGTTATGATTGCTTTTTTTGCCGCGTCTTTTGTTTCTTGTTTATTACGACTTTATGTGAGAACGTTTATAGTCCGTGCGTTGAAACCGGATGACTGGTTTATGGCCCTCGCGATGGTATGTTTACCTGTCAATTAACGACGATCCCGGCAGCGGCATGAGCCTTTATTGATTGTGTTCTAGACGACTTTTACCCTATATTCTGCCTTCTCGATCTACGGTATTACACAGGGCACCGGACAACGCCATGACAATCTGGAACCAACACAGATCACTAGAGCCATGATGGTAAATATTCGGACCCATAAGAATCATACATCCCTAACGTTTGTTTCTGTATAGTGCTTCTGGTTCGGCTATATCTGGTACAGTCTAACGATGGTGGCCTGCAAGTTATCAATCGGCCTTTTCCTGCTTCAGGTAGTGACTCGCCAACTACACAGGTGGATAATCTATATTACGATGGTCTGCTCCACCATCGCTGGGGCCCTCTTCTTCTTTATTTCTATTTTCCAATGCAAACCTATATCCTATGCCTGGGATAAATACCAGCCAGGGAAATGCATTGATCTTAATGTTGCTATCTCCCTTACGGTTACGTATAGCATCACAGCTGTTGTCACCGATCTCATTTTCGCCATACTGCCAGGGTTTATTATCTGGAAGTTACAGCTTAAGAAGAATACGAAATATTTCCTTATTCCGCTACTTGCTATGGGCTGTCTGTAAGTGGGCCATCTCTCCTGGATTCCGTCCCTTACTATTATACTAATGATGAGTATAGTGCAAGTGTTGCTGTCATCGCTCGATTCCCATACTTGGCGCTGTTTAAGAAACCCGACTTCCTCTGTACGTCGATATCAAGGCTCCTTTTCTTAAAGTGGACTTGACGCAGTTGACTGACTTTTTATTGATAGGGAATACCGTTGATGTTGGAATTTGGTCAGCGATCGAGCAGGGTTTAGCAATAACTGCAACAAGTCTAGCGACCTTGCGGCCGTTATTCAAACTTGCTGGATTCCGCCTTGGCCTTACTAGTGAGCCTTCGTTCAGGGCATCGAGTTACAGATTAACGACACGTACTGCCAGGCAAGACCAAGGGCAAGGCGGCTTATCGAGAGACGACAGTTATAGACTTCCGTCTATCAAACGTCCGCCAGTAGCTTTAGATAGGTCACAGTTTAGGTTGAGCCCAGGATCACTGGAAGATGGTCAGAACAGGATCCAGAGAAAGACTAGATGGTCAGTTTTGTCTTGGAACCATATTGACAGCGAAAGCAAGGAAGAGCTGCATTGGGCAGGGCGGTACAATGTCCAAACATAGTTGTATTAAATTTTTCTAGTGTTTCTGTAAGAAATCTTATCACTAAATAGAAGGGAATGATATCTGATGCTGTGTAGCAGCTATTTGTCAGTGGCCAACAGAAGTATGATTGGCAGTGATGTTGAAAACAAGCATGATATGATAGCGTCGGCATCAGCGTCGTCGGCCCGGCCGCGCGCAGCAGTGGTGGCGTTGTCACGCGAATGGTTTCTTATCTTCTGACGTGGCCAAATTGCAAATGGCAGCAGTTGTGGCACATCATGATTCGATCCTTCAAAGCTTGCATGAATATTTCTTTGACGCGCAATATAGCAATGCAGTCAGAACCTGTATGGGCTTGACCCCACCATACCAGCTTTCAGACTCTGTTTTCCTGTGTTACACAGACTACTTTGGGAACACACAGCTTTTATAGAAGCTTCTGAGTCAATCATTCCACCGCCTAATTCCGAGTCCTACCGCGCTTTTATTTGTGTTGATACGACCAGACTTCTGCAGGGTGGTATCCGTTATAAAATAAATTACGCTGACCTTTCATTTATGTCCCCCGGATCTCATTGTCCCAACATATTGAATATCGCCCTGAGCAAAGATGTCTCAAGCTGGGTTTGTTACTTTCCTACCTATCGAGTAATTACTAATGCTAGTAGGACCCTTCGCAGGATAGGCAACCTGTACCTCGTTCGGCAGCTTCCGGAAGTAGTCCGAGTACCATGTTAGTTAACGATCCTTTGCTTTTTGCATATTTAACAGTTTGATAGGAGGGTGTCAGTTCACTCAGAGACACGAGAGTATACAAGTACTGTTCTTTTTCCTTATCTTCATGATTGAACACTGACTTTAGGTAGACATATCTTTGGTTGACGAGGAAGCATGGTCCGATCTGGGTGAGCCTGTCGCCTGGGCGGGTTCCACCCACAGCCAACTCACAAACGGCGACTCCGCGGAAGCATCGTCTGATATGGACGAATCCCTCAACTCGATGGTTATTACGGGTGATCAAGTTCAGCCCGGCAACCTCGAGGAGTCATGCTTTGATACGGATAATTCGGTCAACATAGTGGCCTCAAGTAGTAACCAGGTACCTACGAGCGACACAGTCCCCGGGTTAGTAGGCTGCCCTTGTACACTTATTTCCCTATACTTGCTTGCCACTGCTTCTATTACAGCCCCAACGATGTATTCGTTGCTGTCATGGGAGTCACTGGCTCGGGCAAGAGCTCCTTCATTGAAAGCTGTTCAGGCCAATCTGTTATAACCGGTCACGACCTGGAATCTTGTGAGTCGATTCGTTTCTACATCCAAACCCGATCAAGGGCTTTCGGCTAATTGTCGTTCAAACACACAGGCACGACAGACGTTCAAATGTATCGCTATCAAATGACACCGGAGCGCGCTGTCTGGCTCATCGACACGACAAGGCTCGACGACACAAATAGACTGGACACAGACGTCCTGACAACAATCGCCGGACACCTTGTTAAAAATGCTTACGAGGCAAAGATTCGTCTTCATGGAATTATATACCTTCATCGAATAAACGATAACCGCATGTCGGGTGAAGCCAAGACAAACAAGGACACTTTTCAGGAGCTTTGTGGCAATGACGCTCTCAAGAAAGTGTTCCTCGCTACCACTATGTGGGATGAACTCAAAGACCTTACAAAGTACAAACAAGCTGAGATTCGAGAACAAGAAATAAAGCGAAGGCAAGAATTCTGAGGTTACATCTTAGGAAAAGGCAGTTCGTATCATCGATATGAAAACACCGAAGAATCTGCACGAGACATTGTCAACTCGCTCGCCAAACACAATGAGCCAATCGTGAAAGCACTACAGAAAGAGATAGTCGACGACCATCGAACCTTGATCCAGACTTCAGCTGGCCATATTCTCCATGGCTATATAATCAAGATCCAAGAAAGCTATGAGAAGAGAATTGAGAAATTGGAGAAGGATATGAGGGAAGCGATTGATGCTGAAAGACAAACTGCATTACAGGAGAAGCGAAAGCAATATGAACAAATGATTGAGGATGCCAAATCCAGCACGCGCGCTCTCGATGTGACGATAGGCGCATTGGCAGAAAGGGATGAACTAATTAACAAGATGAAGGAAAAGATGGAAGTGGAACAAAGACAGCTTCAGGTGGAAGAAGAGAAGAACGAGTTGGAAAGAGCCAGGCGCAGGCAGGAGCAAGAGGAGAGGAAGAAGAAGAGGAGAGATAAGAGTCGAGATCGAGAGCTTCGGAAAGTTCGAGACAAGCTCGCTCAGCAAACCATCAGACAGGCTGTGATTATAGACAGGAATAAGAGACGTACCGAAGGGGCTTTCGACTTGCCGTATTTGGTCTCTATGACTAAAGACTGATTTTTCGCGTCAAGCCGATTGCAAATCAGAACGTAAGGGAATTCACCATGCCACTGACTCGCCCGCTCCCTAAGGCATAACTGACGGACATTGCTAAATGAATGCTTCCAACACTCGAGAGAATACCGGATCTTCCTGGCTGTCCTGGGTAACGTATGGGACCAAGTTGGCTAAAGGGGGCACCCCTTGGATGGCTCGGTATGAGAACGGAAAATGGTGTAAGTTTCCGAAGATTGGGGATATCTTGGACGCAATGCTGACATTGTCTTGGCTAGCGTTTGGCCTGGGTCATGGGGGCTACCCAGATTTAAGGAAAGAACTCTCGAAACGCGGGCGTTCGACCCTGACATACTGCGTTCTCGGACCAAACCAACGATACTATGCAGAGTGGGGTACTCGCTGGTACGCTCGGGCGCCAAAAGGTTTGCTGGCTAGACTTCAGAAACTTGAGAGAGGAGAGCATGTTATTTCGCTTTCATTCGGTTACGGCGACACATTCCTCCTCTCATATGGCCGTCGCGATGCAACCGATGACCTAGGTACGTACTGGAATCTCGATGGTCATTATCCAGCTCTCGAGAAGTTCCTCAAGAAGGAGAGCCTCTCAACGTTGTCGTGAGTCTTCTATCAAAAAAGTACAATCTTAATTTACAGAGCTCACAAAAAGCAGCAAATCGCACTAGATCCAAGGAGCACCACCGACTATGCTATTATAACGGAAAAGAACGATAAATACAGTTTGGAAGTCCTTTCGTCGAGGAAGGAAGTTGAAGAGGGGATATCAGCCTGGTGGGCGGATAGTAAGCCTTCTTAGAGTCATCAATATTTCTTACCTGCGGAGGGCTAGACTACCAGATTATAGAGTGCTGTGGTCCGAATGCAGATTCATAGCGTTTCCTAGTTGTTTACGTGCAATAAGAACGAGGCACAATGAAATTAACTATACACAAAAGATCACTAGAAGTCACTGGAAAATTAGTATCTCTGTTCATTGAACTTGAATAAGAGGCTATGATCATAAATTGGTTCGAGGAGAGAGATTAGGATTTAAATACATAGTGTAAGCGGCAGGGGTAGTGATGTGGCTTGTCGATGTTACGTTATGACAGCTTACGTTAAACTGAATGACAAGCCACTGGGAAGACGTGAGGGTTACGTCGGGCAGAGTCGCCTGTCAGCCTACAGTCAGTGTGTTCTTCCTACACTGTAAGTAGTAACGTGGTATGCTAAAGGTATAATCCATTAGACCTCCTTCCATCTACGTGATGAACTGCGTCGATGTAAATCATATCCCCACGGGAAACTCACAAAGCAGGTTCGCTGCATTGGTAAATTGAAAGGCACAGCACACAAACACACAACAGTCCGTCACGATAGAACTTTGACTTTAATCATGGGCTATACTCTTTCCTGGGACAGTATTCAAATCTACGGCGATGAGATTGTTTGCGTGCATGCTTTGTAGCATTGGCCTCTGAAGAAAACTTAATAAATATGTGCAACTTGTTCTAGTTGAATACAAGCACGCCGTTCTCGTTGCTAATGCGGTCATCCAGATTGATACCCTGTCGCTCCCTGTATCCACCATCACGCTTGGGCAACTCTGCCGTGAGAGTAGTTCCCTCGATTCGAGCATCCTGAGCCGAGTGCGACCAGTCTGTCATTGAAACACATTAGTCAATGGCACCATGTAACCAGAAGGCGTTAGAGCGTACCTGCGCCATCCCACATAAACCAACCGTCCTGGTTTCCGATAAATTGGTCAAGGTCGATCTCGGATTCGCAGGGCTCGCCGTCCACGTTTCTGACTACAGCCTTGAGGATGTGTCCATCATGGAGGTGGTAGCTTTCGGCAGAGGCAGAGAAGGACATGATTAAGTTCTGTTTGGTTGAAGAGAAGTCGATAATGGTACGGTTGTATGGAAAAGACAAGTTGTAATTGTCCTTGGCGGTAAGGAACAAAGATTATATATGCGATTACAATGGGCCGTCTCCCGGGGCTCTCCACTGAGCTAAGGTAGTTAAGTGGTTCCATTATCTATAAAAACATCTTACCGCATTTTGGGACCAATTGCAGTACGCCACGCTCCAGAAGTGTCTCCATAGGAGTCGATGGTCCCTGCGTTTGGCATTGTGCTAAACGGTTTAATAGGCGCAATAACCGGTAGATCAATATTGAGGATTTGTATCTAAAGGCTACATCTGTTGAAGCAAGAACTGAAATATCCTCCTGGACGCGCCTTGGTGTTGAGTCAAGCCGTCCTTCTATTTTTCCTTGTAATGCCTCCGACGAGAATGAGAAGATTGATTGAAGTATACTGAGCATTCTCACTCCAAAAATCCATCCTCACGCAGCTGGACTATCTTGCTGTCGGATAGCGCCGGCTTGCCGTTGGCCTTCAGCTGTTTCTGAAGCTCTTCCTCTGTAACCCGGAGGACTCCTGCACCAAGACCGTGATGCGTACCATCCGGGAGCTCAATGAATGACTCTACGTCTGGACCTCCGATTTCTTCACACTCCTTGGCTTCCCATTTCGTTCCAGTAATATCAACTCCAACGGGAGGGCCACCGGATTCGGCAGCGGCTGCCTGTTGCTCCGGGCTCAATTGCAGGAATGCCCGCCGAGCGGCCTCTGGATCACGCTTGAGACTGTCATCAGTCGCTTTGTTATCCTTGCTTGCCATTTGAGTACGACCAGCCTTATGAACTATCAAATCACTGATGAATTTTCCACTTGCAGAGCAGCAACGATCGTTCAAAGAGTTGAACGAACAGACGCTCTATCCACAGGCTGCACCGCCTTGTCTTCGTCGGTATGCTGTCCACCACTCGTTGTAATAACTATCGGCCCAGATGCTTCGAGCGTAGCCGGTGGGACACTTGTAGCACTTCTCGTATTGAGAGGCACTGAAGGCTCGATAGTCTCCGGTGCAGTCAGCGCCGTAATAGAATCGGTCGCCGAGGACGGTTTCAGAAAGGAAGAAGGCAAAGGTCAGGCTTTTGGCTTGGAGGAACATGGTTGGGGTGGTGGCGGGGTATAAATAGGTACACAGGTAGTTGTAGGTATGACTAATTGTCCTGGGGGTGTGACGTTGTGTGTGGATGGATGGATGTTTGATGGTGTGTGAATGTAACTGTCACTTTAAGGTAAGGCGGGACAGCTTTGTCTAACTACCTTTGCATGATTTACTGAAGCTAATCAAACAAAAGCAGCAAAGGCTAACAGGACTTTATGCATATCGCGATGCTCTCATAGGCCAGAGCCTTTGGTCCATCCCTACACCACTCCGCCAGAGCATCTTTCCGTGCCTCATAGCTTTAGCCTATAGACCCTGGTTGTTGAAAGTGAAAGTGGGTCGTGGCACCGACTGCCCTGACTGTTGGTGCGAAGTTTTGCAAGTAACTCTCATATGGACTCTCGAGCTCTTCTTGCTCAGTGATTCAGCCAATACCGTATCGGAAACTTCCCATACAGGCAAGTGCACGCTCCTTCCATGTCTCTGCATACCGTCTGCAGTCCACTTCTATTTCGTCAGATGTTGCTGTTGGGATTACAATTAATGCAGGGCAGCATCCTGCGAGAGCCTGATTGCACAGATACAAGGACCTTCCTTCTCGATCGTTGCCTTACCATGGGTAAATGCAAAGGCAGGATCCTTCTCAAAGTGGCGAAGATATCAAGCCGGGATGGGTCGTGAAGTACGAGTCCACGCCGGGAGCAGCATTAACTTCGTAAGGGCCGTCGAGAAAACTCAGCAGGTCGCTCCCGCGGAGCCAATCCATAATTGGTACAGAAGTTAAGCGGGGTACTCACCCAACTGGCTCTACAAGATATCACACTTTGCCCTGCGACCGTGAAGGCAAAGAAGACGCATTTAGTTACTGTTTGCTGATCTTGTCTCACTTAGAGCATATTGTGGGGGGCACCAAGGTTTTAGAAGTCATGACATTCCAGATATTAAAGTGCTGCGGTTATGTATGAAGCCCAACTAGTTAATCGCCGACCCAAATGTAAAAAAAGATGAAGGGAAGAGGAAGGTCTAACAGACCGGAACGGTGCAGTTAGGGCCGACCGTGGACCAACTGCATAATGATGCACAGGGGGTCATTCATCATTTTTAGTATCCAATCGTCTGATGAGCTTCCGCCACGAAGCAAAGGCTTGCGGCCGAGGAATGTTTCATTGGTGTGTTGGTTCCAACTCTCATTTGGAACTGTCCGGATATAAATTATCAACGGAGGTTAAGGCCATGTACTTAAATAACCAGGGATGTCGGATAGAACTCAGATGGTTAATTGGGTATTAAAATGAAGACTGTAGAGCCCTTAGCTTTTATGTAGAAGAGAGGAATTCCCTTTTTAAGTCAAGAGATCACTGTAGAGGATTGAGCCAGAAGATCGGATAAGCATAGATTAGGATTCTTTTCCGGTAAATAATGTCCGGGCTTGATTCCGTAGGGCACTTTTCGCAGGTTTTCATAACAGCGGAGGAAAATGTCCGCCAAATACCCTGTACGCCTCAACAGTCCACCATCATATCATGATGATTAAACTTGAAAGATAACCTGGGCCAGTACACAGGATCTTTTGTAATATATAGCACAGTTCGCAATAATTGTAGAAGTATGCGAGATATTGTCGTTACTTATAGTGCACCGGGCAGTTCATTTGTTTTTTATTATTTTTTATTTTGAAATTCCTGTAATAGCATAGACTTTGGAACGTATTTTGCGAAGGAAAATACAAGTGTGCGAACCTTACTTTCTCTATCGTTTTCTCAAATGCATATACATTATATTGTTGTTTCGGAGCACGACCAACCGAGTCAACCGCCGCTGCGCAATACAATGGCTAACCGTTTAACCATTTCGGCGATGATCAGCGGACAAGATCTACAACATCGAAGGATTGAAAAGATACCCTAAATATATTTTCAAGATAGATCATTCAATGTACTGAGGGTTAAGATGATATCTAGACGATAAGCTAAAACGTCACAACAAAGTTCAAGAAGATACCAATGATTACCTATGTTGAGAATGTACATTACTTGATCAAAAGGCGGTTTCCATGATGAATACTCCAACCTGACTACGCTACGAGGAGGTTACCCTGAAATCGATCATAGGTTGTCTTATCCAGCTACTTCAGTACCGCAACTCCAACATGGTTTCGGGTCTAAAGCATCTAAGTAATTGAATTAATGACTCCTGTTTCTTCAGAGTAAATAATAGCACAGTCTCTCCAGCCGATTTACGATTGCTTTTAGCAGTAGTTACTCCGAAACCTGAGTCTAGAGTCTACAAAGGCCATTTTTGTTAACAGGGATTGGCCTGACCTTCCCTTCACCATGTGATCGTTGAACCTGCGTTGAACTTACCGTGTGTCTTCTCGTATCCTAGCATTGCGCTGTTCCTTCTGTCAATATTAGTCACAACCTCACATGTTGAGATCGAGATAAAATGGGAGTTTCCACGAACTAGCTCGTGTTAACTCTTGACCCATGTCAAATCACTAACGTTCCGGGAACAGGACCAACAAATAACGCACGCATAATTAGCTGAACTTGCCGAGCCGGCGCTGGAATGTGCATTATTGCATTCATCTCAATTGGTATTCTCTCATTACTAAAGATATCATCTTGTCAGTCGTTAAAACATTTGCAGCAGTGATAGATCTAACAAGCTATATGAATTAGAAACTAAATGTGACGATTCCTCAATCGTCAAGTTGAGACTACCCTACATCGAACATTCTAACACTACAGCAAAAGATTATACAGGGTCCATGCCGACCAATAGCTATGTATCCACCCAATCATTCTGGATGTGCCGGACATCCGAAGTAACAAGGGTCTCCATGTGGAAAAAAGAGCTGTTGGTCCTGATCAAGTCTGTTGGTTGTGACAAAGCCTGTTGGGTTTGACATTGTCGCGCGATTGTGATCTCTCGCCCATTAACCGAAGGCGACAAGTCCCATTTCGACCGGATAAGCGGCAAATCTTCGTTCGGTGCTTTTTGGAATACCCTCGTTGCGATTTCACAACAGCCAACATTTGTGTCTCTTTCAACATCGTGAGATTTCAATCAACCTAGAGCAGACAGCTATAAGTAAACAACAATTCCTCCAACAGACAGCATTGTTTCTCACCGCAATGACTTCCACTGTTCAGTCCGACACACCTTTCCTCGACAACTTCATTCAGGCATCTGCCGGATACCTTATTCCCGTCGCTTGTTTGGCAGCCAACCTCGCTGCCTACCTCAACAAAGATGAAACCAAGCCTTATGAAATTCTTGGCCTTAACGTCCTTGCCAACATTTTCCTCCTCTATGCCTACCTCCGAGGCGATCGAGCCGCTCCTCATGGCGGGCGCAGCGATGCCAAACGCAGTGGCGCTGTATCATCTTGAGGACTTTGAGCCCAAAGACTCCGCGCTTGAGAAGCGGAGGAACGTCAGGGTTAGTACCCACCATCCGAATATCGTGCAAGTCTAACAATTTAAAAGGTTTGCGAGAGAATCCTGGCTGCTAGTGCGTCCTGTGTTGTCGTTGGAGGTTTTATCAGGGTAAGAAGTCCTCACGTACCATAGTAAATCATTCTAACATCGTTTGTCCAGAGTGCAGCCCTTCAATTTAGTAAGTCAAAATTGTTGTCCTGTTTTTGCAAAACCATCGCTAACATGGTATCCAGGTTCTGTTGTTAAACATGCTTCAAACGTGAAGACCTGTTCTACTTTCACTGGATACGCTGGTCCAAACCGTGAAATCTTTTACCGATTTCGTGTACGTGAAACCCGACTGACTTTGCTATTTGAAGGCACTGACAATTATAGTCTACTGGTAGGCATTGCGATACAACCGCCGAACAGGAGACTATCGCCGGCGCGATCGAGCATCACATCAAGAAACACGCGTCGAAGGTTTGCGGTACGGAATGCTTGGATTTAAGCCATGGCGGGACTTGGAACGGGTACCTTGCCATCGGGCCGGCGAAGTCATTCGACCACAAGGCGTACTGTGGACCAGAACTGAGCTTCGGAAGCTGTGATTCGGGAGGCAAAGGCGATCTTAATTAAGTTTTCCGAATTTATTAGGGACGCTCTGAAATCACCTGAGGTATTTCCATGGACCTATGATAAAGCTGGTTGTGTGCACATGGCTCTGGGCTTTAGGCTATTTATACTGGAGATTGCGCCCAACTAAGTAGTCATGTTTGTGGCAGTAGCCACTTAGTCTCAACCAGGTGCAAATGCGGTTATTGGCCAGATTATGTAAAACAATGTCCTGATATATCATACCAATTCTCATCCTGATGTCAGAGGTACCCTTGTCTTGCTCTCACCCACCACAATCTTCCACTCCCCAGTCACCTCTTCTCGCTGAGTGATCTTCACGCGTATATCATCCCTCGGACGCGGCAAAGTAGGCAACTCCATCGATCTCAAAGCAGGATTCTGCTCCCATCCATTTTCGCTGATAGGTGTCAAGTCCACTCGCGCAACTATCAATGCCGTGATGATCAAAATCTCGGTCGAAGCAAACTGACGTGCAGGACACATGTGAGGCGGCGAGCCCCAAGGCAGAAAGCTGCTTGGGGGGATCTTTGTCTTGGTACTTCCTGAGAGGAAACGATATGGGTTGAAAGAGTCAACGTCAGAGCCCCATGTTTTGGAGGCGAGATGGACGGGCTTGGTTGGCATGTGGAGGAAGTTTCCCTTTTTGAGTAGGTACTTTCCGTCTAGTATGGTATCCTCGGTGATTGCCCGCCATGCGACTTGTGAGTGTCTGAGGCGCTGCGTTTCCTGGTACGTAGATAGCAAGATGGGACACTGAGTCTTGATAGCTGTGACCTCGAGCTCAAAGCTGCTACCATCATCAGACCTTCGCACCGCATTGCCCATGATCTCTTCACGTATAGTCCTCAAGAGCTCCGGGCGCGAGAAGATCTCAAATACTGTCCAGAACATGGTGGGAACGGTATTGGGGAATGCAGCGTCGCTCAATGTGGACTGCATCTGGGAGATGTCCTTCTCACAGATACCTTGCTTACGGAAGATGTTTTGACGTTCGCGAACCAACGCTGATGCGTCTTCAGGAATATCCTTGAGGTATTTCCCGAAGGCTTCAAAGACTTTAGCTTGAGCTTTGTAACCTTTGCGAAGAGGATCCCAGCCAACCATATGACCTGGTCTATGATCATCCCAGGTCCTTGTGATTCATTAGTATTCATATTCGAAAGGTTGGGGTTATTTCGGCTTACCACAGAGCATCTTCAACCTCGGGATTTCGAAAAGGATGTTGTACACCATACAAACCGGCTCCAGTAGCTTGGACGATAGCATGGCGAGCCCAGGCAAACAGGTCGATGTGGCTCTTGGTCAACATATTATTGACCTGCATGAGTGACTCGTTTGCCATGCGGAGATTCTGAGCATCGAGATGAGGACCTGGAGCAAGAATCTCCTTGGTTCGGGCTCTCAGAGTTTCGAGTACATCTTGATCGAACAGCGCACATGTCTCTTCGCTGACGGCACCATGTAACTTTGTCCCGCCTTCAATCAAAGGTGCAAATGATAGAGTTTTGGATTTCTGTACCAAGTGCGTGAGGCGGGTGTCATGCGTAATGTACAGTTTAAAATTCAAGATGCCAATGGTGTAAATGTCAGCGTCGGTGCTGTTGCTACAAAGAATTGTGAGCTTTTGAATCGCCTTTGGCTATGTTGCAAATTTTATGTTACCTCGTTTGCTCGTAGTAATTGAATCCTTTCCGGAGGAACCCCAAGACATGCCCGATAACAGGTATTTTGGCGGCCACGCGACGTGGCTCCCGTGGATCATCGAAATATGAGAAGAGAAACTCGATGGCGTAAGCGAAAACGGCTGCTCCGGCCAAGACCAAGGAGATCTCGCGCAACATGTTGAGCAACAATCTGAAAGTCGCACTGGGTGAAATTGGAGGCTCTTTCTCGACGTAAAATCTTAGGATGATTTAATTAGAAGAGAGCTGGCTTCCAAATTGATCTACTACCGCGGTAGGCTGGTGGCACCACTTGTGTTTGAGTTGGAGGATTGAAGGATTTTGGAAGGCTCACCCACCAGCAAGTAAGACGGTGGTGTCAACATCAATCGAAAAATGGGTAGAATGAAGAAAACAGTGATGATATTGGAAATGATATCCTGATATCAATGGAATACGTGGTTTAGCTTGTTTCTTGTTTGTTCCTGTTATCTATAGCTCTCCCCGTCGTTTCTCACCTGCGACTATCACGACCGTTTCAGAGATAAGTGAGATCAATCATACTTTTCTTTGTTTCATCTCCTAGACTAGTCGATATGGTATTCCTTCCTCCACCATGGCTTCAGCCCGCCGCTTCCGACATCAGCGGGATGGGCACCGTGGGCGACTTTGTCCTCCGCGACAGACCTAACGCCTCACCAGAGGACACTGTACTTGTATCTTCTGACTCAATCGCATCTAAAAGCACCAAGCAACTCGCCGATGACGTTGAAGCACTTGCTGCGGGCCTTGGTCACGATCTGGGATGGACTCCCAATGAGCCTGTACAGGGTGGCAAAGTCATTGCAATCCTATCTGAGAACACAGTAAGGTATTCTACTCATTTTATAGGGTCTAAATTAATGTGATGTTCAGGTTAATTATTTAACTCATGGGTGGGCGACGCATCGGCTACGAGCTACATGTCTTCTGCTCCACGCCAGCACTGCGCCGGCTGAAAACGCCAAGCATATGAAACATGCTGCTTGTAGTACCATCATTACGTCTCCGGCTCTGATTGAGTCTAGTCAGGCTATTGCAGCTGCTATTGAGGAGCCCGTTAGGCTGTACTTGACAACAGCCATGCCTACAGAAGGAGAGGTCAATGGCCACGACAAGCCGAAGACGATAGATGATCTATTTGAGCAAGGACGATCGCTGGCTCCTCTTCCTCCTCTCGGTTGGACACCCGAAGAGGCACAGTCCAGCATCGCCTACCTGTGTGCAACGAGCGGTACTTCTGGAACACAGGTAAGATACAGCGCCATTGTCGAAGCGCCTTATTGTTAACATGGAACAGAGATTAGCGCGTCTAACGCATCGTGGCATCATCACCAATATACTGCAACTAATGACTCTAGAGGACATGTCGCGGAAGCAGGATCATCTGGTGACGCTGGGTATCCTGCCTTTCAGCCATGTTCAAGGTGTAGTGTCATCACATACTTCTGTATTTCTCCGAGACAAGCTTGTTGTGCATTCCAAGTTCGACATGCAAGCGGCCCTTGCGTCAGTGCAGACGCATCACATCAACAGACTGTATCTGGTACGTATTCTTCACCCAAAGGTTCAACGAGATCTAATGTGCTAGGTACCTTCTGTACTGGCCGCTTTGACAAGCAATCCTTTTCTCTTCAAAGTTTTCGACTTATCTTCAGTCACTGAGATCTACGTCGGCGCTAGTATGCTGAGCGCTGATCTACATGCAAAGGTGAAGGCAGCGCAACCAAACTGGAATATCGTCATTGGCTATGGTAAGTCTCAAATGAATCACGCTTGACACAAATCGTAACTCGAGTTTTTAGGCTTGACTGAGAGTTCGGTCGCCGTTGCTATGAGCAGCCCGCACGAGTATGTCCCCGGCTGTGTCGGAATACTACTACCGGAATACAAGGCCCGCCTTCTGCGTGAAGACGGCAGTGAGGTCCAAGGCTTCGATGAACCAGGTGAACTACTTCTCTCGTCACCTAATCAAGCTGCTGGGTATCTCGGCGACGACCAAGCGAATTCGGAAACCTTCCGGGATGGCTGGTTACATACCGGCGACATTGCCCTGTTCCGCCAGAGTCCTAAAGGAGACGCACATCTCAGTATCGTTGACCGGTTAAGAGATATGATCAAAGTCAAGGTATGTTGATTTAATTATGGCGTAATGAAAGCTAATTGTTTTGCTAGGGCATGCAAGTCTCTCCCATTGTTATCGAAGATTGTCTGCGGCAGCACCCCAGTGTTGCGGACGTAGCTGTGATTGCAGTTCCAGACTATTTGGCCGGTGAACGTCCCAAGGCCTTCGTAGTCTTGGCAAAAGAAGCTGGTCAAAACATTAAGTCGCATGATATGGAGGAACTATTTGAAGAGTGGGATGAGTATGTGGCTAGCAAGTTAACGGAGCCACATTGGCTACGGGGCAAGTATGAGCTACTGGAAGCGCTGCCACGGACCCCGTCTGGAAAGGTGTCCAAGGGAGTTTTGCGGGCGCGCGCCTCGAAGGAATAAGAAGCTTTGGTTCACATCTTTGGAGTGGTGGACGTTCTTTCTCTGACAACATACAATAAAATGATCTACGCCCGTTATCAATGATAACTTTAGTGGTGGTATTCAGTTCTTATATTTTAAACGTGACCTTAGGGCACTAGCTACAGGCTACAGTCGCTACAAGTCCCCTATAAGAATCCACTAAGTTGGTGCAATGTCATTTCCAGATATGTAAGACATCCATGTGAAAATGTTATGTTTTAATTTGTAATACCTGTGATTTATATTTGTTAGATGTAGCATTAGGCTTTAACCACTTCCATACCGACAGTTGAAGAGTGAAAGGGGTCCGATAGAAGGCTCCTTGCTTGTTTGTATGTAGCCCTGGAAGTGAAGTGCATCCAACCCTAAGTATTCCAAGGGTATAGCACCATTTCTTTGGGTCAATCATCCACTCTGGGTACAGGTCTCCTCCGTCCATTCGAGTACCTCCTAATCCTATTACAACTTCCCCTCGCAACGTGCGTATTCCGCGCTGTAGTTCGACTGAAGGTTGCTCCACACCGAGAACATCGCCAAACTGGTCTCGTCCGAAGTCTTTCTCGTCTGTGACGTCTCAGGTTACTTAGCGTTGTAAACCTTCGTCCATTGCATCCGTGGTCCCAGCAGCAGAGATCTGTATTGTTGTCGATGGTCTGTATCGGATCTGGTGAAGACGAGGCTTGTGTGGGAGGTTGTATTGTTGATTCTCGATTGAGGTCTGATGCTTGTTGTTCCTCTTGTAAATAATGGTTCAGTTCGTCCGTTTCGATCGTTCCCAGACTATCGTCGTCTTCTCCTTGATCATTATTATCATCGTTGTTGAAATATTGGTTGTCCGTGTCGTCATCTCGTTCGTCCATCACTGCTTCGTCCATTTCACTGTCCGAATCAGACTCCCAGCTTTCGCCGTCTTCATCATCATTGCCGTCATCCTGTGATTCTATATCGCCGGAGCTTAGAGATGGCGAGTGACTTATACTTGGCGTCGGCAAAACACGCGGCTGAACTCTGTGCTGATTTCTCAGAAGAGTCATTACTCTCATGAATTGCCGGAAGAGTATAACATCTTGTTGCAAAACCTCATCGGAGTCCATGATGGTATAAAGCAGACTAATCGGCTACCAATGTCACGCGTTTCATTATCACAGCAATGTAATAATATCATTTTAATTCATCTCCATACAAGGCTTAACGCATATTTTAGTTCATCCAATCAGATAAATCGGGCCTGATTAATATAGAAGTGCTCCGAAAATGGTGCCACCTGAAGGATTTCAAAGGTGGTGCCACCCTTCGGCAGTAGTGCTTACGTGGGTCGGCACCTGGATGAGAGTGCCGCTGGCACCAAGGATCTGCGCAATAATCATGCTTAGCTGACACCCTTTCCCGGCTAACCAAAGAGTAGCTTAGTCCCTGTTACACCAAAGGTGTTTGAGATTTGTTACTGTCCTTGCCATAGCACTCACCCCCAGGCTCACCAGTCACCTCTACCCGGCCTTCAAGTACCTAAATTATTATCGCGAACCTCACATTGACTGTCGGATACTTCCAGGGAAATCACCTTGAAAGCTAGCAGAGGAATTATGCAGCAATCAACTCAATGCTCAATAGACGTTCAGGATGACTGGGGTCCTCAAGTCACAGGGTGTGGCACCGATTTTGACTTGACTCTTCTCTTCCAAGAGGTAGTCTTGTTCATCGGTCCCCTTTGCGCGACTATGTGCTTGGCGGTTTGGAGAATCTGGCTACTTCGTAAGCAAAAGACTTGTGTTATTTCACCTATACTCTACGGACTTAAAATCGTATGTCTCCTTTAAGCCCGTCTTCTATCGACCCCATGCTGACCTGACCGATCCAGGGCAGTTATGTTCTTCTATGGCTACTTCAGATAGCGAAACTAGCCACGGAGATAGGTCTTGGCATTAGTCTGACCGGAGCTACGATAGCGGCATCAAGTATTGGCATCGCAGGCATCATGGTTCTCTTGGTCACGTCGCACTATGAGAATAATCGCTCGGTGCGAGCTTCAACTCTGCTACTTCTCTATCTTTCCTACTCCACTCTAGCGGATGCCTTGCGCGCTCGTACTCTTTGGAGTATGCCCGACAATGAAGAAGTGGCCGCCATCTGGACTGCGTTCGTTGTCGGCAAGCTTGCGCTGCTTATAACGGAATTTCAGAGCAAGGTAGTGCGACCAGGCACTCGCAAACCCACTCCCGATGAACGAGCCAATATCTTGTCACAGTTATTTCTCTGGTGGTTGCTTCCTTTGTTCCATCTGGGAATCAAATCCAAAGCCTTGACATCAGAAATACTCCCGGATATAGAGCCAGAGTTGGCTCGTCCAGGTGCCCATGACCTGAACCAAGAGACCCATTCAAGAGGGCCAAAAGATTTAAAGAGGCAATCTATATTCCACCATCTCTTCGCTGTACGGGGGTGGTTGTTGATACGCCCGATTCTACCCAGGTTTCTATACACGGGGTTTATGTATGCGCAACCTTTCTTAGTACAGAGAGCAACAGACTACATGTCCGAACCGACAGATGAAAACACCTACAAGATCGGGGGAGGTCTTATTGGAGCTTATTTGATAGTATACACAGGCATAGCGGTAAGAACGAAAGAACAAAAGACTCAAAAAGCTTTCTAACAAACTTGTAGGTATCTCAAGCATTCTACCGCCAGTCAACAGCCCGTGCCATCACCGCGGTACGAGCTGATCTTGTTGCACTTATTCACAGCCACACGTTGAACCTCAGCTCCTCATCCGCAGCCCGAGATGCAGCATCAACGCTGATGAGTGCTCATGTGGAACGCTTTGCAAGTGGCTCGCGAAACATGCACGAATGCTGGGCATGTATCGTCGAAGTCGCGCTCGGTGTCTGGCTACTGGAACAGCAACTCCACATCGCTGTTGCGGCGACGGGAGGTCTAACTGCTGTGTTCGTTATTCTTACTATTGCAGTTCTTCCAGCTGCGGGAGGAAGACAGGGCCAATGGCTTAAGAGCATGGAGGCGCGAATCACTACTACTACCCAGTCACTTCAGGCCATCAAGGGTGTCAAGATGACCGGTGTCACTGCAGCGATACGCAATGATCTTATAGGTCTTCGCAGGGCTGAGGCTCGCAAGTTGAGACGTTTTCGGTATGTGTTACTGGTTGTAGCCTGGGCTGCCTGGATCCCTGTCATTATGGCTCCCATTCTTGGTTTTACTCTCTACGCCGTCGTCGTCGGTCCACGATCTGGACGGACCCTTACACCGTCAATGGTGTACAGATGTTTGACCATCTTTACTATCTTTGGTAACGCCGTCGCTGCTTTGATTGACGGTGCCATCAATCTCGGCCTCTCTGTGGCTTCACTCTTGACGATTCAAGCATTTTTACGTGATGATAATAGACGAACGGATACTCGAACCCTTATACCGATAGATGCTCCAATTGACCGAGACGATACACCTCTACTCCCGACGCCTGAAGAGGTTCATTCCAATTCAATAGATCTCCGGAGAGTTAGCCACAGTTCTGCTCCTGCCCCGGCAACACTACGTCTCAGTCAAGCTTCAGCTGGGTGGCAAGCACATTCCTCATCCATCATACAAGACGTTACAATGGCCGCTTCATCACCAACTATCATCGCTGTGGTTGGCCCTGTTGCCAGTGGAAAGACCACATTTCTTCAGATGATCCTCGGTGAAGCACAATACGCTGCAGGTTCAGTTGAACTCTCAAGTACACGTATCGGGTACTGCAGCCAGACGCCCTGGCTGACCCACGGCTCCATCAGAGCCAACATCGTCGGCTCGGGAGATTTCGATCCAGCCTGGTACAGCGAAGTCATACGCGCCACAGCTCTTGATTACGACCTTGCAGCTATGGCGTTAGGTGATGGCACCATCGTGGGCAATGAAGGGAGCAGTCTAAGCGGGGGTCAGAAGAAGAGGATCGCACTGGCACGTGCCATCTACGCGCGTGCATCTATTGTCGTCCTGGACGATCCATTCAACGGTCTTGACAGTCGCACGGAGAATAGTGTTCTAGAGGCGGTGCTGGGACGACGTGGCCTTCTGCGCGCTCGTGAAACGTTGGTCGTGTGGGCGACGAGCACAAGTAAGACAAACCTCATCTCTCAATGCAATAGCTGACATAAGATAGTCCAGCAGACTCGGGTGGCCGACCGTGTCATAACCTTGTCAGAAAATGGCCATTTCAAGAATGCACAATGTCTCCCCACGAGTCTCGATCATTCGTCGGATGAATCAGGATATAGTTCTGGGGAGTCGACGGCCGAGGCGGAGGTCGATCAATGGAAACCACCTCATTCCACACTTGAGCTGATCCAATCTATGGCTACGGAGGCACCGCCCGAGAATCGTCCTAACGCTAAGACCAGAAGTACGGCGGTTTATAGATATTACCTCAGGCTTTCTGGTAGAGCCAGATTTTCGACATTTCTGGTCCTGTGCGCCATGTTTGTGTTTGGCATGACATTCAATCGTAAGCATTCGCCTCCTCACTTCTATGGTCAGCTTTCTAACTGATAGCAGAATATTGGATTGTTAGATGGGCTGCGAATAGTGTCAACGATCCTGACCATCAGCGGAATCTCTACATCGGATTGTATTTTGCTATAGGAGCTCTTCAGCTTCTTACTTGGACGGCAGCCGCTTTGTATGTCGACTACTCATGTTTTTCCAGTAGACCTTGCTAATATCATCATCTGTAGCTTCTTTATCATATTTATCACTGAGAAGTCGGCAGATAGCTGCCACACTCTGCTTCTCAACGCTATTCTTAGGTTCGTATTCAGCCTTTTCAGATCAGTGGGCGATGACTAATTAAGCATAGGGCGCCAATGTCCTTCTTCGACTCAACTGCTTCCGGGGAAATCATCAACAGATTTAGCCAAGACCTACAGCTCATCGACACCGAGCTCCCTCTCGATTTGTTAGGGACCGTCACACAAGTTATGATTGTGATTGGCATGTTTGGAATTATCATATACGGCTCTCCATGGTCCGGTATTGCCATCCCCATCGTCCTAATAGCAGTTTTTCTTGTTCAGCGCACATACCTGCCCACATCCCGACAGCTGCGAAGACTCGAAATTGCGGCCAAAGGACCTCTGTTCTCCCACTTCCTCGAGACTCTGAACGGCCTCGCCACTATCCGTGCGCTACAGTGGACGTCAGCATATGCGCGTAAGAATCTTGAGGCGATCAAGGTTAGCCAAAAGCCATTCTACCTGCTGTTTTCGGCGCAGAACTGGCTCAATCTTGTCCTAGACTTGATTACAGCCGGGCTAGCCGTTACCATCATTTGCGTAGGTGTAGCAACTCGGTCTGCTGCCAACTCAACTCTTGGCTTGTCACTCTTCAGCGCTTCTAGTGTCGGCTTATCGGTGAAGCAGCTCATGTCTCACTGGACACAGCTCGAGACTAGCATGGCTGCTATCGAACGAGTGAGAGCTTTCACTGAGGAAACCCCGTCAGAAGAATCGGTTAACCCAGGGTTCGAAAGGAAAGACGATTCGAAGACGTGGCATGGTAGTGGGAGCATTGTCTTTTCCAACATATCTGTCCGATACGCGTGAGTTTATCATTTTGGCTTATCACCTTTTGTAACAGTGCCCGATGTTAACTTTATTCCAGACCCTCTCTGCCCTTAGTTCTACACGACGTGTCGCTAGAGATCCGGCCAGGGCAGAAATATGCTATATGTGGTAGAACAGGAAGGTGAGTGTTTTCCCACACCTCAAGGAACGAAGCTGATCAAGAGCATGTGACTTAGTGGCAAGAGCACACTACTATCAACTCTTCTACGTCTTGTTAACTTGGAGAGCGGATCTATCCTAGTCGACGACACCGACATTTACACCATGAGCGCCGACTATGTTCGCAATCGTTTCATCACTCTACCTCAGGAACCCGTCCTTATTAGCGGAAGTGTGCGTCACAATATGAAATTATACGAAAATGATTCCACAGACGAAGATATCATCTCAGTACTAGACGACTTTGGCCTATGGCAAGCAATCCTCTCCAAAGGTGGTCTCGACACACCTCTGACAACGGAACTTCTATCTCACGGGCAGAGGCAACTACTTTGCTTTGCGCGATCTACGTTACAGAAAGGAAATATTGTCATTCTTGATGAGGCTTCCAGCCAGTTCGATCATGCTACGGAGGAAATGATGGAGGCCACTATTCGTGACAAGTTCAAGCATCATACTGTGTTGTGCATTGCACACAAACTTTCGAATATCCTGGACTTTGACGCGGTGGTTATTATGGAAGCTGGACAAGTTGCAGAATTTGGTAATCCTCGGTCGTTGCTTGAAGAGGATAGTTCGCTGTTTTCCAGGCTAATAAGGAAAGGATCGGATGACGAGCAATAGGTAGTACAAGTGTATTTTTAGCACCAGCGAGATATGAACCCTTATCATCTAAGCCACGTTGATCTGACCCCAGGACTCATGCTCCTCTTGTATCGCTTACACTGACAGTGTCGAACTCATCAAGCCAAGTCTTTAGTCTTCCGTGTATATCATCCCGCTCCTTCTCATACTTCTCATACGTGGCGACAAGATTATTAATATATTGTAACGCCCTGTCCAAAACAACTGCCTTGGTTGGCACCTTTTCTACCTCACCCGGATCTCGTTCAGCCAACTGCTTGGCATCTCCTGGAGTAGAATATGTATTGGACGGTGGGACCAAATCATTGAGTTGCTTTATCTTGCTGTTGATTACAGATCGGTATCGCTTCTCCACCGCCGCATGAGGTCTTTGTTCTGGAGGGTCTTGGTGCGTTACTTTTTGTCGTTTTGGATGTTCATTCTCCTCCTCTTGTGCTTGGCGCTGTGTTGGTGTCTTGATTGATGTCCTCCGGCTTCGTGGTGTAGAACGGAGAGATTGTGGTGTTGGGGGAGGGTTTTGGTTGAACAAGGATCCAAATAATTGGGGGTCTAAGACGCCGTCTTGCCTTGTCTTCTCGTCATCTTCCTCATCTTCCTCATCCTCATCATCGTAGTTGTAGTTATCTTCTGCGCTTGTCGTTAGTATGTTGCTGTGTCAAAGCAACGTGTCTCCATCAGAAAGAAATCACTTACCTCCCGGGTGAATGTGTTGCGTACTGGCGGTGAGAACAGGTTCGGTGTTTACTAATCGCATCAGCACAACATCGAGGGGATGGTAATTAACAGAACACTAACCTAAGATGCTGTTGTTGTCCTGAAGCTCCATGAGCCGTGCAACTCGCATCAACCGTCTGAACAGCTCGAAGTCCTCACGCGAAGCTTCGAGCTCTTGAGGTAACGCGCCTGTCGAAGAAGTCATGACTGTTACGGTATCTGCTAGGAGTTTCACGAAAATTGCAGTCAAGGAGTTCCTGGCTGCAGAGTTTTGTGATTATAATCCTATTGGGGCTGGTCATGAACCTTCAGGCGGAAAATACCATCTCGATGGGGAAATTGGTAAATGCAGATTGAGAATACAGTGGAGTATACGCGGACGGCAGGGAGGATAAGCTTTTCCTTTCGGACAATCAAATCTCGGACAATCAAATCTCAGACAATCCCGTCGCTGACAGGGGATAGTAGTGCATCCTGGGCTATATGTAGAATCTTCCGCTGAAGATGATGACAATGACGTATAGGAGTGGATTCTTACCCTTATCTATATCGTACTCCGTATACGGTAGGTTACTCCAAAGTCCGCCATCGAACCTGGTCAGCCTTGTCTCTTGTGAAGTCGATCAAGAATTTAGGTTTCGTACTGCGCCCTTTAGGAAGGACACACTCATGTAGGATTTTCCTGCAGATAGATCCACTATTGGCGATCCTTCTGCGGGAGGCTATGCGGGAACTAGGGGAGCAGGGAGGCAGGGGAGCCCCCAGCGCCTAGGTACTGCCAGTGGCACCACACATTACTTCCCTGTTTTCGTCCGTCCCTAACGACTCGCCAATGAATGTCATCAGCCTAAATTCTCATTCGTAATCTAATTGACAAGATCTTACGGAGTACGAGGTTTTAAAAGCCAGATCTACTAAGGTCTAGACCATAAGCCCCTGTTACTCGGAGGAATACATAAGCTGAGTGATATTTTAGTGCCGTGTAACACTACTGATTCAGTGCCGGATGTTCGGCAAATGAATAACCTCATCGAGCACCGTAAAATACCTGACACAAAACATGACATAAAATCCATATCTTTGTATAACCAAGATCCCGTGACAGGACAGATAAGCTTATCACATTCATCCAATGTTAGCATCATTACGCGATCAATGGATAAGCCATAATACGCCATGTCTTACCTGAGAAACGAGTAGATAAAAGATATGGTAAGATTATATCTTCTCACCGACAGAGCTTAACGTAGTACAGTCCTTTTTTTCCAAGTCCCTCCAGGCGACGTAGCGCATACGGCAAGGCGGCACAGCCCCCAGCTTCTCTGCTTATTCGAAGGAAGGTCTCTTACCTGAAGGAATGGCATCGATGTAATGATTGCTCTGCCACGATCAACCGGGACCGATCCGCGGCGTAACACAAAGCGCATGTATATAATGACCGACAGGACAAACAATCTACTGCAACGTGACAAAGCAACCCACAGGCTCAAGTGAAAATGTGCATTGACGCTGGGGACCTCGATATGTCGGCTGCCGACCCGACATCATGCAAATGCGTTTTTCCAAACTCCACCGACATTACCGATGCTGACCTAGCCACCCTGGACGGGTTCAATTTCGGCGACATGCCCAGCCAATCATTATTACCATCGATATCGGACGCTACATTTGATCAGAGTTTGTTGCAATTACTTGGAGACTATTTTCCCAGCCCTATGGGACTTCCGACCCCACAATGGCCGATGCAAAGCGACGCATCAACACCGTTACTTCGTATGTATTATTCGACCCACTTGCGTATGACTCTCGTTACTGACTTGCACAATTGCCACAGCTCCAGCTTCATTTGAGCCAATAAGCCAGCAGCCCGCCGTTTCATCAACAGAAAGTAAAAGGCCGAAGAAGCGTCGCCTGGAAGACTCCGAGGAAAGGAATGTAAGATTGACTGATCAGTCTTCCAATCGGGGTATGAAGCTAACAGATTCCTCCGCAGGTCATTGAAAGGAACAAGTCAAGGAGTAGCCAGCGCCCTCACTACGCTGTTGAAAGTCGGTACAGGTCGACACTGAATGAAAAGTACGCCGCTTTAACAAAAGCACTATCGAGCGAAGCGGTGCAAAGAATCTGCAGAACGTTAGAGGGTCAAGAGGCCAAGGGTGTAGCCTCTGAAAATAGGGACCAGCAGGGTGGAAACGGAAATAGACAGCAGAAGACGGCAACACTTTCTGAGACAATTGATACGATCAATATACTCACCAAGTGCTGTGCAAGGGAGGAGCAGGGTTTACTGGAACTAAGGCGTAATCTTGATGAGACGAAGGTGCGCATACGGCAGATTTTAGAGTCCAAATCGTCAGTCAGAGAGGAAACTAATAACTAGTACAATTAGTTTTACGTTAAAATACAATTAGGGAACATAACAATTAATAATAAAAGAGTATAGAAGATTTAATTAAAACAAAAGAATTTACTCCTATATTGTAGATATTAAAGGACCTAATGAAGCTATAAAAGTCAAGAGATATTACTTATAGCTGTGAAAGCTCTAGCTGCAACTACCTACTAGAGTGGCCTGTATAGTCAATTTTCTTCCTTCTGCATGCAACTGATTATTTACGTTTGCTTGAACTCCTTACCCGTACTTGGTTCCAACCTGAGGAATCCTCAACTGAGCCGCTCCTTGCTCCTCAACATCCGCATAAGTCTGACCTCGACGTGAAATCGCCATAGGTGCACACACGGCCATCTCTAATTTACCTCCCTCTCCAACCTCTCTTACCACCGCCACAAGTTTCCAAGTTCGAGACCTCTGTACCCCTGCTCCAACACCGCCCAATTCATCCGGCGGCTTTGACTGCAACGCAAGCATCAACATCTGGCCAATGCTTCCCCATGCGGGACTATGCCATGGCCGCCGGACAAACGCAGTCACATCCAGATGAATAAGTGCAATGACGACTTGAAGGAATAGTGCCGAGAAGGCAAGGCGAAGGGTTGCACTCGCTCGAAACCCGTAAGCGTATACATGTTCGAAGTATGTATTGTAAATGACCGTATAATTGGTGTCAGGGGACGTTGAGATTGGAATATTGTCCCCCTCCTTGATGCTTGTGATTCGCGATAGTGCATGTGCAAGATAGGCCGCAAGGAAACTCGGAAGACAAATGGAAGCAAAGAGGCCGTGACCCTCTGCGTCAATACAGCCCTTCATAATTTGCAGATAGGCCGGGTTCTCTTGCGGGGAGCCGACAGATCTAGGAGGAACTCCGATATCCCTCAGCCATTCAACCTTCAACTCAATGGTATCTTTAGGTTCAGACTTCTGCCGTATATACTTCATAGCTTCGCTGAGTGGGAACTCTAGGTGGCTCTGTATGTCCTGTGATCCCTTCGGGTAGAGCCAAACGTCTGCTTTGACCCAACACGCCTGGACAAGACAGAGTCCTATCTCAATTTCAGGCTCAGGCTCGTACTTTGAATCGTCTTGATAGGGGACAATGTAGGAGTACGCAAACATAATACTTGCTGCAACTGGTACAGGAAGTAGATGCTGAATATCCAGGAGGATGGGACTCATTGAACGGGTAACATTGTCACCGGCGTTCGTTGGTATCCCCGTCAGATACTCTATTGAGTCGTTGAAATCATTAAATTCAACTGTGACGGTCAAGTTGTCGTAATATGTATCGTCAAACCCAAAGGTGGCTGATGTGTCGTTAAAAGGCCGAATCAAGTTGGAAAAAGAACAGTGAACCGCTACTAAGGGTTGTTTCCACTTCTCTTTTCCAGAGGGCTTCATTGCCTCGGATCTAATCAGATATTGAGGCTCTTTGGAAGACAACCATTCGCTAGTGAGATCACTGAGGATAAACTGCATTGGGGTTACAGCATACGCCATCATTCCTAGTTGGTCTGGGGGTTCGAAATGGGCCGCCGAAAGCGTTATTTGCCGATGAGGCGGCGCAAAGGGAGAGGGTGCAGTCACATTTCCCAACTGGGTCGGTTCCAGCCCCGACTCTGAGTGATCGAGCGTCTTGATTATTTGTAGTATTGTCGAGAGGTTTTGATTTAAACAAGTTTGATTGTTGACGAGAGGGCACCCTTCGTCCGTTGGAATATGTTGGGACTCAAATTTTGTGGTGTAGGGGTCTTGTTCGACAAAGCGGCGGTATTCGGGGAAGCCTCTGGGGGTTATTGTGAGCGGCCACCAGTCGTACCGAGGGATCATAGCAATAGCAGCTGACGGGCCTGCTGTCAGACCCAAAAGCGAAGATAGGAAGATCATTGCAGCGGTAATGGCATTAAAGAATCGTTTCCCGGTAGGGTTCACCGCTGGGGACCAGAATTCTCGGCTGGCAAGAGCGGATTCTGTGCTGAAGGACGTCAGTCAAGGAGATGATGATTAAGCTCTCCTGCGTCTTGGCGGCGAACTGAAGAGCGGCCACTTCCTCGATGTTAGGATGAGACGGGGACCAGCGCAGATTTATAACGTGAAGGGTCAGGAGAGTTAACGTTACCAGCATTGCTGGAAGGTGGAAGAGAGTAAAGTGCCAAAGTGCAGATGATCTCTTATTACTGCAGACTGCCTTGCGAGGTTCGCCGCTGGCCACATCTCTGGAGCGGCAGCACGGGTTGAGCTTGTATCCAAGCCTTCCGAGAAATGTGCGAGGACCTGTTCTGGACGGTACGAGGTCCGAGGAACTCGCCGATGCGGTGGTGATATGCTGGGGATTGTGTTTGGTTTTTGAGGACGGAGATAGAGCAGGTTGATTGGTTGCTTGTAGATTCACTTCATCCATCACGTCATTTCCGAGAAGGGTGCTTATTGCCGTATCACTCCGCAGAGAAAGCTTACGCGCAAGCTTACCAGGCGCGGACTGTTGATCACTGGGTTTCATTGTCTGAGCTGCGTCTGCGTTGCGTTATCTGACGGTGGCGGGAGCATAGAAGTTTTTAGAAAAGGGATTTTCAACGGTGGTTAGGACATTTGAAGTATGCTGCCTCGTCATGGTATAAGTATCCTCTAGGACTTGCAGTGGTATACATTACGAACCAGAACTGCTGGAGCTAAAGAATGATCACTAACTACGTAATACACCAAATTGAAAAAAGCGCCAGGGCATACTTCAACGCCAAATGTTACTCAGTGACCGAGCGCGAGTGTTGGAGGCTGTCACCGGCATCGCACATATGGTACCTGCCCTTAAGCTTCGACAATTAACCTTTAGTGAGTGACTCTAGAGAAATCCAGACCAGCAACAAGCCACAGTCCGGTCCGTTATTTTGCGGGAGTCCGGAATTTCCAGATCACCCATTTCGGAGCAGTCCACGCTCAATCAGATCTTGAGGGCGTACTTCACAATATCCAGCAAGGCTCGCTTTACGATAATCTAGGTCGGCAGCAGCCTCTATAACAACAGTATCCTGCCCTCGTTCGCCCCTGGCTTGGAGAGTCCCGATCTTCCTTCCAACGCGCTTCAATATCACTTGGAATCGTCAGGCGGGTCCCGGAAGCCTTAGCGCCACGACGCCTTGAAAAAGTCTTTTAACTTAACCTCTCGCTCTCTCCCCCTCTGTATTTTCTTACCCTTGAACCCGATCATTACTAGTGTCTTTATGTTTTACTTTTACAAGTTTGAAGGGCAGTGGATGATGCAGTGGAACCCGGTAAGGACCCTATGAAACAGGTTTAAAGGTGGTTAGAATGTGGTTCTCAGACCGGCTACAGCTATTTCGCTCAATTGTATACTTAAGGTCTATTTTTCACCCATTCCTTCCGATGTAGTTATTCTACGCCTTATAATTTAACTGTCTAACTAATACTCTACTGTTTGTAGTAGAACCCTAAGAGTTATACTATCCTACCCTATATGATAATTCTCTAAGTAGAGGTAAATCTAACGCTACGCACTGAAATAAGAAGCCTTTTACTAAATAAGAAGAATTTACGTACAGATGAAGTTGAAGTTTATTTAACTTAAATAAGGTTGAATTATTTTAGGATTTCGGTTCCCGATTTAAACTGGATGTATGAAGGGTTAACCGATTGGCTCACACAGTGAAAGTAACTATTTGAATATCTTACTGTAATTTGTTTTTAGAAAGAAGAATTTAATTTACAACACTATTCCCAACGTAAACTGCAATTTTACCTATTGTAGATACATGCAATGTTTAACTATTTACATTGCCATTATTCGTATGTGTACAAATGAAATGCCTCTCAGACCTTTAGAACTCATTTCCAATCACGGCACCAGATGATATCAGGATCTTCTCAACAGCAAGACCCATCTCCTCATAAAGCCACTGTGCCGTTTCCTCCGGAATCCTGTCGATGGCATAAGCCAAGCTGAACTCAAGCTTGTTGTCATAATCAAGGTACGAAATTCGCGCTTCGCTAAATGTCCACTGCTGCTCCTCCTGCTTCGGCTGGCTGATGGTGTAATCGGTACCTCCAATATCAAGATGGCTTGCGATGCGTTTAGGTACGTGATTAATCCATGTCGAAGCCACGGTGTGCGCAGGCCAATCGGTACACTGCTTGACGATGCTGCTGAAGCCATATGCCTCGTAGGGTATGCTGTTCAGTTGCTGTGCCTGTACTGCGTGCACAAGGTCGGAGTACGTTGATGTGGGTTCAAGGCGTACCCGGACGGGCATGGGCGTAGAGCAGCAACCGATTGCATCGGAAACAGAAGAGTCAACGCCAGCACGCCCTGAAACGAGGTCTGCAAACACGACATCGGAAGTCTTTGCATGCCGGGCCAGCACGAGTGCCCACGCTGCCTTGACTAGAGTTGCGCACGTTACGCCATCTGGAAGATTATTTCCAAGTTCTATCACCCTAGGGCCCATCACACCAGCTCTAAAGACATATTCATCCTCTTGCGCTGGAGTCTTGGTAATACCGGTCATCTTAGAACCACTCAGAAGATTGGACCAATAAGCCGTTGCCTCTGGTGTTCGGTTCCTCTCCACCTCAGCCATGTATTGCGAGAATGAAGCCACCTTGCTGGTCTGACCGGTGAGGTAAAGATCCCGAAGACTGGACCAGACTTTCCCGATGATCATACCATCCCACACCGCGTGGGAAAGGCGCACAAGGATACGATGTCGCTCGTCGGTGGCGCAGATAGCGATGCTAGCAAGAGGTTTGCCAGGTTCAAGAGGATTGAACCCATCATGTAGCATATACTCCTCTGTCCATTCATCGATTGACGAGTCGATGTGATAGCTGTGGACTTCTGGAACCGATGTTGAGGGCACCACCCGCTTCCATTTTCCATCTTCGACGACGAATCCAGTGTGAAATGGTTCAACAGTGGCGATGAGCTTCCTGCAGGCGTCGAGCATTCTGTCTCCATCGAGTGGCCCAGTGGCATCTAGCGCAAAGTAAGTCATGCCGACATCTGGACGAGCAACATGATAGTTCAGCGCCCATTCTTGAATATCCGTGACAGCTGATGACTCGTCCGAGATGCGATCCGTGCTCTGGACCAAGTCAACATTGGTAGGTGTTTGCACGCACAAGGCAAGGGCTGCAATGCTTTGCTTCTGGAGCAAGTCTCTGACAGAGATAGTTATTCCACGCTGACGACAAGCCGCAACGACGTGGATCGCTGCCACGGAGTCACCACCAAGTTGGAAAAACCGGTCATCAACACCTATTCTGTTCGATTCGAAACCAAGAATCTCAGCAAAAGCCGCACGGAGCGTCTCTTCGGTTTCCGATAAGGGTCTGTCGGATTGCTTCGTGGTCTGACTGAAGGCTCTCAGCTTCTCAAGACTCAGTGTCTCGAGAAGTCCTTTAGTAGCACGTCGGTCCAGCTTTCCAGATGCGTTGACAGGCAAACTGCCAGCCATGGGGACGAAGTATCTGGGAACCATGTAGGGAGCAAGGTTTGACAGAAGAGCGCCACGTATAGCTTCCAGCTTGGCAGTGAGTTCTTGATTGGGTTGACGGAAAGGCGAAGGCGAGTTGGCACCGTCATAAGCTTGAGCATCATTCTCGAAGCTTTCTCGGAACTGTAGCGCAGTCACTAGTACAGGGTCACTAGACTCCGGTGCCTCAGCTGGTATAACCAAACCGACATAGGCATGGGAGATCTCTGAGTGATTCTGGACTAGATGGCTCTCGATCTCGCCTGGCTCAACTCGTTGTCCATGAACCTTGATCTGAGCATTGAGGCGGCCAATGTAAAGCAGCGAGCCGTCGGGGTTCTGTTGCACAAGATCGCCGGTACGATAAACCCGATGATGGCCAGTGGAAAATTGAGAGAAGTGTTTGAGGAAGTCTGGGTTGTCGACAAAAGTGGAAGCGGTCAGGGCGGCATCGTTGAGATATCCTCGTGCAAGTAGAGGCCCCTGTACCAAAAGCTCACCCGGAGCTCCAACGGGCACTAGCTTGTTGTAATCGGTCGGATCAACTACCCACGCCGCAGAATCAGCGATAGGTAAGCCAATGTTGGTAGCATCTTGCCCATCATGCAAACAGCTGATGATAGACTCGACAGAGCATTCGCTCTGTCCGTATGAATTGAAGATCTTGGCATGCTTCACCCAGCGATCTACCACAGCAGGTCTAACCGCCTCGCCTCCAAGAACCACGGTATCAATATTGGGGACATGGTTGGGATCGAGCATAGACGCAGACGTCGATGTGAGGTTGACAAAGTTGACATCCATGCGGCGGATGGCAGATGAGAGTGCGCTCATATCGAGACGCTCATCCTCAGAGGGTATACATGTACACCCGCCAAATATAAGCGTTGTGAACATGTCCTCAATAGCGACTCCAAATGTGTGAGACGCAAATTGAAGAGCACGTGTATTAAGTCCATTACCATAGAACTTGCCGTGAGCGAGTATACCTGTGCAAAGCGCCTGATGCTCAAGAACGACGCCCTTTGGCATACCAGTGCTTCCGGATGTGTAGATGATCCAGGCAGCGTTACTTGGAGCTACACCAGTATCAGGAACGATGTTATGGGCGGGGAGTTGCTCAATGAATGCTTCGTTGACGACAATCGCATTAGAAACATGGTCCAGTCGCTGGGATTGGGACTTATCCACCAGAACCACTCGGATGCCTGCATCTTTGATGGTATTCTCGATTCTGTTCAATGGGTATTGAGAGCCGAGGCCAACAACAACACCACCCGCTTGGAGAACGGCTAAAGCAGACACAACGGCCCAGAGCGACTTGTCCATGCAGATGCCCACGGCTACTTCTGGACCAACGCCCAGGCTGGTCAGATAATGGGCCAATTGAAAGGAATATCTCCCCAACTCTGCGTAGGAGAGATCACCGTCCCACGATGTGACAGCTTGAGCATGTGGTTGAGCTTCAATCATTTTCTGAACCAGGTCTTGGATGCAAGACCGGGAAGGCGTCGCGTTGAGAACTGCCTCGTTCCATTGTCCAACCCTGTGTACATCGGTAGGGTTGAGAAGTCTAAGGTCTCCAATAGGTGTGTCTCGATGAAGGTCCAGCTGCTTCAGGGTGTGCTCAAATTGCGACAGAAGAGCATCGACTGTCGCCACAGGAAGCAGTCGACTGTCGTAACGCATATCCACTGAGACTTCACCATCAGCCTCGACAGTACACTCCACCGAGAGTGCATCAGCTCCAAAGCCCGACTTATCAGTAGGAAGTTCCTCCAAGCCGATCTCCAATAAGGGATCCTTATCTTTGTCGTCAAGAGTTGGTTGGACCATGAAGACATGTCCGGGATCGAAGTCGAATCCAAGCTCAGGAACCGCAGCGCGGATGTGCTGTAGACCCGTATGCAAGAATGGCTTCAACTCCTCGTTCTGCAGTCGCATAGCGTCCAACAGCTCTGAAACGGTCTTCTCACGGTCGTCTAGGCGCGTTCTAAGTGGCACGGTGGTGAGTGTTGGTGCGATGATGTTACCGATATCAGTGACGTGAACATCACGGCCTGAAAGTGCTACAGTTGAGATAGCCTCGGTGCTGCCGGTGTAAGCAGCGACTACCATGGCCCATGCAGCGCGAAGGAGAACGGCTACTGGTACATGTCTTTGCGACCTACTGCATTTCATCCTGCGTTGAGAGAATGTATCGGCCTGTGGGCGGAACGAAGGGTGTGGCAGTGGAGGAAAGCGTGTTGGTGGGGCACCGTGGAGTTGGTCTTTCCAGTATGTGACAGCTTCCTTCTTGTCTTTCTGTTGAAGGTACTTGATGAATCGTGTGGGAGGAGCGAATTGCTGAGAAGGCTGGTCTCCGCCTAGATAAGCCTGAGCCAGCATGTTCAGAGTCAAAGCCATCTGGTAACCATCATATCCACTATGATGTTGTGTCCAAACAAAATAGACCTTATCTGGCGACTCCTCAATCAGCGCCAGGCGATGAAGCGGTGTGCCATAGGTAAAGAGACGAGATTTATCCTCTGCCAAGTAAGTTTGAAGGTTTGTTGACTGGTACCAGTCAAGCTCGCTGCGAACAACAACCTGTACTGATCCTGACCGCGCGGACTGGTACACAATACGTGTCCGTAAAATGGATAGACACTGCATCAGAGTCAACCAAGATTCCTTGAATCTGGTAAGATCGACACCTCGCATGCGAAAGATGTTCTGTGCAACGAACGCACCCGGCTGCTGTGCTGTCACAGCCATGAGAGCTTCTTGGAGAGGTGTCGCAGGATATACATCTTCTATATCCTGAACCGCCACACCACAAGTACCAGCAACCTTCGATAGCCATGCTTCCTTGTCTTGCTTTTCCAACTCACCGTAATCGCTCCAGAGCTCAAATGGTGCTGGGTCCAGAGCTGTATTGCGGGCAGAGTTGTAGCTCTCAGCAACCTGCGCCAGATCGGACAGACGCGGGTTTTGAAGAATGTCTGCTACGCCAATTCCGAGGTTCACCCTGCGAGATGCTGCAACGAGACGCATGGCGACGACCGAATCACCTCCAAGTTGGATAAAATCGGCGTGAGCATCGATACTGGGCGAGCAACCGAGAACCTCAACCCACAAAGAGCGCAACTTTTCTTCCATTGACGACAAAAGACGGCTATCCGAGTTATCAGATAGCCTTTCGAAGGCTGCGAGTTGGTCGTGTCCTAGCCTCTCGAGAATACCGCGTGTAGCCTTTTTGTCCAATTTGCTCGAGGCGTTGAGCGGTAGACTGGCCATTGGAACAAAATGGGGAACCATGTATCGCGGAAGCACCAGCAGCAGCTTTGCTCTCAGGTCTCTGACCATAGTGCGAAGAGCCTCAGTTGAAGAGCGTACTCCCGACGAGTTTGCCTCTTCAGCATCTTCTTCGCGGCCAAAGTCACCCACATCAATAGCCGCGACAAGCAACGGGCTATTAGGTGCATCCACAGGTCGTATGAGGTCGACACAAGCGATTCGAATGACGGGTTGAAGACGAACGATATTACTCTCGATCTCACCCGGTTCAACCCTTTGACCACGGATCTTGATTTGGGTGTCGATTCGACCAAGATGGACAAGCGAACCATCGATGTTCTGCTGCACGATGTCGCCTGTCCTGTACATACGACGCGACGGTGACAAGCCAAGTTTTGAGACGAACTCAGGATCATACACAAAGGCCTTGGATGTCTTATCAGGGTCGTTGAGGTAACATCGTCCAAGATGGGGGCCTTCGACCAGAAGCTCTCCTGGCGTACCGATAGGGACCAGACGGTTGTGATCCGTTGGCATCGTGATCCAGAAGTTGACGCCGAGCGCGTGGCCGATAGTGTAAGCGTCTCGCGGTTGCTTCATGGGCGCCGAGCAACAGACGTCGACGGAACATTCTGCGGGTCCGTACGTATTGATCATCTTGGCATGGCCGTGCCATTGTTCAACGACAGCAGGGCTAACGGTTTCACCACCGAGTAATCTAGTCAAGGATGCACTGATTAGTGACACACTGTCAATTGAGCGAGGGAGGACTTACAGAGTTTCGAGCATAGGAACATCCGTTGGCACGATAAGCGACGCCACAGTTGACGTAGTATTGAGAAGGTTGGCATTCAGCTCACGAATCGCATCAGTGAGTCCGTTGAGCCTTTGGTCCTCAGACGGAACGCAAACACAACCTCCAAAAGTTAAGACCGACAAGATATCTTCGATAGCATTGTCGAAGGTAAAGGCTGAAAATTGCAGGGCTCTGGTGCTGGTCGTGAACCCTACCCGAGGACCATGTGCTTGGAAGCTGCTGCAAAGTGACTTATGTTCCAAGACGACTCCCTTGGGCATTCCAGTGCTACCAGAGGTGTATACGACCCATGCTGCATTGGTAGGCAGGACGGAGTCACAGAGTGCTCCAGACATCGGCGGCGACGGAACTTTGTCCATTAAAGCTTCGTCCACAGTCACTAGTCCCTTCGCCATGCCAAGCTCACCAAGCCTGGTTGCTTGAGATCTATCAACCAGTACGGTAGACAGACCAGCATCCTTGGCTATAAGAGAGACTCGTGTAAGTGGCTGCTGGATTCCAAGTGGCACGACCGCGCCACCTGCAGTCAGAATGGCGAGGATTGACACGATCGCCCAACGGGACTTGTCCATACACAATCCAACAGTTACCTCAGGGCCGACACCGAACTCCTCAGTGAGATAATGGGCAAGACGGCGCGACGATTTCCAGAGCTCCTCGTATGAAAATTTACCATCCCATGCACAGACTGCTTGCGATTTGGGGTTCCTGCCGACTGACTTTTGAACAAGGTCGTGAATGCAGGCCATGGTAGTAGGTGGCGTGTTTTCGTTCCATCCACGGATCGTACAAGAATCCTGCGGAGTCAAGTCGTCAATATCAGAAATTGAGCCTTGAAACTGATACTTGTTTAACTCTCGAATATGATGCTCAAATTGCGCCAGCAAGCCTTCTGCCTTAGCCTGCGAAAGAACGTCGTGGTCAAACCGAATGTCAATATCGACAGAGTCAGCGTCGACAGTACAATCCACAGCTAAAGGATATCCTCCAAAGTCAGCAGCTTCCTGTGTGTCTGCTTCGAGTTTCAGACCAATGGTCTCCAGGCCCAAGCTCTCGTCCTTAGTAGGTGCGGGTTGGATGATGAAAAGATGACCAGCATCGAAATCATAGTCAACAGACGGCAGAGCATTCCTAATGGCACGCAGACCGACATGAGCATAAGGTGCCATTTCCTTAGCTTGCTGGTCAACGGCGGCAAGGAATTGACTAACGGATTGTTTCTTGTCGATCTTGATGCGAACTGGCACAGTCGTGATGGTTGGTCCAACAATCCTGTCAACATCAAGACCTGGGACATCGCGACCACTTAAGGAGATATTAACAATAGCCTCGTCGGATCCCGTATACGCTGCTACAGTCATGCCCCAAGCTGCTCGTAGCAAGACACCCAGCGGTTTTGTCTTGTTCAAGCCTCGTAGCTGTCGTCGCACAAGACCGAGCGCTTGGGATTGATGAGTAGGTGATGGCAATGTAGGGAAACGGATAAACTGTGCCCCTTCCAGTTGACCTCTCCAATACGCAGCCGTGTCATTGGCATTTGTCTGCAGCAGATACTTGACAAATCGTGACATTGGAACTTCCGTGAAGTTGAGCGTTTGCGTCTTGTAGACATCAACGAGCATTCCCAGTACACGAGTCAATGACCAGCCGTCATATGCTGCATGGTGTCCAGTCCAGACGAGGTAGTTTCCCGACTTGTCTTGTACAATAGCCTGTCGATGTAGGGGACTTCCGTATGAGAACGGACGTGAGCGGTCATGCTTCAGATATACGTCCAAGTCATCTGCAAAAGTCCAAGGCGCTGACTTCTTGGTAACAACCTGAAGGGAGCCTTGTGCTGTATACACGATTCGTGTACGAAGAATAGACAACTTGTCAACCAGAAGGTTCCATGTGTGCTGTAGACGCGAGATATCGACGTCGTCTTGCATCCGAAAGATTTGCTGCGCAACATATGCAGTCGATTGCTGCGACGTAATGGCCATCAGGCCTTCCTGCATCGGGGTCGCGGGATACAAGTCGACAATGTCACCAGGTCCATCAAGTCCTTCACATTGTCCAACAAGATGAGAAAGAAACTCCGTCTTCTGTTGCACGTCGTTCTCGGTGAAGGCGCTGCAAAGTTGGAAAGGCGCCGGGTCGTCCTCCACGCTCATCTTCTGCTGGTTTGAGACTTGAGCCATGTCGACGAGACGTGGATTTTGGAGGATCTGTTTGACTCCCAGCTGCATCGGGATAGGCGCCCTGCGCGCTGCAGCAACAAGTCGCATAGCCGCGATGGAATCTCCTCCGTGCTGAAAGAAATCTTCATGCTTGCTCTGGATCTTGTCTACACCAAGGTCCAAGACTTCTGCCCAGAGTAATCTGAGTTGTTGCTCAGCATCTGAAAGCACTAGGTCCTTGACTTCGGTGTTCCGTTCTTCGGCAGAGAAGAGTCTAAGCTGATCACGGGTGAGGCCTTCGAGAATGGTCTTGGTCGCTCGTCGATCCAGCTTAGCCGAGGCGCTGACGGGAAGCTTCATGGGAATGAAGTGAGACGGGATCATGTAGAGCGGCAAATGTGCGACAAGATCTGACCGGAGTTTGTGAAACACAGAACTGAGATACTTGGAGGGCTTATAGATGGCATTGGGTAGATTTGTCGGGTTCGTGTCGGTATCGTCATTGATTTGAGTGTCGTCAAGGAACTCAACCGCAACCAGCAGCATCGGATCTGCAAATTCGCGTAGATGAACAAGATCCACACAAGCATCATGAATCTCCGGCTGGAGACGCACAATATGGCTCTCAATCTCTCCAGTCTCGACGCGCTGACCACGGATCTTGATCTGTGTATCGATACGTCCAAGACACTCGTATAATCCGGTGTCTCTGTCCTGTACAACCAAGTCACCAGTCCGATACATGCGTCGTCCGGGAGAGAAGCCCAGAGAAGAGATAAACGCCGGGTCCCAGACAAAAGACCTTCTCGTCTTGACATCATCGTGTAGGTACTCACGAGCGAGCATGGGACCTTCGATGAGTAACTCTCCTGGTGTTCCCACGGGGGTGAGCGTATTGTGGTCCATGGGACTCGTCACCCATAGTCTATTGGACACATTACTGCCGATGATGGGTGCGTCTTGGGCTCGCGTAACGGGACCGTTAATGACAGAGTAAATGGAGCACTCCGCGGGTCCATATCCGTTAAACACCCTAACACGTCCTATCCAGGGCTCAACAGCAGCTGGCTTGATGGCTTCGCCGACGAAAATGATAGTATCAAGAGATTTGGGCACAGTCGATGGGTCCAGTAGTTGAGTTACAGTGGGTGTCAGGGTCGCCAAGGTAACTTGAAAGTCTCTCATGGCCGCGGCCAAACCATCTGTCCGGTCATATTCCGATGGAAGACAGACACAACCTCCGTACGCTAGAGTGGTGATGTTATCCTGGATACTGACGTCAAAGGTAAATGCAGAGAACTGTAAGGTTCTTGTCTTGGGTCCAAAGGAGTATCGAGCTCCGTGAGCAATCATGCTTGAGCAGAAGGCTTGATGTTCCAAGACAACACCCTTCGGGACGCCTGTGCTTCCAGATGTGTAAATGACCCAAACGGGGTTATAGGGCTCCACATGGGGAAAGTCTGCTTCCCGGTTGGATGGTAGTGAGGAGATGAAGTCAGAGTTGACGAGAACTGGTTGTTGGACCAAGGATTGGAATCTCTTGGCCTGCTCCTGATCAACCATAACCACTGTCATATTAGCATCCGATACAACAGTCTTGATACGCGAATCAGGATATTCGACTCCAAGAGGCACCACCGCACCGCCTGCCCTCAGGACAGCAACCATGGAGACGACTGCGTACTTAGACTTGTTCATGCACAGTCCAACATAGGTTTCGGGGCCAACTCCAAGATTCACCAGATGGTGCGCGAGGCGTCGAGAAGCATCATCCAGTTCGGAGTAAGTGAGAGTACCATCCCTAGCGCAAACGGCCATAGAGTCGGGGTGCTTGGCCATCTGTCGATCGATCATGCCATGGACAGTGTCTTGGGTGGGACTAGGTGGAGTTGGGTTCCAGGCGAGGAGTTTCTTCTTGTCCTCGGGACTGATCAGGTCGAGGGCTCCAACAGTAGAAGGCCTCTTAGAAGTGTCCAAACCCTCGTCTGGAATGTTGTAGAGTGACAAGGTGCGAGCAACATGCTCCAGCTGAGATGCCAAAGCATAAGCTCGAGAAGAGGGAAGAAGAGTCTGATCGAATCTCATCTCAACCTCAACGCCAGTCCCGGTAGCATCAATCTTGCACTCCACAACTAACCCATAACCTTCAAAGTTCCCCCTGTCAGTCTCTACTGGCTTGAGTCCAACATCCGCGAGAGTCGCAACGTCTTCTCCTCCAGGCTGCACGAGGAAGAGATGTCCCGGATCAAAGTCACGACCCAGTCCAGGTACCGCACGACGGATATTGGCGAGGCCGAAATGCGAATACGGTACCATATCTCTATTCTGAGATTCGATCTTGGAGAGAAAGTCACCAACAGCTGCCTTGCGATCCACGTGTATTCTGCAAGGAACAGTGGTGATTGTTGGGGCAATCACATCATCGATGCCTATCACGGGAATATCGCGACCGGACAGAATAACGGCAAGCATTGCCTCGTCGCTGGCTGTGTGGCTAGCAAGCACTAAAGCCCACGCTGCTCTGAGAAGAATTGCAGCTGATACTCGATTGCCGTAGCCATTCTCCTGTTCAAAGTGATGCCTCAAGACTCCATCAGCAAAAGGCTGGTATGATGGTGTGGGAGTTTGGGGAAACTTGGTGAGTTGCGCATCTTGAAGTTCTTGTTTCCAATAAGACTCAGTCAAGGCCCTTCCCTCATCCCGTGTGGTATGCTTCTCAAGGTGTCGAACAAAGCGTGGAATAGGAGTTACAGGAGCGCAAGTGTTTCCCTGGTAAGTCTCGGCGAGCATCTTGAATGTCCTGGTGACTGTCTCACCATCAAATGCCGAATGATGAGCCGTCCAAACGAAGTACCTTGCCTCATCGTTCTCCACCATGGCAAAACGGTGCAAAGGGGTTCCATATGCAAAGGAAGCTGCCAAATCGTCATTGGTGTATGCCACGAGATCAGATCCATACTTCCATCGAGGTGCATCGCTGGCAACTACTTGCATTGACCCAGAGTCCGAGTAGACGATGCGGGTTCTCAAAATGGCGAGTAAGGTTGCGACGTTAGACCAAGCTTCTTGAAACTTTCGCAGGTCAATGGTAGAGTGGACTTGATACACATGCTGAGCGACATAGGTTTCAGATGACTGCGTTGTCATAGCCATCAGACTCTCCTGAAGTGGGGTGGTTGGATACACATCCTCGATATGGTCCACTGGGATGTCGCACTGCTGAGCAATGCTGATCAAACGAGCTTCCTGGTCTTGGGGTGTTGCCGAAAGAAAACCTGGCCAGAGCTCAAAGGGCAAAGGATCGTCTTGAGCGGCTTGCTGGGCTGTGTCATGGGAACTATCCACGACCTTAGCCATAGCGGCTAGCCGTGGATGGCGAACAATGTCAGATACCGAGAGGGAGATGTTCCTCTTTCGTGCAATGGCCGCCATACGCATAGCCATGACTGAGTCACCGCCTAGATGCGCGAAGTGATCGTTGCGACTGATACTAGACACGGGGCGATGGAGGACCTCAGCCCAGATCTCCTGGAGGCTTCCCTCTGTCTTGGTCATTATCACACCAATCGTTTCGATTTGCTTGAACATTGCGAGTTCATCCTCCGTTACTCTCTCGAGGAGAGCGCGCGTTGCTCGGCGATCCAGTTTGCCAGAGGAATTTGTTGGAAGAGAGACAAAGGGTACGACGTGAGTAGGCACCATGTGAGGAGGCAGTCTATCGACAAGCTTGGACTGGAGGTCCTGAAGTAAGGCTCTCAGTTTGTCGGATGCATGACATAGCATACCCTCTGCCGGCTTCTCTTCTGAGGAAGGTTCGTGCATATGGATCGCTGCCATGAGCATGGACTCGTCCGAAGCACTGGAGACTGGCCTGATCAAATCCACACATACCAAGGGCTTTCCTGACAGAGAGTCCGAAACGTGACTCTCAATCTCTCCGACCTCGACACGCTGACCTCGAATCTTGATCTGGGTATCACGTCGACCGACATACGTGAACGAATCATCTTGGTTCTGCCTGACCAAGTCACCTGTGCGATAGAATCGGCGATCAGACGCTAAGCCTAACCTTTGAACAAAGCCCGGATTGGTGATAAAGCTTGCTAAAGTCCTCTCTGGATCATTCAGGTATTCTCGTGCGATCGCACCCTCAATCAACAGCTCACCAATAACGCCGATCGGGACCAAACGATTGACGTTCTGCGCATCGACTACCCAAAGCCGATTGGCAGCTGTAAATCCAATGTTTGTTGCTTCGTCGCATCGTGTAATAGGACCGTTGATTGTCGAGACATGAGAACACTCGGAAGGTCCATACCCGTTGAACCATTTGATTCGAGTTTCTTCCAACCACGGCTGGAGCAAAGAAGGTTTGAGGGCTTCACCTGTCAATACGACTGTCTCAAGTGTAGGAAGATGCTTGACGTCGAGTAATGATGCAACGGTGGGTGTCAATGATGCAAAGTTGACTTGCATGTCATTGATAGCTGCCCCGAGAGCGTCAAGCCGTTGTGTCTCCGAGGGAATACAAATGCAGCCCCCGACACTGAGGGTTGTGAAGATATCTTTGACTGCCACATCAAAGGTATGAGCAGAGAACTGCAAAGCACGCGTCCACGGGCCCATCTTGTAACGAGACGCCTGAATATCCATTGGTGCGCACAGCGTCTTGTGCTCGAGAACAACGCCTTTCGGATTTCCGGTACTTCCTGAAGTATGGACGATCCAAGCTGCGTTATCGGGCGATACAGTGGGCCAAGTAACGTCTGTCGGAGGGGGTAGTCGATCCAAGTATTCAGTGTCTACCACGTGTATACTAGACAAGTGATTCTCCAGTCGTTTGGCGTGGATCTGATCAGCGAGGGTTAAAGACAGGCCGGCGTTGCGTGAGATATTCTGAATGAAGCTTGGAGGATGCTGATTCCCAAGAGGCACGACCACACATCCGGCTTGCAAGATGGCCAGCATAACAACCGGCGCCCAACGAGATTTGTCCATACACACACCGACCCTGTCCTCGACTTGAAGCCCGAGACGCAGAAGTTCGGCAGCTAGTCGAGTAGCTGCATCAGAGAGTTGGCGATATGTAAGATCCCCATCCCAAGCGTGCACTCCAGGGCTGTCCGGCTGACGCTCGGCCACGGCTTGCACCAATTCATGAATACATTTCAGTGGAAGGACAAACGGCGTTTCGTTCCTGGCCACTATTCGGGCTTGATCTTGCGCTGTCAGGCCTGCAAAGTCAAAGCAGGGCTTGGATGGGTTCTGAAGGACATAGTTCAGGCTGTCCTGGAAGAGTTGCAGCATATTCAAGGCGTCATCCTTTGACGTGAGTGATTCCCACACGCTCAACCTCAGTCCGACTTTGTGTTTGTAAGTGGTGATCGCTAAGGTGCAGTTGTACTGTAGAGTTTTCAGTCAGTCTCATCTCCTCTCAGGCCTTCAATCAGTACTCACATCCGATGGAGCCTCCCAGCGCAACACCTCAAGCGCAAATCCTGCTTGTTCAATCTCTTCCTCAGGTATGCCGCGTTGGAAGGATAGAAGCGAGTCGCCTAGCTGGCGAACCGAACCACCACCCATGCCCTGACTGTCCGTCAGATCCACACCCTGGTATGGGAAGCTGTCCAGAAGGTCCTTCTGCACTCGTTCCAGAGCTTCCGATACAGTCATCTCATTACCGAGGTCTAGATGGCAAGGCAGCGTATTGACAAAGTTACCAGCAGCTTCCTGGAGACCTTTGATGCGCTTGTGTCGACCTGAGGCGGTATAAGAGAAACAGACGTTGCTTTCACCGGTGTAGGATCTCAGGACTAGTGCCCATGCAGTCTGACAAGCATTGACCAATGTGGTGTTGAACTGATCGGACAAGTTCAGGGCTAGCTCTGGAGAGATGGGCATTTCCCTGTTGATAGCATACATCCCGGTTGGGTTCGTCTTCAAACTAGGACTGCATAGAAAGCTGCCCTTGGCGTTCTGGGTATAGTTAGACCAATATGCGAGGGCCTCAGGTGATTTGTCGGGCTGTAGTGCCTGGAAGTAATCTTCGCACTGCATGTGTTGGCCCGAGGGAAGGGTGTCGGATAGTGCTCGGAAGAGGTCGCGAAAAAGAAGCTGGATAGACACAGCATCCACAAGGGCATGTGAGACCACGAGTCTCACGAACACCTTGTCGTTGGGCGCCTTTGCCAGTGTTAGGTGATGGGGAGACTCGTTCTTTCGTTCTCCAAGTGACCGGTGTTCTTCGGCTTCGTCAAAGGGAAGAATGCTGATCTGAGGCATAAGGTCCTTCCACACGATCTGATCAATTCTTCCAGGGCGGTTCGTACTATCCGCAAATGTAGTTCGGAGGGTCGCGTGTCTTTTCACGACTGCTTTCCATGCCTGTTTGACGGTCTCGGTCGTCACCTCGATTCCAGGCTTGATAGACGATATCATTACAGCGAGGTGCATCCGGTATGCCTCAGGGTTGTGACTCTGGACAGCAATAAAGTTTTCTTGCATAGGAGAGCAGGGCCCGATGCCTTGGATACCATCGCCAAGCGGTTGTTGGATTGAGGACATTTCGTCGCCATTCTGCAATTGCTCGACTCCATTGCTTGTCAGCTGCGTTGCATAATGCAACTGTACAATGCCATCAATCAACTCATCCAGAGACCGAGCTTGCAAAACGTGACGGATGTCGACTCTGATACCAGCCTCATGACAAGCGCCCATAAAATTCACAGCCATAAGTGAATCTCCGCCCAGTGCTAGCCAGCTCCTGTGGCTTTTCTTCTGAATTCTGCGACCATCCAGACCCAGCGCCGTAGCTGCAAATTCTTGGATCTGTTGTTTGAGTACGTCAATGTCGTCAAGATCGCTCCGTTGTTGGTGCTCCTTTACAGAGTGAATTGGTAGAACTTCCATGGTGAGTGAAAACGGTATGCAGTACGTCAAACGTGAACGCTACAAAACTTGATGACTTCAAATTGGAATAGTGGTATATGCAAATTAGCAAGACAATGTTTACTCATTACAGCATTGGAGAGTTACACAGTCAGATAATAATATCGAATAGCATTAGTTACCTCAAGCATCTGAGTGTTGTTCTTTCATTGGTCGAAATGCAGGATTGAAGGATGCTGGGGGCTATTTGATTGGGCAGGTCAATTGAGGCTGGAAACATGAGGCTGTGCAACTGATAGCGGATACCTTCAGCATGATACCACAATGTTCGTGCATGGATGGATCTCCCAGCCTTCTCAGTGGCGCCACTCTTGAACGTCTGCTAGGCTTTCTGTGTTAACCCACTTGTCTGGATTTCTAATTTTAGCTGCTCCGTTGAGGTTTACCTTATCGTAAGTTTAACCGATATACTGCCGAGGTTCGGTTAGCTTGTCAGTCTCTGAATCTCCGTCTAATTCAATATTTCTTCAGAACAACAGAGAGAATTGTACCCAAGAGCATAAAAGACATAGTAAGATAACAGCCACTACTGGGAATAGAGTTAATACTAAGTTTGAGAATATAAGAAAAAAGTAGCCTTAGAAACAATTTTAACAAGCATTGTAATAGTGTACTGTAACTTATCTAATAATGCACTTGTTACGCGCTCCCCTACCCTGAACCTCTGTGCTACTGTAGGAACTCACGAAATTGTATCCGCTCTGTGGGTCCAAGCCACTAAAATGCGCTAGGCCCAGTTCGCTCATATTTGATACACCCAAAAGAATCACGTGCCGTGCATAAGCCAGATTGTACTTTTTATCCAATAAGGGCTGCAGCAGGCTTGTGTTAGGTATCCACAAGGCAGATTCAATCCCATGAATTCCGACAGAGAATCTCAATTGTAGATTACGTCTTGCAACATTGTAACGCACTGCTGAGGAACATTTTATTTGCAATTGTAAAATTCGAGTAATTATGGAACTTAATAATATTGAAGTCCCAACCTGTACTTCCATTTAATTCAACAGACCAAATGGTCTAAGCCTTGAGGTGCTATATATGATCTACCTCAACCAATGGCCTAGAAGAAATTCACAGCCTTGTTTAATCCAGGACTCCTGCAAAGTCAATGAAGCATCGAAATTGTGTTCTCCAGGTATCACCGAGAGTATTCTAGGGTGACTAGGTAGAGCTTGATCTAACCTTCTGACGAACTCTGTTGAGCAGCTGAGAGGAACCTGTTGATGCGAAATTAAATTAGCAAGAACCGTCGACGAGTCAATGTTATGTTGCTACTCACCACTGAATCTTGATCGCCATGCACCACCCAGATGGGTGGACACATCCCTGTCCTCTCCATCTTGGCAGTGGGGTCAAGTCGTGCATCGGCTTTCCGATTCATCATTCGCGGTAATTTGCCCTGTTGAATAATGCAGGCAACGAGTCCCCACATCTCCAAGACATCCCCTTGCGTTCGAATCGTGCCTTTGTTGCGCTGGACATAGTTCCGAATATCAGCTTCTGCCTGGCGTGGTGAAACTGGCAATGACCCCAGGATACTTCTCGGCCGCGCCATTTTGAGTTCAGGGACGTCGCTGCAGAGCGGTCCGTAGAGTGAAAGAACAGCCTTGATTTTCGCGTATGGGCGCTCCAGAGCCGAAATCAATGCCATGACTCCTCCAGCGCTGTGTCCGGCGCAGATGACGTGATCCATGTCTGGTTGCGCGGACCATGATTCTGATTCGGCCACGTTAGGCAGTTCAGTCATCATCCATGTCCAGAAGCTATCCATATCGTCCATGATGTCGGCGCCTGATGCTTCAGGTAAGAGACGATAGTCTGGAGCCACTATCAGCGCATCCTGCTCGCGGGCAAATTCGAGGAGCCAGTCTGGCCACCATGGTTCGTACAGTCGATCTCCAACGATGAAGCCTCCTCCATGCCAATACACCAGTACTGGTCGCTTGACGTGCCCTGTGGTTGAGCTACTGGATGTAAAAATAGATGCATAAATGTCGTGATCGTTGATGGTGCTGTAAACATGATCTGTTCTATCCCATCCGTCAAATTTGCGCTTTTGCCGCGATGCCATCATGTCGTTGTTCTTCAGGTTCGACGGGCCACAACACCAGCTTCAATTGAGGCGTGATAAGAAATATAGAAACAAGCGAAACTTGCAGGGTTGGGATGAAACAGTAGACAAACGAAATCTGGCAAGTACATCTCGATTAACTTGGCACTGACTGAAGCGAAGGTGGTGCCACTTGAATAAACGAGAGTGAATTACTCAATCCAACATAGCGTGGCGTGCTTCAGTAATTGAAAGCTGACGTTTCACAATCACCCAATAATTGGCCTAACACTTCTACAAATTGAAATGGATCGAGCTCCAAACTGTATATTACAAGATAAATGTTACCCCATTAGAAAGTAACAGGTTGACAAAGCCCAAGCGTTGATTGCAATGAAGGGATGTGAAGGCAAGATATAGAAGGCGGCTTGGTTGATAGCCACTCCTCATTCACACAATATAGGGTAGCTGGATGTCTCAAGGATTGAAGGATTACAGGAACACCACAGCGTACGAGACCCACTAAAACGTGTTCCTAGAATTCTTTGCACAGCCGAGCGCTTCTGGAAAAGTTGTTACTTGGCATTTGGGCTTTATGCTTACAAGCCATGCAGTAACTTCTCCAATTGATGACACAAAAGTACCATCGTACAAAGGATCGCTGTGGTGGTGCCATTGTCAGATTGCCACAGTCGTGATCAGAAACAACTGAACAAGAGGCAGTACAGGTATCATTGAACCCTAGTGATATTAGTTGCTCTTCATCTGGCGTATTAGCTTATTATCCAATACAACATCAAACCAATTCCTTCGTCGCACAAAGATACCCATGCACAGTCCCCAACAAGCTCATTGCCTCTGACCTATTTTCGGTCTTTGTACATACTTACTTCAATTCACCATGTCACCAAGTAAAGATCTGGACGTCGGCAATGACCATAGCGACGGGAATGGATTTACAACAAATGCAACGTCTTCTAATGGAACGAACGGCCATTCGGACACTACGTCCACCACAAGCGACGATTTGAGTTCTCATGGCGATGAGACAAACACAACTCACTCAGATGGAATGGACGACTTAAACACCAATGGACCCGAGCTCTTCAAGAATATGCCAATCGCCATCTGCGGAATGGGAGTCAGACTGCCCGGCGGAATCCGCAGCCCATCCGAACTCTACGACTTCCTCGCAAACAAAGGCGATGCCCGCAATGTGGTGCCAGAGGATCGATACAATGTAGAAGCCTTCTACGATCCTTCTGGAAAACCTGGCACCGTCTCCACCAAGTACGGATACTACCTCGACCTCGACCTGGCACAGTTTGACGCTTCCATGTTTGGGATCTCTAACGCCGAACTCTCCACCATGGATCCTAGCCAACGTCTCCTTCTTGAGGTCACTCGGGAAGCTTTTGAAAGCGCAGGCGAGGCTGACTTTCGAGGAAGGAATATTGGCACGTTTGTTGGTGACTTTACCGAGGACTGGCAGGATTTGCAGAATGTCGATCTCATGAACCATAAGCCGTACCTCATGATTGGAAAGTCAGATTTTGCCCTCTCCAATCGCATCGCCTTCGAATACGACCTGTTGGGCCCCAGCGTCAGTCTCAAGACAGCCTGTTCGGCCACAGCTTCGGCGGTACACCAAGCCGTCTTGGCCATTCGCTCAGGATCGTGTCCGTCCGCTGTAGTAGCCGGCGCGAACGTCATCCTAACGCCTCGAACGAGCATTTCCATGTCCATGCTGGGTCTTCTGGCACCTGATGGGAACTGTAAGACATTTGACGCCAGCGCTAACGGCTTCGCGCGGGGAGAATCAGTTTGCGCGCTCTACATCAAACGTCTTGACCACGCTATTCGCGATGGTAACCCTATCCGGGCTGTCATTCGTGCCTGCGATAGTAACGCCGATGGAGGCGATGGCTCTAGAACTTTTGGCACTCCTAATGCTATCACACAAAGCGCTTTGATCCGTCAAGCGTATGCGGCTGAGGGGTTGCCTCTTGACGATACTAAAGTGATTGAACTTCACGGAACGGGAACGCGTGTTGGTGATCCTTTGGAGACGTCTGCTATTGCTGATTGCTTTGGAGGCGATGAGAAAGTCTATATTGGTTCCGTCAAGCCGAACCTTGGCCATGGAGAGGGTGCGTCGGCGTTGACGAGTATCATCAAGTCGGTTGTCGCTCTGGAGAACAAGACGATTCTTCCAAACATCAAATTTGAGAAGCCGAACCCCAAGAGTAAGTCTACTTGAAGATGAATGTGACATGAAGTAGCGCACCAATACTGACCTTCAATCCAGTCCCTTGGGATCGAAACCTCCACGTCCCATTGGAGCCCATCAAATGGCCCGAGACAACTCGTCAGCGTATCAGTATCAACTCATTCGGTCTTGGAGGATCGAATGTTCATGTGAGTAAATGAACCATTCGGCATGATACCGCTAACACCGTTCACTGTAGATGGTTCTGGATTCAGCTGAATCAGTGGGACTTCCCTCACGACCTCAACGTCTGACGACCAAGGCTCATCCCGAACGCAAGTCATTACTGCTACTGTCTGGAAATAGCGACTCCAGCATCACTGAGCTAGCTGCCAAGTACAGCAAGTACCTCGAGGAAAACCCCGCGCACCTTGAATCCATGGTATACACACTAGCTTCGCGAAGAGAGCGACTGAAGCTATCAAGCTATTGCATCGTCGATGGTCTAACTATCGGAAAGCCTATTACGCCTTCTGGAACAAAGGGTATTGACGGAGTCTCTTTTGTATTTACAGGACAAGGCGCGCAATGGGTCGGTATGGGGCGGGAGATGTTGTTGAACAACGCCGAGTTCTCCGCTAGCATTGGCGACATGGACCAGGTGCTCATGTCGCTTGAGCATCCACCCGAATGGACCCTTGAAGAACTTATTCTCGCTGACCCTGCCGATAAGAATCTCCTGACGCCTACGGAGCGATCGCAGCCTATCTGTGCTGCTGTGCAGATTGCCTACGTCGACGCTCTCGCAGCATGGAAGATCAAGCCATCGGCCGTAGTAGGACACTCCAGCGGAGAAGTCGCTGCAGCATACGCCGCCGGAGTTCTTACCAGACGTGAAGCCATTATTGCCGCCTACTATCGTGGTTACGCCTGTGCGCGATGCAAGACACCCGGTACCATGGCAGCAGTAGGTATGGGTCGCGACAAGGTGGAGCGTCTTCTGAAGCCTGGAGTGGTCATTGCTTGTGAGAACAGTAATGCCAGCGTGACTATCTCTGGTGATCTGGAGGCAGTGGAAGAGACGATGGATATCTTGAAGCAGGCGTATCCAGACTTGTTTATTCGTCAACTCCGTGTCCCCATCGCCTACCATTCTCACCACACAGCGGCCATTGCGGATCTCTACAAGTCGCTTGTTGATCCTCATCTATCACCAAAGCCTGCACAGGTACCCTTCTACTCGACCGTCTATGGCAAGAAGATTTCGGACATTACAATCCTGAATGCCCAGTACTGGCAACTCAACATCGAAAGCCCTGTATTGTTTCGCACCACGGTATCACAAATGCTGAGCGACATGCCCAAGACTTCGCACATGGAAATTGGTCCTCACTCTGCATTGGCAGGCCCCCTTCGACACATCTACAAAGAGACTGGATACACAGCACCCTACACCTCCCTCGCCGAACGCGGTCAAGACGCTTGCCAAACCTTCCTCACGGCCATTGGAGACCTTTACTGCTTCGGCATCAATCCTCAGGTGCCAGTATCTGCAGATGCCACTACCCTACCAAACCTCCCCACATACCCTTGGAACTACAAGAACCAATTCTGGTCCGAGACACGTATGATGGCAGGCTGGAGATTCCGCAAGCACGCCAACCATGAGCTTCTCGGCCAGCGCATCCTCGAGAGTAGCGACATCGAGCCTGCCTGGAGGAACATGATCAAGCTGAGCGACGTGCCGTGGCTGGGAGGCCACTGTGTCGAGAAAGACATTGTGTTCCCAGCTGCAGGATACATCGCTATTGCTGGTGCGGCAGTCTCCCAGCTGACGGGGTCAACAGAATATACTGTCCAGAATGTTAACATCGCGGCTGCTATGTTGATAGATGATAGCAAGAGTATTGAGCTGGTGACTACACTACGCAAGCACTCTTTGACGTCATCGACTGACAGTAAATGGTGGGAGTTCTCCATCTCGTCTGAGAACAAGGGAGTCTGGATCAAACATTGTTGGGGCTTGGTGACAGGCGAATGTGCCGTCGCACTTCCTACCCAGCCTGAGGTTAACCCATATGTACGAAAGGTCGATTCTAAGCGCTGGTACCAGACCTTATCGCGAACAGGCTTGAACTACAGTGATCGGTTTGTTGGCATGTGTGACATGACGGCTAGTCCTGTCGAGATGACGGCTTCGGTCAGCATTCCTGACAATCAGATTGACGGGGAAGACTATGTGCTTCATCCATCTACGCTTGATATCGTCCTACAATCGTGGTCGGTCGCCGCAACATGTGGAGAGTATCGTAAGTTGGATACCATGTTCCTCCCTACATTTATCGAGCAGTTCTATGTTGGCTCAGCTGGTACTCGAAAGACCGTTCGCACTCGCACCACAGCTCGAGAGTCGGCCACTTCAGCGCTGGGTGACTCGCTTGGTGTAACGAGTGACAATGAGGTTGCATTTGTCTTGAACGGGTTTAGAGGTGCTCGAATGGATGGTTCAATGAAGGCGAGTACACCTGAATCAAGGGCATGGTCGGTTCAATGGCATCCTGCATTTGACTTTGCTCCTCCAGAGAACCTGATACGACCCTCTGGTGATATCACGTCCAGCTGCGAGCTCGTGGAACAAGTCGGTCTTTTGTGTGCAGCAGAAATTCACGAGAAAGCTGAAAATGTCACATCTATCGCCCAACCTTACTTCAAGCACTACCTAGCTGGGGTGGCCAAACAACTTGACACAGCCAAACAGGGAAGCTCGAAGACTCCCGAGGCTGCTTCTCTTATCAAGCTCGATCGAGATGCTAGACTGGAAAAGTTGATGCAGCTGCGCCAGCTAGCAAAGGGTGACACCATGGAGCATATCATTGAAGCGTTGTGCAAGACAGCTTCCAACATCAAGGACATTCTCATAGGTGAAAAGTCCTTCCTGGATCTTATGCTTGCCGACGAGATCCTTCAGAAGGTCTACAACTCTTACAACTCGTGGTCTGATAACAGAGACTTCTTCCGCGTTCTGGGTCTTAACAAGCCACAACTTTGCATCTTGGAGATCGGCGCCGGCACAGGCAGTCTCACTGCTGTCGTGCTGGAGAACCTGCACTCAGACGATGGGGAGCGTTTGTATGGCGATTATACCATTACAGATGTCTCTGCCGGGTTTGTGAATCAGACCAAGGAGCGTTTCAGTTCTTACCAGAACCTGACGTACAGTGTTTGCGATATTTCACAGGATCCACTGGATCAAGGTTTCCAGGCTGGGTCTTACGATCTGATCTTGGCTTCAAACGTCAGTGGTTCTTTCTGATATAGTGATATAGATTCGGAGTGCTGACATTATGTACAGGTGTTACATGCTACGCCCGACCTCAACGTAACCTTGAACAACTGCCGAAAGCTTTTGAAGTCTGATGGACAGCTATACCTACAAGAAGTCTGCTCTGGTATGTATTCATTCCTCTCTTAATACTTTCTCTATCGCAAGTCAATAAGTACTAACCATATAAACTATAGACCTGAGATATCCTGACCTTATCTTTGGCCTCTTTGAGGGCTGGTGGGTCGGAATTGATGATGGCCGTGTCGAGCGTCCCGTCATCAACGAGATGGAGTGGGATGCCAGACTCCGCCAGTGTGGTTTCCGGGGCGTTCGCTCGTCGGTTCGCGACAACAACCATCCCGATTTCTTTACTGTTAGCAACATTGTGGCTCAAGCCCAGGCTGTCAACGAGCCTCAACCCGACGAAACCTCCACCAGGATCACCTTGGTCAAGCCAAAGCCATGTCTCGACCAGTTTGGACTCGAAGTCAAGCGATCCCTTGAGAGTAACGGTTACTCCATTGACGAACACGTCTGGGGGTCCAAGCTTCCAGAAGAACAGCCTATCGTCTCACTCATGGATGTAGACGCGTCCCTTACTCCCCTTCTTGCCAACGTTGACGCAGACAATCTGGCTAGTTTCATCGACATGATTGGAGACATTTCTGGACAACCTGTTATCTGGCTCCTGCGATCCGCCCAGACTGAATGCTCTGATCCTCAACATGGTAAGATGCTCGGTATGGCACGATGCATCCGCAGCGAGATGGCAATTCACTTTGTCACGGTTGAACTGGATAAGCTTGATATTGAGGCTACGCAGGCCATAGCAAGGGTGTTGCAGAACGTGCAAGAAACACAGAACCACGTCTCGGAGCATGATGATAGTATTGACCCTGACTCTGAGTTTGTTTGGCGCAACGGTCAGATGCTCATCAGTCGAATCCATACTCTTTCTGTCAATGAGGCTCTAGAGAAGGCTGCTCCTCAACCTCAAGGCAAGCATCTTACACTGGGACAAGCGGGTATGCTCCAGTCCATGACTTGGACAGGTCACATGCTACCTCCTGTCGCAGCAGATGATGTCCAGGTCCGTATATCTTATGCAGGCTTGAACTTCCACGACATCGCTGAAGCTATGGGCATCATGGAACCTGAAGGGTGCTCAGACGCTGACGGTTACCATGGACTCGGCTGTGAGGCTACCGCTGTTGTCACTGCAGTCGGCGACAATGTCAATCATATTTCTGTTGGCGATCGCGTTATCTTCATGGAGATGCCCACTGGTGCCTTTGCTACGGAGATGCAGCTTCCAGCACAACTGGTCGTCAAGGCGCCTAAGAACGTCAACGACCAAGACGCGGCGGGCTTACTCATTCCATATGCTACAGTCCTGTGGTGCCTTGTAGAAAAGGCTAACATGAAGCCCGGTCAGAAGCTTCTCATTCACAGCGCAGCCGGAGGTGTTGGTATCGCTGCCATTCATGTTGCCCGTTGGCTGGGAGTTGAGTTCTTCTGCACTGTAGGCTCACCAGACAAGATCGAATGGCTCAACTCGGAGTTTGGTATCCCACGGGAGCACATCTTCCACTCGCGCAACGATAGCTTCGTCGCCGATGTACTACAAGCTACGGATGGTGTTGGTGTCGATGCTGTCCTCAATTCACTCTCTGGTGAGTTGCTCCACGCATCTTGGAAGTGTGTCGCAACAGAAGGATGTATGCTTGACCTCGGCAAAAAAGACTTTCTAGGCCGAGGTCGCTTGGCCATGCGTCCCTTTACCGACAACCGCGCATTTTTCGGTATTGATCTTGCTGCTCTTGCTACTCATAGTAAGCAAAAGGTCAGACCGTTGATTGATCAAGTGGTTCAGCTTCTTGAGGATGAGAAGATCTTCCCTCTGGGTCCGACTACAGTCTTTGACGCCGACAAGATCCATGACGCATTCCGATACATGCAAAAGGGTGTTCACAGAGGTCGTATTGCGATTAGAATGCCCCAGGACCCCGAGATGCTGCCTCTGGCTCCAGTTAGTGCCAAGTTGGCTTTGGATCCTAGCGCTGTCTATCTGTTGGCAGGTGGTATGGGCGGTCTAGGTCGATCAACCCTTTCATGGATGGTCAGCCAGGGCGCACGACATCTTGTTGTACTGTCTCCCTCTGCAGGAAAGAAGATTGAGCATCACGAGTTTGTTGAGGAATTACGCGAGCAAGGCTGCGAACTCCGATGCTACGCTGGGGATGTCAGCGACTACAAGACGGTGCGGAACGTGGTCGATACCATCCAACAGGGAGGGCGACCTATAAAAGGTGTCCTGCAGCTAGCAATGGTACTCCGCGACACGGGTTTCATCAACCTGGACCACGACGGTTGGACTGCAGTCACTGACCCCAAGGTCAAGGGTACGTGGAACTTGCACAACCTGCTTCCAACTGACTTGGACTTCTTTGTCATGTTCGGTTCGACCAGTGGCACTCTGGGTGCGTATGGACAGTGCAACTACGCAGCATCCAACTCGTTCCTCGATTCATTCACCCACTTCCGACACAGTCTAGGTCTTCCTGCTGCTGTCCTGGATATTGCTGCAGTTGGCGATGTCGGCTATGTGGCATCTACCAAAGACGTGGCTGAGCGTCTTGAAAGGACTATCACTAAGTTCATGAGCGAGGCCGAGTTCCTTCAGGGCCTCCATCTGGTCATCGAACGCTCAGGAAAGAAATACGCGGTGCCTGTATCTTCGACTTCGACAATCGTGTATTCAGATCCGTCTCAGATAGTTTTGTATAACGAGACAAGTCGCCCGCTGTCCGATCCGCAAAACACAGAATCCTGGCGTCGCGATCCCCGTCTATCAGTCTTCCGCAACAACCAAGACGTCACATTCAAAGGGACCGAAACAGCTGGAGAAGGACTTCGAAGTCTTATCGCATCACTCCCAAGCGAGCCCCAGAAGCTCGACGACCCTGAGACGGTGACGTTCCTGGCGGTTGAGATTGCGAAGCGTATTTCGACGTTCCTTATGATGGATGAGGTTGAGATTGACACTTCCTCGTCATTGTCGGCAATGGGTGCGGATTCATTGGTGGCGATTGAGATTCGTAATTGGTGGAAGCAAGCTTTGGGGGTGGATATTACGGTTTTGGAGCTGTCGGATAAGACAAACACTATGGCGCATTTGGGAGCATTGGCTGTTGAGAGGTTGAAGGCGAGGTTTGCTCCTCAGTAGTCAATGTCAGTTATTTATCTAAATTGAAATATGCTTTGTATTGTCTCTTCTCGCACACCTATCTCACATATCCATCTTCACTGCAGGTCAATAGCGAAAAACCTTCCTGCATACCGCCAGTGGCTATGGGAGTGAATCCTCACAACAAGAGGCCCTTACAATTGCGAATTACTACTTTCAATACCTGGAAGACCTGAGATAAGGAAGCAATCATTGCCCGAGATTATGTAAAACACTAACCCATTAAAGTTTCAGGGTTCATAAAAGAAGATGGTCTATTAGCTGGCAGTGTTTTTCAGAGTCAACTGCGATAGTTCTTCTCATAACTGGCCCATTTATCTTGACCTCAGTAAAAAAAAAAAGAAGGTAATTTTGAAAGGTCATTTATCACAAACTGGTTTTCCATTCCTTATAAACTGTAGATCTATCTTTCCTTAAAACTAAGTAGAGTAGACATATCTGGTATACAGTTCGTATGCTCGAGAACATCCGGTGGGCGACTAGTCACGCCACCTTCGTACTTAAAGTCGTATTTGGTAAGAATGTGAATGAAAATAATTTTCATCGTATCTTGAACAAGGAAACGACCAGGACACGCGTGAGGTCCACTTCCCCATGGTATCATGTCATCCTGCAGAGAAGCAAGATGGTTTTTCGTAGCATCGCCTTGCTCTCTTATCTTCTTCCACCGTTTAGGATCGAACTCGGTCGCATTGACGTGGATGTCTGGATCGTGACCAAGAAGTCTGCTAGGAAGGAAAATTGACGTGCCAGCGGGGATGGTGACGCCGTCTTTGAAAGTGAAGTCCTCCATGGCCATTCGTTGCATTGTATCTGTATCAAGTAAGCTGATGTAAATTCCAGATTGGCACAGTCCACGTACAATGCTGGGAGGTATGCAATCTTTGGCTTTCTTTGAAGAAGCTATCCATGATATGGAGTGCTCCTAGAGATTGACGATTCCAAGTACCATGCTTGGCATAGACCTGCGCTATCTCGTTTCTTATCTCCTCGATTGACTGAGGGCGGTCAATGAGATCAAAGAGAGCGGATAGAGAGGTCAGAACAATGCCATGAACAGAAGCAGCAAGAAGGTAGGCCACATCCTGCATGATTTGCTCGACCTTGAGGGGTTCATTCTTAGCTCTGTACGAATCCACAAGCCACTGAAGTGCATCATTATATGTGTTGTCTCCTTGACCTTGATCTCGACTCTCGGAGATGGCGATTCGAGCCTCCACCGCGGGTTTCAAGATTTGCTCGCCTTTGCGTCGAGTAGCGTAGATAGCCTTGACATAAGGGTCGACATACTTGGCTATCCATCGTAAGGAGCGAGGGTACTTGTTGCGAACGTGTTGCGCGGCGAGCATTCCTACATAGAGATAGGTCGAGGTAACTGTGTGCCATTCCTCGTTATCCCACAGATCAGGACCTATCAAGACGCGTGCCATGATGTGGGTTATGAGTGGCCAAAAAAGGGTCTGCCCAGAGAGGGTAATCCAATCTTGGCCTTGAGGAATGATCTTTGCAAGGGTTTTGTCGGTGACTTGCTGAACCGGTTCAATCAGTTCGTCTAAGAGGGATGTAAGCATTGGAAGAAAACACGCATAAGCCGTAACCTACTTAACGACTTATTTAAATCTTGGCGTACAATACGGATGACCAGGTCATGCACCAATGGTCCACCGATATCTTCAGAAACGTTGGACTTCGCAGAGAATTTCACTGTCAGCTATGTACATATGTGTTGAATTACGCGATGCGTAGGAGGAATACCTTGTTGAGGAAGCTAGTGAAACTGAGCTTGGAAGTACTGGCGGACCGAACCTGACTGAGATACTTGAGAGGAAGGACTACCATTGGAGTCGAAGCATCCAAATAATTGAACATAGAAAAAGGCAAATCCTTCTTGAGGTATTCATTGTACCCTCTTTCCATAATCTCATTTGTGTCATGCTGGTATCGCTTCATTGACCTGTCGCCATCGACAAAGTCAACGTAGGGTATGTCAAGCTTTGTGACTTTGGCTGGCTTCACAAGGCGCCAAAGCACTAGCGATGCCACGAGGGCGAACGCCAAGGTGTACAACAAGAGAGGCATTGTACTGCGGAGAGAATGTAAATTGTGCAGACTTCTCACAGTATTAGATCTAGTTTGGGGTGCTGGTTTTCTTCTAGCAGGCGTTAGCGATTGATGACCATGGGTTTCAGGTGGGTCGGGCACCACCGTTGTGATTCAAGGATTCTAGGTGGTGCCACTTCCAGTGTAAGCAACCTATGCTACGCACCACAGCACTATGAGTGCTGTAGGGACTTTGTGTCATGATCCTTCAATCCTGTAAGTGCACTGTTCTTTATATCATTTTACACGCTGCAGTGCTGTGGAATAAAGTATCATTCTATAACATATTATCCTATAACTTTTTTTTTTACTGTTGGCTTGTTTCGCAATTGTGAGTACGTGCTCAGCGATTTGGGCAAAATGACGAACCTCGTCAATTCCACGTCGCATCGCTTCGCAGATTTCTGGGATAGTGAGGTTATCTCCACAAGACTGCAAACGATAAACGTCACCAACTCAGCACTATGCGTCTTGTTTATCGCTACCCTGTGGTCTATGACCCGAGTCATTTTCCCCAAGAAAAAGTCTTGGATTCGAATAGGGCGCTCACCAGGTCCTTTCGGTATTAACAGGAGAGCAGCCGCAAAGTATGCTCAACAACATGGTACACGTGCTTTAGTACGAGAGGGATACCGAAAGGTGAGATATAGTCAGTCGCGCGCCTGGATTAAAATTGTATGCTAATAATAAAACAGCATAAGGGCGAGAACTTTGTCATTCAGACTGTTTCTCGAGAACAGCTTGTCATCGCGCCGAGATTCCTGCCAGAAATCCGTATGCTTCCCGAATCTAAGCTTAGCCATGCCGAAGTTATTATAGATTACATGGTCGGCGAGCACATTGGTGCTTCACTGGCAATGGATGGTCAACAGCACATTGACGCCGTTCGAGGTCCTCTTACACGCAGTTTAAGTAATTAATAGCCTTTACACGGCATGGGAATTCTTTACTAACATACCTGCGACTGTAGAGACAACTGTTCCTATGATGCAACGAGAATATCGTCGCACTAGCGAAGCGATCTTCAGTCAGGTACCCAAGGATACAAGTACGTGATGCAGAAGCGACAAGTGGCCAAGCTAACCACCATGTTTGGCAGGAGAATTAAATGTGTACAACTTCTGCTATGCCATGGTCTCGTGCATGACTTCAACCGTATTCATCGGGGAGGAACTCTCCCATGGTGGTGGTTGGACTAAGATTGTCATGGAGTATTTCCCCGAGGCATGGCGCATTCGCAATGCATTGAGCCCTTGGCCACGCTCCATCAGGCCCTTGGTCAAGCCATTCCTGGTACGAAACAATCAGCTTGAGACAATTCTTCAAAAGGCAGAGCAATTTCTTGAGGAACCCATCAGGAAGCGACGCGAACCGGATAATGAGGACGTCGACATTCTCAAGTTTCTGGCAGAGTACAATGAATCCCCCAGAAAGGTTGCAATGCAGATTGTTGGCATTATCACTGGAGCTGTATGTTATTTATTTAATGCTCATGTTCAAATTTTGGGACGCGGCTAACAATTGTACAGTTGAACACGTCTACACATGCTCTCACGCAGGCTATATATGATATCTGCTCTCATCCAGAGTATATTGATGACATCCGTGCCGAAGCCGTCGAAGCCTTGGCAAGTGAGGGAGGACAATGGTCCCATAACGTCAACAAGAAACTCCACCTTCTAGACAGCTTCATGAAAGAGTCCTTGCGTTTATTTGCGCCTGAAGGATGTAAGCAATTCGATCTCAGTCCCCTTGATTCTCAACTAATACATCTAGTGGCTATCACGCGGAAGGCAACATCTTCTTTCGGCCTCTCGGACGGTACATGGATCCCTAAGGGCACATACATTGCTGTCGCCGGAGAAGCCATGGCTCTTGACCCAGAATTCTACGACGAGCCAGAAAGGTTCAACGCTCGCAGGTTTCTTGACAAAAAGGGAAAGCCGATTTCACCTGATCGTGAATTCAGCGGTATTGAACCTGGTAATGGTATGTGGGGTGCTGGTCGTTTGACATGCCCTGGACGTCATTATGCCAGTGCTTTGAGTAAGATGATTGTTGCCAATTTGCTACTCAAGTACGACATCTCTTTTCCCAAGGGCCAGACGGGACCTCCACCGCAGGTTGAGGATGACTCTAATATCCTGCCTGATATGACTCAAGTAATCATCTTGAAGGAGCGTGAGTAGTGACAAACTTGTATAACTGAAAGGTCTATTGGAATTGAAAGCAGAAGAGTCGCTATTCTTTCCTTCTTATACTAAATATTAGTAACTTGAAAAACTACAGCAGTTTGTACTGGCCCAGTCAATATCTGTGTATTTACTCTCTTTACTAAACTACTAAGCTCTATATTCCAAGTATACTAAATATACTCTCCAGTCTCCAAGATTCCGTCCCCCGGCCTAACCTTTCTTTGAGCAGGGCGTTGCCAGGTCAAGACAGTCTTTCCTTGTTCTAGTAGATCTCTCCTCTCCATGCTCCACAACACTCTAGATTCTTTCACAGGGCCAGTTGTGTAGTTGATTACAACTTCAGAGGCTGGTGGCTGAGGTATTTCTAGCCAGTCGATGTAGTTCGGGGCGTCTTTATAAGTATTGATCCTGTTGGTGTCTTTTCGCCGTTTCGTGGACCATTGATCAAGAACCTTGCGGAATTCCGGAACTGGGTGGTCAAGCTGAACGTCAGGGTGCTTGTTCATTCTGCACCCTCGATATCTGACACGTTTTGTTCTTCGTGCTCTACAGAGCGTAGGTCGTAGTTCCCAGTGATGAGTTCATATACTGTAAAAATAACCCCATCGACATCATTCCGAGCTTGACTGAATCCCAATTCTCCGATGTGGGCTGAGAAATTAAAGTCGAAAATCATCAAGGAATCAGTCACATCGTTTATGAGCAGATTCCGAAGGGCGACATCTTGATGGGCAATCCCAAGTTTCAAGTTCAGTTCATCGATGCCATCAATCAGTTGTACAAGCCATTTAAGCTTGAACACTTGCGATTTGTTTTCATCAAGTGTTCCTCCAGGGATGTACTTGGTTGTAAACCCGACGCAGCGACCTTCCAACTCATCTACAACTATCCTGTCGAAGGACACAATGTTTGGATGCTGTTTGGGTAGTCGCATCCATAGATTCATCTCATTCCATACACGAGGCATGCGTTGAGAGACGAAGTAGTACTTGAATACTAGCTATGTTCAAGTCAGCGTTCAAGTTCATGTTTTCTAGAGAGCTGTTTACTTACCTTTTCGCTGGATCCAGGGGATTGCAAGCATGTGACAAGATCCACCAGGGGTCCCAGTCTATCAATTTCCTCCAACTGTAACCTCGAGATAGCTTGAATATCCTCTGTCTTCTCGATTGCCTCAAGGGGGACGTAGTACGGGCAAAAGGTGTGGTCGTCCTCTGGATTTGTAGATGTCGACATCAAGTCGCCCTGAGATGAAACGCGAATTTCGAAAACATCGGATTCTAAATCGTCTATATGCTTTGCGAGATGCTCGACTGCGGGGTCTGCTGATTCAAGTTCCTCATCCATGGTCACTGAAATAAGGCGACGCTGATCCCGATCCATTATGTACCAAGTGCTTGGGCCACCTGGGTAGATACTACCCTCTAGGGCAAAGAATCTGACTTCCGGCTTGAGCATGATGTACTTGTTGACGATGCCTTGATAGGAAGTTTGGTCAAGTCAGGATGGAAAGCTGCGAAGATTATAAACCAGTTAGGAATAATATCGATGGGGTTGGGCGGATGACTGGAGCTGAGCTTTCCAACGGGAAACAAAAAGAGTGCGGCGAAACAAAGACAGAAAGCGAACACGCTCAGAAATTCTTGGGCACCTCCCTCAAAAGAGCCTCGAGTCCGTTTCTCTCCTTGACTACTAAGTGTCACACAAATGAGAAGTATTGACGTGGGCATCATACTGCTCTACCGCTCCTCATACTCCCAAGCCTCTAATCAATCGTTGAGACGTCTTGTCAATGACAACAAGAGGCTCGGGGAGCGGAGACGTTATAGGGTAGGGACACCCAGCCCGAAACAAATGGCGAGTTAAGTCCAAGATACCGGGATGCTTTTCCACTAGGTAAGCTAATTTACTCCAATAGTTCGCTGTCATGAGACGGCAGCTTACGCGAATACGTAAATAAGTGGATCAGAATAGCGCGGAACGGCCCCTGGCGGCTAACCTTCTGCTGCGATATGTCGCTTAAAGATTTCGGCTGGTCGGGCAAGACTCAAGATCACCACCATTTTCATGCGAGTGGGAAGTTGAGAAACCTTTGTAAAATCTCTTTGTTTTTAAATTAGTTTTGCAAATTATAATCAGAGGAATATAACCAAGTACATCGCACCGCAATGGACATAGTTTTGCCCACTAATCTGTTCCATTATGGATTCCACGGCCATCAAGCTCGGGCCGCAAGACATTGTCACCCATCTCGTACGGAGGTACTGCAACGACAGTCGCACACTCCGTAGTTGGCTGCATGTGAGATATTACTCCATTACCGACTTGCCTGGGCTCAGAATTATCCTTGTGCGCTCTCTTCTTACGCCGCCTAATGAACAACATAGCTCCAGCAATAATAATTGCCATACCTAAAACGGGGAGAACAACGGCAAGAATAATCGTGGCATCTTTGGACAAGCCGGATCTTGAGTCTGTTTCGTCATTTGCCGGAGCCGTCGCTGATGCAGTATGATGCGAAGTTTGCCTAGCTTGCAGCGGTCCGATGATATATGTCGTCGGCCTTACCCCACAGCCCCACGAAGTAACCTTGGTGTCGTCATCGGAAGCGGTTTGGTAGATGAAAGATACACACCTCGACGAGGCTCCATAGGTGCTGATGTAGTTGTCAACTTATGATATTACACTCAGCAGCAATCTTACCATTTCATGATCGGAAAATAAGGACAGAGTGAGGCAGCAGTGCCTCCACAATTGGGAGCTGAAGCATCTTCACATGTAGCGGGGATGTAGCAACTTGTCCCATCACAACAACCCCATGACCTGCCGCCGCTGGGAGTGCTGCAGGTAGATGGTGAAGCACAGGCTGCTGTGCCGTCTTGTCATGGCAACAGTTAGCTGGTCGTGCCCTATGCCATAGCCGCATTCGTAGGTGCTTACCTGGATTGTCAGAAAAGTATCCGCAAATTGAATCTGTAGTGGCCTCAAGCGCCTCCACTTTGACGGTGTCAGGTGGGCTGTTTGCCTGCCGTCGGGTTTTATACATCTTGCCAGTACTCTCCGTGGTGAGGTCAGCAACCGGCATATTATTAAAGCATTTCAGAATTTTAATCCCATGAATGACATAGCGGAATGTGAAAGGTTGAGACGTCCAACCTCCGATATTTAACGGCGGTCTCTTAAGCAAGTTAGGCCTCAACGATACAATCACGTGTTAAAAGCGAGCAATGACATGAAATGACCTGAAATTTACAAGAAAGTTACTAAAATATCACAAAAAGGTCATTTAAATAATATCATAGCTAAACGTAAGTATGAGAAAGAGAAAATGACTGGTATCTGGCGGCCTAAATTACAATCCTTTTCTAGTTACTGAATTAATTCTTTCTATTGTAAAGATTCTATTTTTTATAACCTGCGTAAATCACCCTTTATAAATGCTTATCTTTTCATAGTAACTACAGTACCGTTACTGTTACCAGCTAAAATCCTCAATTCCTCAACCCACGGGTCGTTCCCATACTGCTTAACCTCTGTGAAAGTTTGTAAGAGCCGCACTGTAACGTAAGAGGCCTCGTCCAAAGCAAATTGGCGTCCTATGCAAGTCCGCCGACCGGCACTGAACGGAATGAATGACCAATCTGGGTTGATGTGATCCCAACGTTCGGGCAGAAACTCATCCACTCCGGGGCCAAAGTATTCCTCATACCGGTTGAGCGTGTGGAGGTGGAAAGTCACCTCGTTTCCTTCTCTAACCAATGCAGGGCTATCGCCTTGAGGGCCTCCTCCACGAGGCAAAATGACGTCTTTAGTTGCACGGCGGTTGTTTAAAGGTGCAGGCGGGTATAGCCGCAATGCTTCGTTGATACAGTGCCTCAGGTACCGGAAGCTCCCCAGTTTGGATATGGAGGGTAATTGGCCCTTGAGAGGAGCAACCTCGTTGACAAGCTTTTGCCACACTGGTGGGTTTTTCGAAAGCTCCAAGAACAAATTGCTCAATAGAATTGCCGTTGTGTCGCGCCCAGCCAGCACAATATGTGACAACTGGACTCGTATCATGCGCTTCAGTGTCTCTGTCCCGCCACTGTGCTCCGACTCGGCCTTCTCTTGCGCTTGGGCCGATGTGAAGACGTCGACCATGCACTGCGGATCCTCTGTCGAACTGGCAGCATTGCGTTTCAACGCATCGGATATCTCCCTGTCAATCATTCCATGCATCTTCTCAAGTCCATCACGATGACCTCTGCGAGGCCACCAGATGGCCATGTAACCACGCGTCATGCAGTCATAAGTGCGAGCCAGTATGCAGGATAGTGCGTCCTCCACTTCAACGGCCTGTTGCGAGCCGTTTGGGAAACCAAGAGCGTTGATGGCCTTTCCAAAGATGAGGTCCCAACTGCTGTCGAGGGTAAACCGGCCGAATAGTGGCGCGAGGTCGACCGGTGTAGTGCCGTCCCCTGGAATATGCCTGATGAGGTTCTGGACGTACGTTTCGAAAGGGACTCTGTGCACGAGCTTGCGATTGAATCCCGGCTGTGTCATCTTCCGGGCGTTGTGCCAAGTAGCGCCGTTAAGCGTTAGCAACCCTGCTTCGATGCTAGGCTCTATAACGTCCATTCGATTTTGCCCGAGCTCGAAGCAGTCGTAGCCAGTTTTCAAAACATATTCAATGTTTTCAGGCTCGATGGTGTTGATGGTCAACTTGTTCAGTGTCTTGTATGCCCATGTGCGTCCGTATTTATCGTAGCGTTCGCGGAAGGACTCGAGATAGGTTTGCGTTTTCACCTTTTCAAGCTCACCCTGTAATATATCGATCCCCAGGATTTGATCGCGTTGCGGTACACGTGTAATAGGCTTGCAGAAGTTTGTTCGCATAAGTTGCCGCCGTCGCCATGACTTCAAAGCCCGCCTGGCTAGTCGTATGACCACCAAGAGGCCAAGTAGTAACTGAAGTGCAGTTCCAGCTGATGACTGCAACACTGTCTTCACCAGTCCGTGAACCGGCTGTCTCGAGATCGACAGGTATGTATTGATACGATCCATATTGTCGATCTGCAGCGCTCTTTAAGAAATTAACTGGAAGCGAAGCGGTTTGAATCAATAAACAACATGGAATTAGTTGATGTTAAAATTTGTAGGTAGGTAAAACTTATACCTTTGCAGAAACTGCCAACTAATTCATGGAAGCAGGGCAATACTTACTAGTCTGGTACGTAATGTTACGTCAAGTGGCGCGGTACTTAGTCTAGGCACAACTAGTGCGTGATATTACGTCAAGCGGTATTAGCAAGATGATTTAGTTATTATCTTTGACAACCGATCTTTCACGCTACGATTAGGTGGATAGATCGATCTGCAGATCAACCAGATAGCGCTTCCAGTAGCTCCGCTCAACAGATCCTGCAAATATAACGCCCCAGTAGCTCCACTGAACAGACCATTAACAGCATAGTGTAGAACAGCTCTCCCTTCCCGGTCATGTACGTCAATGCATACGACTTACTGAATGAGAGACTCATCAATGCCCTCCACATGCCTATCTCCACACTTCCTTCTCAGCTGTACCCAACTGCTAGTAATTTTAGAATCCGATAATATAAACCTATAAAACCTACCTTTGCGGAAACCTTTGTCTCTAAGTACAACCGGCTTGCACGATTCAATATTGACCCGGGGACTTGGCTATGGAATCGGAGCGACTCACTATTTGAGATGTTTGATGATCTCTACCAATCACTCGTTTCGAAAAGCCCGAACGCAGGTCTTCTGCTGACTCTATGTGCCGTAGATGGGCCATGGAACCTGCCCATCTCTCTCATTCAAGGACTGCACATTGAAACAGATGACGAGCGGTCAGATAACCTAACTGATTGGAGTTAGTCGAAAGCCTTGCTTAACGATGAAGTCGAACTCAATTTGGCTTATTTATGAGATTCGCAGAGTATTCTCAGCCAAAAAGGAAATGAGTGCCGATGGCAGGATTTTGAGTGTTGCGCTCTATGGCTCAGTATGCCAATGGCGTTTCGCTACGATAGGAGAACAACAGCCTGAGTGGATAATGAAGACTTCTTTCGGTCTGGCACGGCAAAGAGAAGCAGCCAAGGAATCGAGAGAGTAGGCTGTGCAACTATACTATCATGACATTACGGTAAAACCAACTTTGAAAAGGACCATGACCAAAGAGACTAGTCAGATTGATGTCAGCCGAGGGTTCTTACATCTATTCGACAAATGTCTGAACTCCATCGAGCATCATGTCCCAATCGAGGATCTCATTCTCCGAACATTTGACGTCGCCGTACGATGTCTTTATCAATTGGGGCGAGTTCTTCTTGGCCGACAACATACTGGTCTTAATTGCGCTTGGTCCGTCTATCACCTCTGCGGAAGGTGTTAAATGGAAGTGCTCTATCATCCAAATCGAGGAGTATTGGACATCAGATGGTCAAAAGACATGCAAAGTCCCTCCTTGTGAAATAGTTCTACTAGAACCGGTGATAAAAGGTTCAGATTTAATAATCTTTGAACGAGTCAGTTCCCAGCCTGGTCCAATTTGCTTCATCTCGGGCGACGTCCTGTTGCCCACTTGCGAGGAGATGGATCAAAACCAGAAATATCACTTGCGGGTTGGCTACACTTCGCGCGACATGCGAATTAAGCACCAACTTCAAATAATTCACACATACACCACTGATCATGGAAATAGGTAATTGATATGATTTGGCAGATCACTCTCGTGGTCTCCATTTCTGATCAGTCGCAGACAGATTTTTGCCAGCACTCTCGACGTCAGGTTAGCAAAAGATGTATTATCAAACCAATTTACAGTTACAGACCTATCAATGTCCTGGCAGTACGTAAAAGATTGAGACGTTCGACCTCCGATATTTAACGGCGGTCTCTTAACCCTCAAGGATACAATCACGTGTCATAACCTAAATCGTACAGGACCGTTGCTAAACCACCTCTCAAAATCGATTTACTAATACTATAGCCCCTGTACGTATTGAAAAGAAAGGATTACCAAAATCCCAGGCGAACGAACGAAGGCGCCAGACACGTACGGGTAGAAGGTTGTCCGCTACCGAGTTACACTTTAAAATATCGCGACTCCAGTGGCTGCATGAAACCTCTTCTTGACCTGCCCTAACATAAGGCTCGGACTGTAGCACAAAATGCTTTGCTTTGTTCCTTTGGCTCATTGTTTATTCTTCCTACTTACATCAAACCATACAAACATCAATCATTCCTGCCAGGCTTAACTGTCGCTAGGACCCCATGAATGATCAAAGGCAGAGAGGCCTTACAAAACAAAAACAGCAAGATGTCTCCAATGGAACCGATGGCACCAAGGAACGATGAACTATCGGATGACGAATGATGAGACAAAAACCACCCACGCAGACAGAATAGAAAACCTACGCACCAACGGACAGCTTCTGAAAATGAGATTGAAATGCTTGCAGACCGAGCCTTATTGAGGTATCAGGGGAATGACTACAAGGTCTTACTTATTCTAGTATTTCTACTCATCTTATAATTACTAACCTTATTAGACAGACTATAAGTAGTTTACTATAGTCGATCTTAGTGACTGTTTATGTGTCGCTCGTTATGGAGCTTTACTTCATCCAGATTGACAGACCCAATGATAGCATCCATGGTATTCCGTCTTTTGAAATAACGCCACTGATGAAGCGAGTCTCTTGCCTCTGGTGTTCCGATCTTAAGTTGCTCTAGCACCTTTATTACTACGGCATAGAGAATATTGTAGTTTCCATTATCGACCTTGACGGCAATGCCCATTGCCCCATGTACGTCCAAGCGCTTGGTATCAGCACACGCGCGTATACTAACAGCATAGCACCCGTTAGCTCCTGGCTTTCCTACTAACTGACCCTTATACACTTCCATTAGCTTGGTACAGAATCTTCCCTCTCCAGCAATAAACTCGGGGTGCTGTGTCATAGCATGATATACTTGGGCAAGGTTGTAAGTCCTCGCAGAAGAAGACGACCGTGGTGTATCCGCTGCAGCGGCGAATTTAGCATACATGTGAGCCAAATAGAAAAGTGGCAAGGCTGGGGCTGGTAGCCTTCGATATCGGTACCAATTGCAAGAGTACCAGCGATCATGCCAGCGTGTTTGCCGGAACAATTGTTGTAGACACCTCCTGTGTAACCAAGACCTCTCTTGGACTACAACTTGTTGACAGCCGGAGATAAGGATGGATGACTACCACAGCGGTACTATGATTCCTCTGCGCCAACTCTAGCCAACATTGCCCTAGCCCTTTGCACATATTTATCTTTACAATTATGTAAAGCACAGATAAGGGCAAGGTCAACTTGATCAAAGACAGTGTTGCAGACTCCCGTCTTAATGACAGCAACGGCTTGTGCTGGTTTTACTGTTGATTGTGCGAGTGTTACTGTGGTGGGATCGCTAACAGAAAAGATGATATTACCGTCAGAGTTAGTGACGGCAACGTAGATATAGTGGATGTTTTCGGTTATGCTATTTCTATCTGTGGTAACCCGTTTGTTTAGGGTGGCGTTGTTTAGTGACATACTGTTGAAAGTGATGTTCTAGCTTTGCTAACTCATTGAATGGGTTAATAAACAAATTTGGAAGAAAGGGAAGGCTATTTTATTGCTATGCGAAGGGATTTTAACTATTCATAAAGCGATGATCTTGAATGCTGAGGACTAAACATGTTTCCCAGTTGGGAAACACCCAGCGTCTGTACCTGCTATTCATCTCTGTAGATATCGCGAGCTAGCCAATCAAATTGAAGGCAACCTCCGTACCTGGAACCAAAGGCGTAGCTCATCAATAACATCGCAAACCGTCACCAAATCGCTGCCCGGAGCTTGGAAAAGCCCTGCGAATTTCCAGGGATTGTGACCTACGTGAAATGTCACATTCCAACCTGCTTCGCGCATTGTTGACGTGACGGTGGCGACGGACATGGTTGCGTGCTGCGTAGCTGACGGTGATGTTGTTTTTTAGTGTTTCTAGGGTTTGGCGTTATTGATGATGATGAAATTGGGGTTGGGAGCGATAAGCTGATAAGCGTTGGCGCAGTAACACTAAAGTGTTGGGGTTTAGTGACTTACTGCTTTAGGCAATTAGAACGTGAATTTAATACAAAATGATTAATTGAAATATCTCTTGTTATGCGGATTGGAGTATTAATGTTTTGGTATTAAATGTTACGATATTGCTCTCAGCGGATGGTACCGTTTACAAATCGTAGCTGGCGCATTCCGGCTCTTTGCGTGAGCTTTAGCTGTGACAAAAAGAACCCCTGTCTGTACTTGTGGGTTGTGAATGGCCAGAGAGGAACCAAAGTGGGGTGTGGTAGAAATCCTCCGAGTCAAAGCGGAGACACGTCATGGATAACACCAGCCAATGTAGACATCCACAAACAGAAACAAGTTCGGTCTTTCCGTGCCATGCTAAAACCTACTACACCTGGGGTAGAGCGTCCGTGAAAACGTTGCGGTTGGGTAGACTTTGCGTGGAAACGTTACAGCTAACAATCTCTTGAACACGAGCTAATCATAGAATAATGTCGATTCCAAGTGAGCGACACTCGGTAAATGCCATTTCCTGCCACGCGCTAATGCCGGCAGTACTGATTACCGATGATTGTGATTTGACCGGTGGGAGCCGGTGGTGGTGGTCTTGGGAATCTTTCTATTCTTTTACTATTATAGCTTTTTATAGCAAAGTTGGGATCTTTTTGAGATAATTCAGTATCTCATGTATTCTAAAGACTTGACTATAAATGTCGGCCAATTCCCAGTACTGAATAGATTAAATACCTTCTACTCATACAAACACAGCAATCAAACACATCTTTATCTATACTTCCCAGTTTCCCTGCAACTGCAACATATAACTCTTTCATCATGCTCTTCAACAACGCCATTGTCGCCATCGCTCTCAGCGTCGCTGTTAACGCCCTTCCCCAGACATACCCCAATAAGTGTGGCGACCAGGTCTGCCCTGCTGATAAAGCCAAGTGTTGCGAGGTCATTGTCAACGGCGTTGCTGAAATTGGATGCTTCGCTGAATGCCCACCCATTCAAGCTCTCCAGCGTCGACAGACGTACCCAAACAAATGCGGCGACCAGGTCTGCCCTGCTGATAAAGCCAAGTGTTGCGAGGTCATTGTCAACGGAGTTGCTGAAATTGGATGCTTCGCTGAATGCCCACCCATTCAAGCTCTCCAGCGTCGACAGACGTACCCAAACAAATGCGGCGACCAAGTTTGCCCTTCAGACAAGCCCAAGTGTTGCGAGGTCATTGTCAACGGAGTTGCTGAAATTGGATGCTTTGAGGAATGCCCTGCTCCACCCTCAGCCCAAGACAAACTTCGACGCCGCGAGCAACCCACGGCCACTACCGCAGCTTCTCCATCCATTCCCACCTTTGGTCCTAAGTGCGGAGACTCTTTCTTCTGTCCTGTCGGCCAGGTCTGCTGCCCTAATGCGCTCTACCACTGTGTCGACCCTGACAAGGTCAGCGAACAATGCCCTCAGTAATTAGCAGATGAACGAAAATCTGCAAACCTTCTGAGCCAATAACCAGACAGTCAGTTCTGGTAATAGATTAGACAGATGTTACAACACTAGGAGGGATTGGGTTCTATTTTAGAGTTTTATTCTCTGTTTGGTTGTATCTGTAGAGTTGCTATATGAAGGATAGGATATGGAAGGGGATACTATAGTATGATTAGACGTCTTGCTTCCGCCGCGCTGAGGGCATCGTTACATTACAGCATACGTTCTTTACTGAAATTCATTGTATTCTTTACATATTCTCGTAACGACCTTACAATATCTAATGTCAGACACTACTCGCAGACCGCCAGTGACACCACCCTTACCTTCACTACATCGAGGTTCAGATTAGAATGACCTGCATGGCTCACAGGCATAGCATGTGAGACGTTTTGTAGTTGAGTTTATAGTAGGCATGCTGGATATTACGGTAAATGATCCAGGTGATGGGGCGAGGTGATAGAGTTAGTTTGGTAGAGGCCTGGCGGACGGGGCCGAATTACATAAGCCCGTATCTCCTCTGAGCATTTGGGGTCATGGCCCTTGACCATGACTTCTGTGATGAGCCAGAAATGTTCAGAGAACACCAACCTCTCCACAAAAAGGTCAAACGATGCCCTTGATAGTGGATGTAGTAGTATTGTACCTAGCAATAACATGTGTGACGTTGACCGTTCAGTTATGCTTCCTTCTCTATTCCACGTAGCAATCTCCGTCTCCTTCCATCGGCGTGGCTTGAAAGGATTGGGGCCATGGTCCTCCTTTCCTTCCTGAATGGCATAATCCAACGCTGTCTTCCCATGTTTATCACGGATTTCCAATGGTAATTTGACCTCTTCGCAAAGGTAACGCAACACTTCCTCTGTCAATGCTCCCGTTATGGAAGCATGATGCAGAACAGTCCGACCTCGTCCATCCGTGGAAGTTATGCTTACACCCCCCCTTGATAGACCTTGGAGTAATCCGACTGAAAGCCGTAAAGTCCCAGCGGCCAGATGTCAAGGCCTAATCCTTCTGCCGTTGTAAAACTCGGGTCTGCTCCATTTCTGAACACATGATCCAGTATATCTGGGTCGCTCTGGTGGATACAGAACGCGATTCAAGTATTCTTTCGTAGTGGCGTGGATGAGAGTGACTGTGCCGTTTTGTGCATCCACCACCACCAACCCCCTACATACGGAGACTAGGCGTTCAATGCACTTCAGGCTTTCCTTATCAAGATATGAATCAGACTCCTCAATGCTGACTGCTATTGAGAATTCCTCGACCTTGAGGGGCCGTTTTGCGAAAGTCAACCATGCCAGAACGTCCGTAGCGGCTGTCGCGTCTTCCTGGGACTGACTCTCTATCCTATTCATTATATCGTCGTAGACCTTGTCGTATGCTGACGCACCCGTTGACAAGTCCGGAACAGCCTTCTTTAGCGTCTTAACTGACATTTTTCCTGATAGAGATTCGAGATGCAGGTGAGCAAGAAGGAACCTGAAATGTTTTAGCTATTAAGCGTGCCCATGAGGGAAACTGAGCCAACTCACATTCCTCCACTCGCGTCCAAGATGGAATTGCAGATATACTCTCGAAGTTTATGGTCATCCTTGATGACAAGATCGAGCTTCCACATGTTGCGATCGAGATATTTGCGTACATCAGTATCCATTGCACGTATTTCACGCCTAATACTTCCTTCTAATCTCGGGTCGTTGGCAATGTCAGGATAGTCTCGCGAGGCTGCCAAGAGATTCGCATCCGGCAAACATTTGAGCTTACCTATAACATCTTTCCATTCAGGACACTCGTCAAGCCCGTCAATAACAATAAAGCATCGTGAATAGAGGGAGGCTGCCGTCATCAACACCTTCGAGATGTCGTCAAATGATGGTCGCTTGCCCATATCTTTGTGCTTGTGATACAAAGTGCTAATGACATCTGGTAAAGATCCCGAACACTGAGCAATCTTCTTGAGGATACTTGAGAGAATATCGTTGACAGTTTCGCCCTCTTGTCAAAGCCACAGTAATAGTAGGCTACGGCAGTGTCTTTGACGTTCCCAGAGAGAGTTGAAAGATGCTGAATCGCGATGGAGGCCAAGATTGTCTTTCCGGCTCCTGGCAAGCCCGGACAAAACGGCATTCCACCTTTGCTTTTCGACCATTTCTGGAACTCCTCAGAGTTGATGAACCATTCGCCTGTTCCCTTTTCGTGTTGGTCCAAAAAGCTGCTGTAATGTGAGCCATGGTCCAGTTCGCTAATCCGGTGCAGGATGGCATCTCGCTCCTGCTCGTTGGACTTCTCTCTGAGCTGTTGGACTCCTTGTTCAATCCTGCAGATCCTTTTGCTATGGTCGTTTCAGCGAATTGGAGATTGAAGGACATGGAGTGCATACCTAGATAGCTGTCTTTCGAAGGAATTGAGTAGCTCAAGGTGGAGTGAGATCCTTCCTCGGAAGTCTTGAACTTCGGCCTGGTCCCAGTTCACCCTTTTGATCGCTTTCCTAGCCCACCGAGTCACTGACGGACTGCTAGCTGCAACCTCTTGATACATATCAAGCCTTGAGGAAATGTCATCCAGAAGAGCAGTAGATTTGTGAGCAATTTCTTGGAGCCTTTCTCGGTCACTGATATCAGGTTCCTGTCCCGATAACAGGATTTTCATATCCTGAATGACGGTCGAGAAACTGCGCAGGCTGCCAGTCAGGTGAATTAGTAGATATGTGAACGGTGAAAGGGGATATTGACTTACTCTTGTGATATTTCATCATACTTCCGAGGGGCATCGACAAACCTCTTCCTGGTTTGGATAACGAGCTATAAGATCTTAATAAAATTCCCAACACCAATGCCGACACTCATTGTACGTTTGGCGGGATTGAGGAGGAGAAAAGGTTCAATCTGAGATCTTGGAGGGGACTAGATGGTAAGATGGCTTACGACCTCATGGTTTTCGAGAAGTACGAATATTGAATTACAATCTTAGAAACTTGACATGATGTTTGATGCCTGAAATGTAAATGCATGTACTTTAGGCAGTAATGTAGCGTGGCTGTGTCACCATGCGCATACAATTACAATTGAACAAACTACAGTAAAATGAACTAAGCCTTGTCTATTCATCCATTATACACACAGTTAGGGGATTTTCACAATGGGGAAAGTTTCTACTAAGATGAAATGCTTTTGCTTAAAGGCTCTTCCTTTTTCTTTTTATCCGAGATTAGTCGCTAACGTAAGGAGGCCTGCCCAGGGAGTCTGGCCTTGCCGAGGTTGACTTTACTTCATATGTTCAGTTGGATACTGCCTATTAATGACGCTAAATCAGCATACTGGACTTAGGCGATACTATATCTCTTGGAAAATAAGTGAGAAGCGAGGTACTGGTTCCTGTATGATTTTATGAGAAACAGCATTCTGAAACTTTTATCTCCGTTAGTGCAACGGTAGTTGCCGCGTTCCCGCGTTCCCGCTGACTTCTCAAATGGCCGCTTATGTCGATCAACGAACGTACAACAAGACCTGCCTCAAAAGGAAGGAGACTCGGTAACCTGCTGACTCATTATCCTAATTGGGATCTTAGTTGAAGCTGTACGAGGCTGTGAGCTGCCGCGATCCGTGATCATTCAGTATAGGGTATTATTACGATTGCACCTAGTTGTAGTATCTCTGGTTTAAACAAAAGATTTAACGCTGGATTGATATGTGATGTAGATTTCTCCCGATCCCTAGATCGTCTATTAGTCCACCCCAGGCACCCTGAGTGTATCATATCAGATCCTGGATGGTTGATAAACACCACCGATTGTAAGATCGTCACGGATACACGGCATTTCGGACATCAAAGTAATGATCACAGGGCTAATTATCTGCTTCTAAGCGGGCTTATCCGTGCATCGAGACTTGGGTCTCACGCTTTGAAGTGATCTTCCTAAAGTTGTATGTGAGATGATGATAGCTGTATCTTTCCTTGTCTTGCCCTGAGACATAGTATGAGAAGATAGAAGCGAGCAGGAACAGTATGATACATATCCTGGCAAGAGCTATTCTGTTACCTTGCACCTAGCCTTAGCGATTGGGAGTCTTCGAAGTATAAAAGGTAACAGATTCCCGCAGTTTCATCATGATTTCCACCCAGTACATCGCATCTTACAAGCAATTGAATTCTACATCAACAAGTCACACAATCTACAATTCAAGATCTCTTCCATCATGTTCAAGTACGCTCTTCTTGCCCTCGCCGCAACAGCCGGCTTCTCTGAGGCTCTAGGCATCAATTGTAGAGGCAGTGGTCTTTGCGTTGGCAACAAAGGAGCCATTACCCAGATGTCCGGCCAACTCAGAGCCATTGATTCAAGCAAGACATTCTCTGCAGGAGAGCACATCACCTGTGTCGAAATCGACAACATCGGTGACCCCAGTATCTGCCTGTTCTACCAGCAGACTGGAGATCGCAGGTTTACCGTTGCTGAGACTCAAGCTCTCTTCCAGCAAATTCTCGATCATGGCTGCAAGCTATGCGGCAGCGTCCCTCTCGATGGCAGGGATGTGAAGAATGGTGAGCTGACCGTCAATGCCGTCACCAATGCCAAAAAGCGCAGTCCAGCTCCTGCTCCAGTCTCTGTCCCAACCCCTTCTGGCTTTGCGAAGCGTAGCCTGGGTATCAACTGCCGCGGCAGCTCCAGCTGTGGCGTCGGCGGCATCTTTCACACGCCTATTCATGATATGAAAGATGTACGCGATGCTGTTGCGGCTGGAGAGGAGGGAAACTGGGCGAACGGGGAACACGTCGCTTGTCTTCCCTTAGGGTTTGGGCAACTTTGCGCTTTCTACCAGGGTATTGGTAGTAGAACCTTCTCCAAGGAACAGACAGTCACATACCTCGACGAGCTTCTGGAGCACAAGTGTGACAAATGCGGCAGTATCCCTACTGATCCTGGAAACAACGTTGCCAATGGACAACTTACTGTCAACTATGTTGCCTGAACTAGGCCTTGCGTCGGCTCGATCCTGGGCGGATATTGTAACGACGGGTATTTCGCAGCACTCATGGTGGTGCCAAGGTTTTTCAAGCTTCCGTCGTTAGATGGCTATGAGATTACAACGGAAGGGCGAAGGCGGGAAGATGGAGGTATCAGTAGATAGGCAAAGAAAATACTGCAGGCAAACTAAGCTGGATAAGACTAGTAAAAGCTAGGGACAATAGAATCAATTACTGCACCAGAACCAGTTGGCGCTGTAACAGCCTAGACCCTGGAACAACTCCACCAGCTTCACCAGTAACCACCTGTAAGCTGCAGATACCTGCACTTAGTGCAGGGTCCCTTTTCAATTCTCGCGGAATTTCCAGATATTGACTTCCCTATAACCAAGTTCGGCAATTTTCTCCATCCTTGCATGAGAGGGAAGTTCGCTTTTGAGATGCAGGTTTCAGTCTTCTCATTACCGCTCGGGCCTGTTCTCCGCTTCAAGATCACAGATGGGCCTGGCCCAAGGCAGTCATGTCCGCTTACTCAAGGATTACCACCTGCCTGGTAAGTTAATATGTCAGTCGATCCATGCATGTTCTCAACCAACCGCATAACATGTTGTCTCAGCTGGCTTTTAGCGAGGTTGCGATTTTACGGGACGTGGAGCCTTTTCCTGATACGGTAGTCTTGCTTCAGTTGACTACCCACTTTAGCGTGTCGAGTATTGCCTGTTGGTTATCACCTCCAGGGGTTGCCAAAGAGTGACAAATTGCCTTTCTCCTTTCAATCCAAGGGGGCTGGGTGCTACCCGGACGAGTTCGCCCCGTATCCGTACACTGAGGTATTCACTACATAACTAGACTGTCGACGTCTGTTAACCATTTTCCCCCACCTACTTTCATCCATGCTTTGGCCTCGACCCGATTGAGATGAGCCTTTCATTAATCGCCCCGGTCTATTGGGACCCGACATCCTTATTGCAATTCGAGGGTGCCTTCGGGTGTCAGGTCATCACTAAACAAGGTTATCGATGTATGTCTTCGGGTGTCGATCGTCAGCGAAAGATTCGCCAGGCGCTTGCTCGGCTATCTCACGAGCGGCCGGAGGATGCGACTTCTGCAAAATTGGAGACTTTGGCGTCTCTGTCTATGTGCGGCCGTCATACGTCATATCCTCCGCTACTTTCAAACTGGATGAAAACCATTCAGGCAGCCAACAACCATCACCAGTATTTGCTCCAATTCGACTTGGCGGATCTACGTCGAGACTTGGATCGGTCGAATAATCACATCAACGAGCTTTATGATGAACTTGATATTGTGAACGACAAGTGGAAGAATGTCGTTGCTATGGCATCTAAAATGGACACACAATTGAGGCTACGGACGCTGGAAAAAAGAGATTTGGAAGAGCAAAATGCCGCCACAACTACCAAGCTATCGACCGCCCTTCAACGTGGGGAGCACTTGCAGAAGGAAATGGGCATAGTTACAGAAAGCTTGAGTATTTCCAAAGCGGATGTCAATCGCCTGTACGAGGAGAACAGGTCTATCGTGGAAAGGAATAATATATTGGTAAAGAAAGGTGCCACCAGCCAAGCAGAAATTGTACGGCTTAACTTGACGCTGAAAGACTCGGAACTTGGCAAACGGCAACTCGAAGAACACCTGAAATCCCAACTCAGAGACCTGGAATCACAACTCAGAGCTAAAGATGCCCACTTGGTACGTTGCAGTACAGACCTACGGGAAGCACACACGCGCAGTGAAGCCCAAGGGAAACGCATTGACAATCTTGAGTCTATTAATGCTACGCTAAAAGAGCAGCTGTCCAAGACGTACGAGCATAGAGTAGAGACTTGGCTTTCTCATTGTAAGCTTTATATAATTGAGAGGTGGATACAACTTCTCGGCCTCATAGCTACATTTAAGATATAGCTGATCAGTCTTGTTGAATCGTCGGGTTAGATTGATGAGTTGAATTCATTAATTGATTTGATACTTCGCTAGGTTTAACAGTCAATCCACGCCGAAAACATTTCCTTCCATGACACAAGATACGTGTACCCGTGCATGCGATCTTTAGACCGATAACGCTCTAAACTGGGGACCACAAGCGGCCGCCGTATACATCTGTGTACCTCAATTGAAAGACACGACTGATACTTATACCAGCTGATTGGGCACTTTCTAGAGCGGCTGACCTTGACCCCTGTTGACAACCTCCTGTGGACGCCGCTGACTGCAGAATTGACCCGATAGTTCCGACTACTCATGGGTGGGTTGTTTGAGATGTGTATAAAAAAGATGCCATGGGCCTTTGAACTTCTATCAGGCTCAAAGCATCTTCAGTTTATCGACCATGAGGCCATCACTTATCGTTACCCTTGCGTTGTCCAACCTAAGTCAGGCTCTGGACCTAACTACCCTTACCCATTTCTTGATCCAGAGGGCTGATGCCGAATTTCCTACGCTGAAGGAAATGGGTCAGGATATCTATGATAATCCTGAACTGGGCCGCGCGGAGTTTCACGCTCACGACCTCGCTGTGAACCATTTTTCTTCCTTGCACGGCTGGAAGGCAACTCCACATGCTTACGGCTTGGAGACAGCATACTCATTCATCTTTGAACATCGCCCCGAAGGCTTTCACGGAGAACTCAAAACCATTGGGATTCTAGCAGAGTACGACGCACTCACCGGAATAAATGGCGGGGTAGCGCATGCCTGTGGACATAATCTCATTGCCACAAACGCCTGGACAGTCGGTATTCTCGCCAGCCAGGCTCTTGTCAATTACAACATCCCCGGTATCTTACAAATTGTCGGCTGCCCCGATGAGGAAAATGCTTCAGGCAAACACGACCTTGAAGTTAATGGCGCTTTTGACGGGTTTGAGCTTGCCTTTATGGCACATCCAACGTCCGCCAGTTCTGTTCAAGTGATGGAAGGTCGAATCAATTCATTCTACAGCATTACAGGGTCTACCCACGCAGAAGCTGTGAAGAAGGCGTACAGTGCTATGGTTATCATCGACCAGATCCACAATGACCTGCCCGGCACTGGCTCGACTGCAGTCAGTATCGCTAACATCGGCGACTACGCTACGAACGTCGTTCAGCAAAACATCAGCCTTGGTTTCGCTGGAGCAGAAAAGGACACTGTGGAGCAGACTGTGACCAAACTTCTCAGTACTGGCAACTTCCCGAAGGTCACTGCGACTATTACTCAAGACCAAGACGGTGTCGTGTTGGCTGCCCTTGGGCCTGGTGGTCACGCCTCTGAATCCACCAGAGGTGCGCTGGAACTTACCACTGCGACCTTCGAAGCGCTTTCCAATGATTCATCGATAACTTATTTCCTCCCTGGCAACACTACGTTTAAGCAGTATGATATCACTTGTGATATGCGAACGCGCTATACCACCGATTTGGCCCCACTCGCCGAATTTGTCGACAAGGCTATAGGATCTCTTGCGCGCGATGTATCTCATGATATCGTATATCCTTCACTCGAAACCATTCCGTCTCTGGCCAATGCTTTCGTCAATCTGATCGAGAAACCAGAGTACGGGCTGACTGATTTCGTCATCGGTCCGGATATTGCTGCCTCTACCGACGCCTCGTGGTGCGAGCTTCCTGTGCTTGATCCTGATACCCATGAACTTGTCAGTGTAAAGAGAGCTATTTTGCATGCAAACTACAGAATTTGCGAAAAAGTTTCAGGAGCTCTCTGCGCCTTCAATCATGAGCCTCTATTTCACAACGTCTCCGGAACCGACTTCGCATACGAGCAGACCAAGATTGTTGCTAGAGCCGAAGCTCAGCTTATTGTTGAGGCACTCTCCAATGAGACATTTTACGAGGAACTTACTGCACTTGTTGTCTAGTTGAACGGCTGGGGAAGGTGTGCGGGTAGAGCTAAGGTTCACGGTTGAATGGTCCGATGGTGTATTTGTCAGGCAAATGGCTCTACCTGGTTAGACTCAGTAAGCGGGAACTACTAGGCTTGGAAATACAACTGCACTTTGCAGCCAGACTAGTGGAATAATTGTCAGCAATTCGATTCCTTCTATACCTCATCGAGTTACTGCAGATAGAATAAATGGCGCTTCCAATTGGAAATTGGTTTGAAGCATTCACATATAAGCTGGCGATTGCGATGTGTTATGAGCCTCAATTACTTCCTCTAGATTTATTTCCCCACGATACACATTTATCAACAAATACAGCAAAAAAGGTCAACTTCTACAATGAGAGCCCTTGTATTAAATACGTCTTCCTCAGAGGTAGTGGTGGACGATGTCCCTCGTCCGACCCCAAATCCCGGGGAAATCTTGATTCACGTTCAAGCGATAGCATTAAACCCGGTGGATGAGCTCTATGTTACCAACCCCATTGCTGTCCAAGAGAAACGAATTATCGGCACTGACTTTGCTGGAATCGTTGTCGAAGCTGCAGCGGAGATTAGTGATCGTTCCGATCCTCGCGTCAAGCCAGGCGCACGAGTGGCTGGCTTTCTACAAGGCGGTACGTCTGCCTTCCATACGTCAAATACTTTCAAAGACGTGAGATAGTTTCGGTCTACTAATCACATAATTAGCTTCCTCCGTCAATGACCGCCCCGGAGCTTTCGCAGAATACATTGTCGTTCCGTACGATCTTGTATGGGCCGTCCCTAAAGGTATTTCGCTAGAAGAGGCTTCAACAATAAGCATGTGTGGCTTGACCGCTGCTCAGGCCTTGTTTGTCAGACTTGGACTGCCATGCCCCTTCTCGACAATCACTTCATCACAGCTCGTTCCAGAAGCGGATAAACCGATTAACATCTTCATCTATGGTTCTTCCACTTCGGTCGGCTTGTACACTGCGCAGCTGGCACATATCGCTGCCGCTACATCTGGTAGACCCATCAGGCTTATCGGCGCAGCAAGCTCATCTAAGCATGACATGCTTCGTAAAAAGCCCTACAGTTACGATGTGGTCGTCGATTACAGAGACAAAGATTGGGTTGCAAAGGTGAAGAGCGCTACTAATGGGGATGGCGTGAACTTCGCGTTGGATTGCATTTCGGAACGTGACACTGTATACAAGACCCATGAGACCCTGGCTCCCACGGTAAGGTTCGCTGTTATCCGTGGGCCAGTTGGAGGAGAGTATGACCCTGTGCAGATGTCAGCCAAGCCCATGTATGGTGCCGTTTGGGAAGGACTTGGTGTTGAAGTCGGGTACAATGGTGAGTCTCCGGACAACCACACAGCTACTCAATATTGCTAACTTGTAAACCCAAGGATCCGTTCTTCCAGCCAGCCCAGAAGCCCATAAATTTGCGAAAGACTTTTATGCTTTCCTTAGTAGTCCAGGCCCATCAGGTAAACCAAGGCTTGAAGCAAACCCTGTTAGACTTATGCCTGGGGGCCTTGAGATGGTTGTTCCAGATGGCTTTGCCCTTTTGGGTAGCGGGTCTGTCAGCCAAAGAGCAAGGCTCGAGAGAATTGAGGACTATATGCGACCGATTAGTGGTGAGAAATTAGTCTACAAGATTGGTTGAAAGACGTGTCATAGCCGTGGGAAACAGGAAGAAAGGTTCACCAGGTCGAAACTTTTAATGGCCAGATATGCTCCAATTATCCACTAAAGCTTGAAACAAAGTCCTGAAAACTATCCTGCCCCTTCAACCTCCACACAGCTTCTCTTTTGATGTCGGCGAAATATTCAGTGCAGAATTGCCCACTCAGCAACTGTCGCGCCTGTACCATTCTTAGCTCGGACTTCAGCAGTGCTCAACGCCTGATTTCCAACGATAAACAGCGAGGCATATCTGGCCAAAGGAACATGGTTCTTCAGAGTCACATTGGTTCTGTTACCAGTAGGCATAACAATTTCGTTCAGATCAGCGGTCTTGACATCGTATGGATCTGATTGAATGATGTTCTTGGTTAGGACGACATCATAATCTGAAGATTCACTGAGGGCTTTGATTGGATCATCAAGTGTCTTGTTGTGAAAGATGACAGTAACGTTGACTGGGGGAGCTTCAGCCCAGTTAAAATAGATGCCCTTGACCATAGTCCCAATCTTTTCCTCAGCCAAGGAAACTGTCAGGTAGTTGACTTCTGCGGCCTTTGAGGGCTGCCATTTCGTGGAAGTAGCGCCGTCTACCGCGGCCATTGGGAACTGGCCTGGCTCGTATGCACCAGAAGATTTTACCGGTCGGCATTGAGCGACGTTTTCAGCAATAGTGTTGTTAGTTCCTATTTGCCGATTGCGGATGACAACGGGCTTATCAAAAGAGAGATGGTGCAGAGCTGGATCTTCATGGCTTCCGGCGTAGACGTTGATACTTTTATTCGCGTACCTACGATCGGCAACATCGAGAGGCTCAGTTGTTGGAGGCCTCTGGATAGTGGTATGGGTGTAATTTGACCATGCAGATATAGGCCAGCCACGCCAATAAAAGGTACGGTACTTGAGATATGGAATCTGGGGCGGTAAATTGGGCATGACATGAATACCATCGTCTGGTAACAATCGCAATCCAAGGTAGCCAAATATAGTCACTTGGTTAGCACCACCGTGTCCAGTAAGGAAGGGATATGCAGGATGTGTGCCGCCGTTTGTTGTCGCGTTGTCTATTAACTGTTCGGACAGCTGGTAAAAGGGCGCGCGTGTATAGGGCTTGTAGGAATATTGGGCATATGTATAAGCTGAGCAGCCAGAAGGTGAAAGCTCGTCAGCAACAATGGAGTAAATTGCCCAGGTCATCGCTGGTCCATCGGGAGACTGCTTGTTCGCGTACTGCTCAGTTGTCAGTATTGAATCACAGGACGAATGATCAGAATAGCTCTTACATAGTCCAGGTCGTTCAGCCCATCTTGGTCTGTGTAGTTATCATTGTAACCCAGAGGGAAGGCAATCAGAACCACATCCGCCTGTTTGACAACGACGCTCCCATTCATAGTTGTGTACTCCAGAGTCACGCCATTCTCTCGGATAAGCAGTACGTCAGAAGCCTTGTTATCCCATGTCTTGTATTCTGACAATCCGAACTCTTCGCGAAATTGGTTGGCCTGGATGAGAGTTTCGGAAGCAAGGGCCATGGTGAAGCCACCAGCGTCAATATGGTTTGCGTACTCGTCCTAAATTGCTTCAAATCAGTATTTGGAAAATAACGTTGCAATTGCACGTACCGGATCAGTCATGTTAGTTATAGTCCAAGACGATCCATTAGGCTTGAGCAAATCAGAAAAGAGAGTTGCCACCGAGTCGTAAATCGGTAACAAGGTCTCCTTGAAGTAATCGGTATCACCGGTTGTCACCCACTGGTTAACCATAGATATCCCAATATCCCCGTTCAGATGGTACTCATAGTCCCAGCATGGACCTGTAGCAGTGCAATTGCCAAACCGTCCACTCGTCCACGGATACACAGCTGCTGTTGCAGAAAAGTCCGTGTCGTTCTGAGAACCAGTAAAAGAAGTAGCGATATTTGCCTTGGCTTGCTCATATTTGGCCACGCGGTAATTGGTTATACGCTGGGCAGCTTCGGGGTGTGAGGTTGTTAGGCCTGGTTGCATAAAGAGGTCTGCATCCCAGAATATCATTCCGGCGTATGAGTCAGACGTAAGACCACCGACGGAGATACTATCGACGTTGACGGGTGCTCCAGACACAGCTTTGATCGCATTCTTTCCCACTGTATTTTGTAGTAGGTAGTAGGTGTTGGTGACGGCAATGATGGCGGAATCAATTATATACTCGTCGTTGGGAAGTTTGCCATCGTCTGGGGAGGCGTAACTGTCTACAGAGTCATCATGCATGACGCTCGCCCATTCCGTGACGTGCGACTGAAGAGACTTCTCGTATCCGTTTTCCAACGCCTTGCGCAAAGCGTCTTTGGCCGTCGTCTTGGGATCATCAAAAGCGTCCGAAGAAGCAGCTCCAACATACTTGGTGATATGAACAGCTTTCCCAGCCGAGAACTTGACAGGGATTGCTTGTGCCACAGACGATTCATTCGTATGAACATAGGGCTTGCCGTGTACCAATTGACGCTTCGACAGATCCAAGGATTTAGAGCCTGTTACTTGTGCGTAGATGTAAGCGGTAACATTGGCGATGCCAATTGGTCGTACGGCGGAGAAGATAGCTCCATCTTCATCCTGACCAGATGTGACGAAGTCGGTACGGACTGCTGAATATCCATCAATAACATTGACAATTGTCGCATGAGAGTCTGCAGACGGGATTATAGTCAAATCCACAACCGCCTGATTGACATGTAGCTTGTTGGCGAACAGTCGGTAGTTAATGCCATAGGACCCCTCTTTGTCCTTGGGCGTCCATTTGTACGACCACTCAAGAACCCCAGCCTTGAAATCATACGTAGATGCAAAGTTCGAAATGGTTCTGTTATCAACCGTCGCGTCCAGATATGTATCGTCACCGAGGTCAAGAATGAGCCCACTCCAATGAGGTACGCCGCTGATGACACTCTCGTAGCCATATTGTAAAAGCCAGGGAAAGTTGGTTCCGTTTGTTCTTGGTTGTGCATCGAAGAAGCCGGCAATAGTAGCGAAGGTTTGGCGTCTCGAGAACAACGGCCAGCCATTGATGACCCCGCCCTCTTCGTCGACGTCTATCTCAAAGAATGGTCCAACAGCTGCAACGTTGATTCCCAAGTAGCCATTTGCTACTGATCCGCGCGCTTGATAATGGCCCTGGTCGAGGTTTGTGGTGCTAAGAAGCCAATTGTCCTCATCCCAGGTCACTTCGGGGAAAGACGTGTTATAAACTTTGTCGCTGGAGTCAGCTGACAGGCTGGATTTGCTATGACGGCGAAGGCATTTCTCAATACGAGTCGGAGTCTGGGAACTGGGAGCGAGGATGGCGAGAAATGAAAGAAGTCCGAAAATTATCTGGTTCTTATGCTGTTTAAAAGATGTCAATGGAAGCTTCTTGAATTTTCAGGTAAATCCATAATGTGAGACACAGGAAAGGCGATCCAGTGCTGTCAGAATCAGTACCTTACATACCGCTGATATCATTCTGTTGTCTTGGCAAGTAGCTTGGCAGGGGTAAACACCTTCAATTTAATCTGCGAAATCCAGCTCCTTATAAGCAGCTCTTTTACAGTTGAATAAATGCAGGTCAATCTATAAAGCGGAGAGATGAAACATCAATGACTCGAGTAAAGTGTATTCGGAACAATCGGAAGGGAAATGCAGAAGACTAAAAGTACTTGAAAATGCCGCTAGCAAGTCACTTTATGATGTCAGCATCGATTGATGAATACTTACCCTGGGTACCCCGCAAAGTGGCTTGCATAATACGAGATATTTCACCTCAAGAGACAACGTTCAGCCTGAAAGTGAGGGTTTTTCTTTCTTGTATTGGTCTAGCGGCATGTTTACAGAAAATCCATTTAGTAAAAGATGGATAAATGTTTTGTTACAACCGAGGGTTGAAGTCTCTATGCCGGATGATTCACTCAATCCATAAACGAAGCTTACTAAGCCCCACTTGTTGCGTTTACCTTTTCAGCACTGCATGAGGCAGTTGGGTTGTAGTTGACATGGATCATGCATGGACTTCAGCTTAACACCTATCACAGAAGTCACGACCAATAATCCGTTCTAACTTGGATACTAAATTCTGAACTATTGGATTTGAAAAATACATTAACTAAGATTACATTACGAAAGTTTCTAGGTATGGGATTGACCCGCTGCTTTCTTTCACGATATCTAATCTCCTGCAATATTCCGATACCTATTTCGTTGCAGGTGATTTGCATCGGTTATAGAGTGGCTTCCCGAACACCGGCATACAAACATCTTTTTTTTTTATCTACATGAAATCCAAAACCTTTAAACCTTGTTAATTAGTAACTTTGCCCAAGATCATAAGTTATAGATGAAGATGACTGTACTTACTATAGTAATAGCTTTGCGTCTAGATCTGTCCCAGAGATATGTTTATGAGGAGAGGATGTTATACTGATGATCAACTCCCCAAGACATTGCGCAACTCGTTGAGCGTGTGGCTCACTCAATGTTCCGTTTGAAGTTACCAATCCGACCAAGAGTTCTTGGCCACGCGGAAAAGTCAAGATTGTAACATAAGAAGGTGCTTTGCCTTGGTCAAACATTCTCATCGAAGTCTGAGAACCGCCGACTGAAAATTGCTCGTCAACATCAATATTTTGATGAGTCACGATGCTCCCAAACCGAGTCCCTTGAGGCCAGGGAGTGCTTTGAGTGACAATGTCACGTAGTTCCACTGATTCGAATGGGATTGACTCGCTGTGCTGGTTTTGAACATGGCGGAGCAAGTCAAAGACGGTCCAGTGGGTGTTGTACTTGACTCGCACGGGTATGACGTTGATACAAAAACCGACTAGGTTTTCTGCGCCGAAATTGCTTGTCGATCGTCCGCTATTGGTCTGGCCGAAGACGACATCTCTATCACCTGTCAATTGGGTCAGAACCAATGGCCATGCTGCTTTGATGAAAGTCACCGTTGTAATGCCATGAGGCGGATGGGGGACAGTGATTGTAGATGCCATGTCAATCAGCGAGCTAGCCGATGCATCATTTTTAGAAACTTGCTTATGGTTAATGTAGGTCATGCTGGACGTGTCGAGAAGTTTCCGCCAGAATTCATATGCTTGAAAGGTTCCAGCTGCCAGCCACTTCTAGACGTGGGTCGAGTATTCGATAGCATCCGGCAGGTGCCTACCCTCATAGAGATCGACCAAGTCTCTCCACATGATGGAAATTGAAATTCCGTCATATTGGGCATGCGAAAGGCGGAGAATGAGTGTGGTTCGATTGTCAGATCCTTAGACCAAGCTCATCCGGGTAACGGAGTCTCCCAGCATTGGTGCCTCGCGCGAGTCTTTCTGGCAGAAGGATTCCGTAAAGGGCAACAAACAATCGTCCGTGTTGATAATTTCAATAGGCGTATTGTAACTACGAAGCACGACCTGAGTAGGTCTATCCTGGTAGGGAATGAAGACAGTTCGGAAGATCGTATGGCGCTGAGCGAGGGCACGGCACGCCCTTTCGAGGCGATCACAGTCAATAGGGCCATCAAAGTCGAGCATGAAATAGTAACTTCCACGGTGTAAGCGATCCTCTTGGCCTTGCGATGCAGGAAGTGCGTCGTAGATATCTGAAGTCTCAAATGGAAGGCTAGTGCAGTCGATTCTCTCAATGAAGCTGCGCTGGTTAGTGAAGCCGAAGACGGAGCCAGGGACCACGCTGGACGCAACTTGGTGTTAAGGATTGTTTGTATTGTAAAATCCTGCCAGGTCGTATATTGTGGGGTGGCTGAAAATATCAGCGACGGATATCGAGATGTCCTGTTTGCGTGCGGCTGTCACCATCTTCATGATGGTTATGGAGTCGGCCCCGAGATGAAAGATGTTGTCTTTGACACCAATTTCGTCTATACTCAAATCAGTGACAGAGGCCAGGATGGTCTTGAGCCTTTCTTCCATTTCACTGCATGGCATTTCCCATTTGCTCCGCGTATCCACGAAGAGGTCAAATTCCGCTCGCGGCAGCGATGATGCTTGGTCGCGAAGCTGTCGGCGATCTATCTTCCCGGATGTCGTTTTTGTGATGTATTTCACGGGAATGAAGATCCCAGGCACCATATACCCTGGGACCACGCCTCTGAGCTTCGTTTGGGCTGCGAAGAAAATAGCCCGGAGCTCTTCAGTGGGAGTTAAAAACAAGTTAATACTTTCGTCACTGGTCATGGCCAGATGAACAAAAGCCACCAGTAGAGAGTTTGAATTGGAGCCGGGAGGAATAATGACTTCGGCCACTACATTGTGGACACCTGGCAAGCACTGGCGAAGTCGAACCTCGACTTCACCGAGCTCAATGCGTTGCCCTCGCAGCTTGACCTGGGTATCCTTTTGCCCAATAAATCGGATTGTGCCAGAGGAGCTCCACAACCCGGTTTAGCGGGGAAGACTGTTGGGAGGTTAGGTTTGCATTTTGGTGTTTAACTGTATGTAGTTAGGAACTTATGCACTATACAGCCTCCGGGACCCACAGGGCCATAGGTACTACGCCATTTTATGAGTTTCTAATGTAATCAACCATAAGCTGACTAGCTTTTATTCTATTTCTTCTCTTGGTTTAGATAATATATCTATCTATAAGGGAGTGCTTCTATGCCAATCTCCCAATATATAAATACACAGCTTAGCATCATAAGTCCGATGCTTTCACAATTGTCCAATTCTTGGTTTGAACACTTGCCTGAATGAGATGTCAGCGTCGTATGGGTTATGTATGTCTCAGCTTCGAAGTCCGCCCCTTGGAAAGTCGATGACGACTTGGTGAGACAAGTTTCATTCGATACGAAGTCGGCCACGTAAGAAGGAGCGGTATTTTGTCGCCATGACAAGCCGAATTGCAGTGTCTCTGAGAGACATGCTTCTTTATGCGTCTTTACTGCATGACTTCACATGTCCAATCGTCTATCCTCGGAAGGTGCGCTGCTACAGACTCGTTGGGTATCTACTAAGCTAAGACATGGCGCATATGTACTCCCATCATTCTTTCTGAGTTGTACAAGAAGGTAACTTACATGGCTTGGTTTAGTCGATCAAAAAGTACTTCGGGTTTCATTTGCTTCTGCAGTAAGGTTCAACCAACAAAATGACTCTGCTGAGAGCACGTCTTTCTCAATTTGAGGAGTACGCAGTCGATTTCATCTTCTGGCTGACTTACGTTCTGCAATGCAATGCAATGCATCGCTGACCAAGGAATACAGCCAACTGCAAAAGGACAATTACCGCTGTTACGATCTTACAGAGCAACTATTGTAGCGGTCAGCCATGGGTCGGAGGTCGCAATAGACTTTGGGACAGAACTGCTTCGTCCACTCTCCTCACTTTTGTAAGATCGGCAGGAAATACTAACCATCCGCAACGATACCCAATGCAAGAGTGGTGCTTATCAATCGGCCTCATTACCCCGCTCAACCTGTTATGCTACTTCAAAGACGGATCGATACAGTGATTGTTTGTACTCTGGTATAAAGCCAGGTAGTCACTTCATCAAAGGTCCGCTCGTATAATCATCTTAACCACGTCACCATTAGTGAGATAGCAACTCTACAAAGCTTGTCTAGCTAGACCCCCCAAAGCTTCCTTGCCAATAAAATCATCTGGAACACATATCAAGATGAGAATTCTCGGAATCAACTCGGTCTATCACGAGGCAGCCGCTTCATTGCTCGTTGACGGAAAAGTCGTTGCAGCTGTCGAAGAGGAACGTTTCTCCAGAGTCAAGCACGGCAAGCCGGCGAGAGTTGACAACCCCGATGAGCTGCCTGTCGAAAGCATTCGGTATTGCCTTGAGAGCGCCGGCCTCAAACCGGGGGATCTTGATGCGATTGCCTATTCCTTCGACCCCGATCTGCGGGCGCGTGAGTTCCTCTTGGATGACAAAGCAGAGGCTGGGGACTTTGGAACTGAGCAAGGCGAGAAAACCTTCCTTTCCGGTCTTCTTTCGGTGCCGAACGCGTTGGCCGCCCACTTTGGCCGAGCCGAACAGCCCTTTACCTTTGTCCCGCATCATCTCTCTCATGCGGCTTCCAGCTTCTACCCGTCTAGGTTCCAAGATGCTGCCATCCTCGTCGCGGATGGAATTGGAGAAGCTGCTTGCACATTGCTCGCGCGGGGTAACAAGAATGGGATTACGATCTTGCGGGAGGTCCCATTTCCCCATTCTATTGGTTTTGTTTGGGAGAAGATTAGCAAATATCTTGGATTCTCCGAGTACGACGCCTGCAAAACCATGGGCCTAGCCGCATATGGCGACGCTTCCAAGTTCAAGGATGCCTTCTCACAGCTGATGAAGGTTGAGAGCTCCGGTGAATACACCGTCAACAAGGAAACAGCCAATTTTCGCTTGCCTGATTTCGATCGCCTCGAGGCTCTGTTTGGGCCCGCTCGCAAGGTGAATACACCGCTTGAAAAGCATCACTACGATGTTGCTGCCTCTCTTCAGGCCGCCACGGACAACGCTCTTCTCGCGCTTGCGAGGGAACTCCGCGAAGCGGTTGATTCAGACAACTTGTGTCTTGCGGGAGGTGTCGCCCTGAACTGTGTTAGCAATGTGGCCCTCAAGGAAGCGGGACTTTTTTCCAACATCTTCATTCCGTCGGCTCCCCATGACGCAGGCACGGCGATGGGAGCAGCGCTAGAATTGAATAATCGCATGGGTGGCCCAAAGAAAGTCGCCTCGGATACGCCCTATCTCGGCCCAGAGTATGATGACACTGCCATTGTTGCAGCATACAAGGACGCTGGGCTGTCGCCAGAGCTATCCAGCTCGCCGGCGCTTGACGCTGCCCGCATGATTGCGGCTGGCAAGATTGTGGCGTGGTTCCAGGGTCGAATGGAATTTGGCCCCCGAGCTCTGGGCAATCGCTCGCTGCTGGCCGACCCGCGAAGCTCGGCGACACGTGAAATGCTCAACGTTAAAGTGAAGCATCGTGAGACGTTCCGTCCTTTTGCGCCCAGTGTACTGGCTGAACCGGCTGGCGAGTGGTTTGAACTCGGCAAGCCCTCTCGAAGCTACGACTTTATGCTTTATGCCTGCCAGGCGGTCCCGGGGCGTGGGGAACAGGTACCCGCAGTATTGCACGAGGACGGCACAGCACGAGTACAGCTGGTCCATCGCGAGCGCAACCCCGCATTTTATGAGCTCATCTCCCACTTCGCAGACTTGACTGGGGTCCCTATGGTGCTCAATACGTCCTTCAACGACAGCGAGCCAATCGTCTGCACCCCAGCTGACGCTATTGCCACATTCAACAAGACGCGCATTGATGCCCTTTTCATCGGCAACAGATTTGTCACCCGCGAAAACTCAACTTAAGTGAAACAATCGCTGTCGGTGCTGGTACACCTGGTCGTCTCTACATACGTCCGACTCTAGCCTTAAGAAGGAGAAGAAGGATATTTGGGGTCTACTAGTAACTAAAAAGCTAGGCAACATATACTTAACAAAAGCACAATTTTTATTACATAAACTATTATTCAATAGCTATCTTTTAGGATAAGCTTGAATATAGTTTATTATTTAGTAAATAGGCTGAAGCTTATTGATAACTGACCTTTAAAAAAACTCAAACAGACATTGTCGCTCGTGCAAACGACGCGAGCCTTCTGAGTTTTGTTAACGGGCTGATCAAGCACATTTTTCGGGCAGTCAAGGGAAGAGGAAAGGATCCGCTCTACTGGCTCTCTTCTATAACTGGGTAAGTCTTCGAGAATCACCGACAGCGAGGAGAAAGTCAAATACAGAGTTCGCGGAATCCACCTCACCGGACTCAGAGCCAGCTCCGAAAGTGATAAGGCCATACTCGGGGTCTGCTAGTAACCCATTTGGTGATAAAGATGCCCGCAATCAGTACTTAATAAAACCACACTTTTGATAAGGCCGTACTGGGGCATCGTGCTTTTCAATTGTTTTTGTTGCCTGCTGTCACGGTTTCTGCGACTCAGTCGCGACCGTGCTTTGGACAATTCCTCTTTGCATCGTCTGACAAACCAGGAAGATATCTTCCCGTCGTTCTCATACTCATCATTGTAAAAGATTTCATTCTCATCAGAGCTATAGCCGTAGTTCGAATCATGGTCATCACTGGGTAACGGCATCAAAGTGGCATCATCCCAAATAATTTCCTTAACTTGTTGCCTGAAGATGTCATGGTTGGTAATTGCAAGAAAGACCTTAACGTCGAGTGGGTTCGCAGAAATAAAAACTCAGTCAAAGTGTAAATGCGCCTGATTGCAAAGTTGGCGGCATGTCAGACGGAGGCTTTTTATATCGCGATTTAGAAGAAGGTCAAAGACATCCTTAATGAGTTCATTGGGAGGTTTCTGAAGAATAGGTGCAGACGTTTGGTTGTCGGATATAACCATGTTGGCCTGCATTACGCGGAGGGAAAGAATTGCTAGTGTTTTATCACAGACAACATCTCATCACTAAAACTGAGCGTTTATTATAGGGCCTTGAGGGACATCACAAATGCACAGTGCGGTATTATTTAGCTGGTTAGCGCGGCAAATGACTTTTTGTTTTAATTCCGAAGTGGATTCTTTTCTGCTGAGAATCCACCAACGTCATGATCTGCCACCCTAGCGCTGTCGGCAATATTTCCGCTTCCGCGGGGTCGGTCCGAGCTGTACCAGGCGTGCTTCGCCTACCCTATCGGGAGACAAAGGTTTCATTAAAACGCAAAACGATAATTGCCGAAGAGAAAGAACGGAGAGTCAAGATCAGTTCTAGTACAAAATCTATTTCTCAAGGTTCTCTATTCTAAGCTTGGAGTAGTAGATGCACAAGTCAGCTTTCAGTTCTGCAGCTGTGTCGACCTAGGAAGTTGTCATGCGAAAGCGCAATTGAGAAGAAAGTACCGGGCTACCACATGGGGTTTTCAAAACGAGCCGGCCCAGACATATGTTCCAAGTTCCAGCGCCGAGCAATCTTTTTCGACTGCAGGGTTCCAATTATAGAAGGTGCTCAGAGTAATCTTGTTAACATTAGCAATGTCATAACAAGTATCTCCCTTTTCAACCTTATGGAACTTTGTGCATGACTCCAATACCCCTGTCTGGACAGGAGAGGGCCTAGTAGACATCGTACTTGTTTTATCGCCGGTATCGGTGCTTGTTTTAGTAGAAGCTCCAGATGTCGACTGTGTGGAAGTGGGAGGGGGAAAGTCATCATCCAGCTCAGAGCTACCCCACCCGGGAATAGCAGCGCGTTCATCCCCTGGGTATGTTGACCTGCAGTAGTATGTCCCAACCACTAGCCCACTACAATCTTCACCCACACTGGGATTCATTTTGTAAAACTCGCTAAATTTTAGGTAGTATGTGAGCAACAGGTCATTGCAGGCCAAATTCGCAGGCATTCGGAACCACATAGTGCAATCAGCGATTTCTTCTGCCGCCCGAGGTGTTGGCGTCTGTATCCCCTTGTTGACGTTTGCGGCTATCCCAAAACTGAATGTCAGTCCATGTGACATATAGCTAAGTCGGGGAAGGCAGAGGGGTACTTACACGTTGTTGCCGGAGACAAACCGATACAATACGACTGGCTTGATGAGATGGTGCAAGGGTATGCGAATTCGTTCTTGGATGTCATGGAACCCATGTCTCCACCTGAAAGAGGAGCTGAATCGTCGGGAGTCTCAGATGTATTGTTATTATTCGTTAAGGATGGATTCTAGAGAACAAGTTGCTAGATTTTGGATGCAGCGTTAGTCCTGCTCCCGATTTAATGGGAAGTGTGAAGGGACATACTTCGGGTTCGATGTCGGCCGCAGATGCCAGAGACCAGCAGTCAGCTACAAGGCTGTCTGTAGTATTTTCTATCCAGAAGTAACTGTAGACTTAAATTAACCCATGTTCGTATGTAGTAGAGACAAGCCAATTTTCCAGGTATAACTTACTCTTCGCAGTCCCATCGTGTGCCTTTTGTCAGAGGAATTGGGTCAATCGCTGGTTCAAAGCCCTCAGATGGATCTGTTTGGTTGTTATCTAGAGGTACATCGGTCGCTTCCACCTTCTTAAACGGCGTGGTAGTGGTACTGGGAGCCGCCGTGCCTCCGTAGCCAGGATAAGTCGTGATAAAGCCAACTGGTTTGACCCAATAACTGTAATCAAGCCAGAGGTTTGTACAGTTCTCCCACACCTGAGGGTTTAGTACCATGCTTTAGGGCAAAGGTTAGTCAATTATCTGTTTGACAGTATTGGCTTTGGACTTACAAGTAATCCATGGTAATACCAGCACCGGCAAGAATATTCGCACAATCTTCACCTTCTTTCACGACGGCATACTCCCCGCAGTTCTTGTTCGTTGCATCAGTGCATGCGGCACAATGACACTTGGGGAAATCCCTGTGGACTTATTGACTCACCTTAATATTGCCTTTGGCTTTATCGACAAGGACTTCAGGATCACGAACATGGATGGCGTATCTGCTGATATGTACAAGAACGTCGGGAACCTGAAGGCGAAGAACCCTGATCTCAAGATTATTATTGCTCTTGGTGGCTGGACCTTCAGCGACCCCGGTCCTTGGCAAGCTATTTTCCCGTCCCTCACATCGTCTCAATCTAATCGAGCAATATTCATTAAGAATCTCTTGGGATTCTTAGATGAGTACGGCTACGACGGGGTCGATTTTGACTGGGAGTATCCAGGTGACAAGGATCGTGGAGGTTCAGAGAAGGATACCGGCAATCTCGTCTCTCTTGTTAAGGAGCTACAGACAGCTATCAAGAGCAGTGGCCGGGACTATATCGTCACTTACACAGCCCCAACATCCTACTGGTACCTTCGCCACTTCGACCCTAAGGCCATGGAACCTTATGTTGACTGGATCAACCTTATGTCCTACGATCTTCACGGTATTTGGGACCGCAATAGTTCAATCGGGAGCCAGGTACTCGCGCACAGTAACTTAACTGAGATCGACTTGGCACTGGATCTGGTAAGTGGCATCGAATCAACGCGACCTATAACCGCTGATACTAATTGAATGTTTGCCAGTTCTGGCGTGTCGGTGTCAAACTAGAAAAGATTGTCCTAGGCCTAGGCTTCTATGGCCGATCCTTCAAATTAGACTCACCCTCGTGTTGGAAGCCCGGATGTTCCTTCGGGGGACTGGAAGACAAAGGCCCTTGCACTGATAGTGCTGGAATTTATCGTACCGAGGTGAGAAGCTGCTTCCTTTTTCTTGCTCGTATTCTGACCCAGATACAGAGATACAAGACATACTTTCCAAGACCGGTGCTACTTCCTACCACGATAAGAAGGCGGCAGTTCGATACTTTGTCTATGGTAATGACAACTGGATATCGTGAGTGTTTTATTGCTGAGTTAGTGGAATATTCCCGGATACTAATCTCCTTGCACAGATACGACGACACCACCACGTTCAAGGCAAAAATTGATTATGCCAACAAAATGGGCCTATCGGGTCCCATGGTGTGGGCTATAGACCAGGACGACAGTCAACTGTCTGCATTGATGGCAGTGACTGATGGTGAGTCAAAGGGCCGTTCGGGTGTTGAGGAATTTGATCTTGTCGACCTCGATAGGCTCTTTCCGAAAGAGTATATTCCTTCTGATACGTCTGGCACTGAATACGGCCTTGTCACCTTTGGTCCAGGTTCCGAGTCAGGCGAACTTGACCCCACCAACTCGGCTTTTGGCTTCCTAATCGCTGTGGGAGAATCACACGGTCTAACCCAGTTGAAGAAGAGAGACGGTCGGCCCGACCCTTTTGTATTTCTCGATTGTCCTGAATATGTTCTTGATCAACCTATTGACAAAACTCAAAAGGCAAGAGTTGTATGTACGAGCGAGGATGTTCAGGGCTGTTTTAGAGTCACTGAAAGAGGCGTCGAAGGTACTATGGTAGAGATGCCTGATGAGTGCGCGTCAAATTCATTCGCTCGCGCCATTTCCTTGGAATTGGCAGAAGGTGAGATAAATGTCGACTGCAATTTCTATACTGCCGAAACCTTACTGATACACCCTGTTTACAGACCAGACTATCCCTAGCCACTTGCGCAAGCGCCACATACCTACATCACCCATATTTGAATTCTTCTTCGACTTCAACAAGAATGAAAGAAGAGCAGATTCGAAGGTTGCGATACGTATGGATATCACCAATGTCAAGGGATACTGGGATGGCCTCGTCGATTCTCCTGGCGTCTCAAAGCGCGATCTAGAACGTCGCTACCATTCCTTTCTCAGTACCGACTGGGAGGCAGAATTTGAGGATAACGAGAAATTGAAGTACGACACTTATGAGACTGCTTTGAAGATTCGCAAAGATCTGAGCACCCCTGTCTTCTGGCAAGCTGCCGACACATGCCCAGTCGGTGATGAGGATTTTGGAGAAGGGATCGCCGCTTTTATTGAAGGCGGGGTGAAAGCAGATATGTACTACAGTGCTACAGTCATCGTAAGTACTGTTTTTACTGAATCGTTTCGTTGATTCTGGAAAATCGTTTTAGATGTGCTGACAGCAACCTTGCTTACAGGCCACGGCATCGAGGGGTGATAGGTCGGTCGATGTGAAACAGGCCAACGGTTTTATCAAGCTCAGTGGCGACACTGACTTGACATTCGGTATCGGCGGGATGGGTCGTCTGGACATCGATCAGGCCAGGAAAGGTAACCCCGCTAAGAGCGGTCCTGAAACAACAAACCTGGGAGGCCATATGGTCAATGCTGGGAAGTTTTGGGGACATATGAACCTTACCCCCTTCATGACCACGGAGACCACGCTCGCCACCGCTGGCAGAGGCCGAGGGCCGACAACAGGGCCGAATAACGCCGCCACATTCAATGGACGACTCACTGCGCGCGTTAAGACAGATCTCGGAAACTTTCCCGTATCGTTTCCCCAGCCCGTCTCGGATAGCTTTATTGAGGATGTGAGAAGGCATCACGAGCCTACAGAGATACAGACTTACACCGACGATATTCTCTATGGAGATGGAGGCATCAACGGCAGCTTAATTCAGATCGGCCACAGTCTCACAATAGGTATCAAACTGAATTTCGCCGTATATCCCCTGAAACAACCTCAGGGCGATACTCACTGGACCGAACCTACAGAGGTAACTTCGAATCATACCGCTATTGAGCCGCAACCACTAACTGTCTAACAGATGGTTGTTATGTCCCAAACATATGCCACCTGGGATATACCGGAGGAGAAGAACGGGAGAGTGTGCCCAGAGCTTCTAGTTGGGTGAGTTTTTTCTCACTGCCAAGTCCAAATGATCTAATCTAGGAAACTGACAAATGCCAGTACCTCCTTCAGACAACTAGTCGAGAAACCGTGAGTGCCGCCGCATGCAGAGGTTTGGTGATCCATCATATATTGATATTTCCACAGCGACAATCTCAATTGGAACGATACCGGAGAAGCGATGTTCTTCAGTAACAATGTATTTCGCAATCTCAATCTCAATCATAGGAACTTTGCTAACCCGACAGACAACCCCAACAAGCCAGGTTTGCTACTCTGTAAGCAACAAGCGGGCAACGTCGAGCGACGGAACCTTTGATCAACCCATGAGTCTCACCAAGCGAGTACCCAGATCCCCCAAGGATTTCCTTGGTGTAATGAACATGGGACCGGAGGATGCCTTGATGCGTGGGGCGAATCTCTTCATGCAGCAGAACCTTGATCGACAGCTTGGCGAAATCAAGTGTGACAAAGGGCGATGCGAGTCTTGCCTGGACAATGAAGAAACTCGACACTGTTGTGGATGTGTGTGTATGCTGTGCAAGTTTGGAGAGGCCGGCGATATGCCACCTTGCGATGGTTGCAATCTCAGTCCCGACTGGGTGGGCGAGTGGCCTGGAGATGAAATCATAATGAAGCGAGCTGCCAAAGGCATCATTGATCTGGAGGTCAATGAGCAGCTGAACGACCTACAAGCCCGGGCTCGTGCCATCAGGCCAACTATCAAGAAGATCAACGTCTGCGAGGAGGATTACTGGGCAGACGACAAGGCATTCTATTATCCTCCGTTCCCTGCCAACGCGCGCAAGCGCTGGGACGGTGTCGACAACGGAATCTATGATGAGATATCTACCTACTGGGGTAATGCTTCGGCAGACTGCGTCAACTGGCATATTAAAAGGCACGACACTCATGATGTCCTACACGTTGGAAACGGCATTTTTGCGCGAGCCGGATATCAAAGTAAGATTGGCAAGATTTCAATTCTTTGAGAATATTTTCTAATATCGTATTTCTCTTTACAGTGGAGCACGTGTATGAGGGTCAAACCTTGGGAAGATTCTTCAACGAGTGGCTTACGACGGGACAAATCGAGAGGCAGGACCCGGCTCCTGGACAAACAACCGGAAAGGAAGATTGTGCATGGATCGACCAATGGATAACAGTGGTGAAGAGCGCACGGTATCCGTGGACGAACCCTATAAACCCTGGCGAGCCGTGGTCTTTGTTTGATACTCTTGCAAATGAGCTTGGAAACAACTATCATAAAGACCGTCTTGCAATTCTCTTAACGAGACTGAACCGCAAAAAGGAACATGTAGGTACCATTTCCGATATCTTCTTCCTTATATGCTGACAATCACAGTTTTTCAAATTGGAAAAGGCATATAATCCAAAGGACTACAAGAAATTCAGCGTCGATGAGCAATGGATGACAGTAAAGGAGATAGGTTAGTACTGTCTGTATGCGTCGAGACCGGGTTGAAGCTAATCAGTCTTACCTATATACAGGCCTTGTGTTTAGGTATATGAACAACCCAACAATCTGGACTAAGTGGTGTGATACCTTTGAAGGGATCCGAACACGATTAGTCCGGTTCGATAGCTGGTACGCAGCCAACAAAGGTGTCAATGACCCAGACGTTACACTTGCCGATGAATGGGACAAGTATCATCGCGTTACACTCGACTCGATTGTTAATATCTACCGGAAAAGCTGGGACTTCCTCTATTCAAGCCGAACGTGAGTTTTACGTCTATGCGAATCTTATACTAGATCAACACTAACACGCTGCAGTATCGTTCAGGGGCCCGATCGATTTACAGTTAGTTGGAAGAGCGCCAGTGGCGATTTATGAAAGCTGCCAACTATCTTTCAAATACTTTTGTTCTGTCAAGACCTTGCACAAACTTGCCACAAGGACCATTCGGCTAAACTACTTCTCATCAGTTAGCTCTATAAGGATGGTACTTTCTATTACCAGTGTATTAGGTCCATTTGTCACTGTCTCTTGTTATCTAAATGACGCATACCTTTTATAGTCTACAATATAGACTTAAGTCTATTTGTATCTTAGAAAATTACTAGTTGAATATTTACATTCTCTCTTGCTGTTTTAAAATTCCAAGATATAGCTCCCTGATACCATATTAACAATATTAGAAACCTAAAATTAGTAATTGGAAATTCCGATGTCTTGTCTTACTATATTTAGTCGTTGTTGTTGTTACATTAGATCCTACTCTGTAGCTTGGAGTTTACGGCTTCAATGCAGCATACATTCTACCCGCTATTGAAAGGTTTCAAACACACTTGCTTATTTTCCATTCAGCATTGCTGCGCAGCAACTCAAGACCCCACCTCACTAGCCCAACTTTCGCCTGTCTTTGCTTCGGTTAGCAGTCCCACGACAAGATTCTTATGTCCTGGACATCATACCCTACGATAACACCTAACGTCTATATGGGAGGTAGTTGGCTTGATGTTTAACTTGAATTTGAATGCCTATCTGCGTTCTTCAACGTTGACATCGATTTCCTTCTTAACTATTCAAGTTCTTCATATTGTCTGGGCGTAAGTTTCCCAAGGCGTACAGACAAAAGGATGCATTGTTCGTTAACAATATCATTAATTCCATTCCACTGAAAAGGGCAGGAAGGTAGGTGTGGTGGACCGAGGACAGGATAAGTCAACAATAGAACGGTTGCACTACACAGAGATTAAGAACAATACAATAGAGTGGGCCTGGTGCAGCTAAAGGTGTGTTTACAAAAAACAGCAAGCCCAAGATAAGTCTTGTCTTCAAATTATCATTAATTGCAACCTTCTGTAGTTTAAACCTCAGTAAATGAGGTATACAAGTTGCATTAGCTACTAAACTCTAACGACAAGGAATATATATTAACCGCTACCTAGCTGTACTGGGGTGGTGCTTTAACGACGGTCCAGAACGTGCTGTTAGCTACTACAATTGATTTGATGTCTGGATGGGCAGAACCTCTCATCGACGGAAATCCTCGCATGGGAGCATATGCTCGAATCACTGCGAGTAGTCAACCTAGAACTGGCTACGAGCGCATTGAAATCGATGGTCTTGGTGGCCCCTGTTTCAGATCGATTGAGAAGCACTGATACAGTCTCATGGATTAAGACTAGGACTATTATAAGCACAGGGCCACGGGCTCTTTTTTAGAGGAATTTGAAAGACACATGTAAAGGTCGTGCCATACATGGGTTCATTTGACAAGTGGCTTCTAGAGTAGGAAGCTAGATCATGTGCCTTTGGGTTGCATGGAGGATCGTTGCGACGGAATATTAACCTTGTTGAAGGATGACCAAGGCAATCCTTCTCACCATCACATCACACCACCGAATCCTTCAACATAACAACACCCTCTTGCATGCGTTTAGTAGCCAATAAACAGTGAGAGTTTGAGGGAATTATCTGAGCATTGTTCGGAAAAGCTCGAGGGTCTTAATAATCTGCCTGTAGCATATAAAGAGCACAAGTTCGCCAGTTCATTCGAGTAAAACAGGACGTTCTCAAGCACACCTTGGAGAAAACAAACTGCCGAGCCATCTTCAAACTATCAGCCATATACAAACACGCACTGTCAATCACTGTTCTCAATACCAACACCAGCCGTTTCTCGAAACATGCATGCCATTATTACTTTCATTACGCTCGCCCTTTCCAGTTTCGCCGCCGCCTCGCCCCAAGGCGTCCCCGACAAGCCAATCGAGTTCTATGGCCGCATGTATGCCAACTCTGCCAATTGCAGTGGAACTGGAACCAGATATGCCTACCTAGGCTCTATGGGCAACTGCATCAATAAGCCCGTCCCTGGAACCGGCTCGGCCACGATGGTGGTAGGAGAGGTTAGCAAGCATTTCTTTGCAGGATGGACCGGACCTGATTGCACCGGCAAGGTAGTGCTCATTGTATCAAACGTTGGAGAATGTGTTGACTTGGGTGGCACGGATGTTCAGAGCTGGTCTAATGACATGAAGCCATTCGGAAAGTGAGGGGGACGCTTCTTAGACAACAAGATGACAACTTTGCTTTGAATAACCGAACCATAATGTATGCGGATAGCATGTGGGCTGTTAGGTACTGGCTGTACGAGGTGTATGCTTGTGAAGAAATAACAGAATTTACGATTATTAAGTCTGTCCTGGCTGATCTTGCTGTTGCGCTTATGCTTGATTGTTGTTGGTGGCTGGCTTTCCGGCATGATCGGTATCCAAAGAATATCTGAATCCAATGCTTACTTTCTTCGTATCTGTTCTTACAATAGGGGTCCAATTATTGGACCAAGGTCTACCACAAGGAAACGGAAGTCAGATATCAAATGCTCTTGGAAGTACGTCAAGAGAAAGCTCTATAGCCAGAATCGACTTGAATATGCTCAAGTGATCAACGGTGAGGGAGGTATTACAGCAGGATACAAATACAATGGTGATAGGTACTGTTGGTAATTAACTATACTTTTTAAATTAACGCTACCTATCGATAGCAACGTTAAGATCGGAGGCTGGAATGAACGAAAGGCAATGTTGTGTAGTATACTTGTCCTAGCTAGATGCGATCCTTGGCAAGCGATGGATGGGGCTAATATATTGGTGGGCTTTTAAGCCTCCGTCTCTTGTCATAGAACCGAAGCCTGGACCTTTTTTTGCCTTCTTGTGCCATCTATAAATTCCGAAACACCAGGGTTCTGTTTGTTCATTGGTACGTTTTACAATTATCCCCACTGCCAGACTGCCAACAGCTTTATTCCCAGGTTTAGAGCTGCTAAGTGGAGCGCGGACGGTAGTTGGATGACGGAGTGGCTTTTGCCGAATCGGCACCGACTGGAGATAGTAGATAGTATCCGAACAGACGGGTTTAATAAGATCTATCGCCGAACGCATTATCAGATATCCATTAACCAATGATTAATATAGGAAGTGGACTTTTCAGTCGATCAATGTCATTATATAAAATCCACCAACGTCTCTTGATGTGAAACCTGATCTCTAAACACATCTCGATTCACATACCACCATCTCAACCAACTCAAGCACAGCACTAAATTCAATTTTTCATACATCATGTCTACCGATGCTTCTGCCCCTACTGCCTACAGGCCCTCGGAAACTGCCCTTCTTCTTCTAGACTGGTACTCTCTCTTCGTCGAGAAACTCGCCGGCCCTGGAGCCCAACCTGCTCTCGAAACAGCCGTCCAGCTTCGGAAATGGGCCAGGGCTCAAGGCATCACTGTAGTCCATTGCCTGATTGATGCCCATGGAGTGCTACCCCCAGCGGCCAAAGATGTAGCCCGTCTCCAGGGTCTTTTGGAAATGATGAAAACCATCGAGCAACCAGAGCCAGCTGAGTTGCGCGACGACTCGGAGCGTACTTTTCACAGACGTCCTGGACATATTTCTGCGCTCAAAGCACCCGGACTTCTGGAGTTTCTGAAGGAGAAGGGGATCAAGTCGCTCGTTCTTACTGGCTTGAGTACTTCAGGTTGCGTGTTGCGTACCGCTATCGCTGCAACGGATGCGGAGTTTGCGATGACGACTATTACTGATGCCTGTGCGGATAAGGACGAGGAGCTTCATCAGGTGATTTTGGATAAGATCATCCCAAACAGGGGACATGTCAAGAGTGCTGCTGAGTTCCAGAAGGACTTCGAAGCGGCAGTGAAGGCTTAGAGGGAATTTAACATCAGATAATAAGGGACCTCAAGTATGAACAGCAGATCTCTGATGCAGTAACTCCAACTGAATCAAAATGTCTTATTAATATTTGTTCACTTGACCAACATGGCGATTCGGCCATCGTGACCGTAAACCTAAATTAATAAGCTAAAATCCGATATCTCTCCAATTTGTCGCCATGAAAAACAGCAGTACACCAGACAAAGGCGTATGTCCTTAGGTCCCTCAAGGCTTGTAGAAAACACAACCCTCACGCATAGCAAATCAAGTGAGTCTATGTTGCTAAGCGATTTGCAATAAGGGTTTGAGTTATATGTCATCGACCCCTAGAAGCCTTAAGGGACTCAAAGAGACATTACAATTGACAGCTACCTATGTTTCCACTGGTTGAACCGTAAAATAACATGCTATTTGTAGTTTTGTTGTTGTATTATGTGGTTAAATGAGTACAGGAAGCTCAATGTGTGTAATAGTGTGGATTTATCTGCACAAGTAGCCGTTACAAGATAACTCTGCCTGAAACTGGTAATTCTATATTTCTGCGGCCTACCAGACTGAGCAAATACTAATAAGATAAATGTAAACAGTCATGTGTGTTCAAAGGTAAAAGCACCAGTTATTGCTATGGATGCCAATTTAGAACGCAAATCATGGTTTGATGACCAGCTATGTTGCACCGAACTTAGCATGTAAATGAGGATATCAAAGACGCTTGATTTCTTCTATCTAGGCAGCAGAAAGACCTGCTTTCAACGAGGGATCGCAAGAGACGGTGAAAACCTTGCTCGGCAGAAGCTCGGCTCGACGTGTTATCTTATCTGATCGCTCGTATCCCCGAGTATTATCTCCATAGCTTATATCCGGGCCAATCTCCCCATCATGGACCTGGTCATCAGCTGGCTGGAGCTACCATCCAAGTGCTGTTAATAAAGTCAGCTTCTGTTATAGAATAGTTGCGGCTCTAAAAGTGGCCCTGTCTATAAATTCTAAATATTGCAGCTGAGACCAGATCCGCCCCGGTACATGCGAATAACTATGCTGAGATTGGAATATGTTTGTAGGGTAACTTAGTCCCGCGGCAATCCCTCGGCCATCCCTCGGTAGCACCCACTAAACTCTAAAGGATTAGACGAGCTTTACCAGTGCCTCGTTGATTTGTCAAAGCTTCCATACTATGGTATTATACCGCGGCTAATTATTCACGGACAAATGCATTAGTATACCGCTGGAAGCGCGGGCATCAAATGTATATTGCTACCGTCATGAGCCTCGGAAGCAACGTATGTAAAACATCATATAAGTATTTAACTTGGCTTCAACCCAATCCTACCATTGTTATCAACTGCAACATATATTCAATTTGCATCATAATCAAAAATATACAGTATCACAGCCAGTCATGGATCAAGAAAAGGTTTTCTCCCAGGCCATTGAACTAGCCAAAAACTCCAAAGCCCAGGTGGCTGTTGGACTATTCCTTGCTTTCAAATCCCTTCGAAAATTGAACGCCTGGTACACCAAGAGAACGCTCAATAATCATGTTCACGACCCTACATGGGATTGGAGCCGTGAGATTGTGGTTATCACTGGCGGTAGTAGTGGAATTGGAGCTGTCTTGGTTTCGAGATTTGCCGAAAAAGGCATTAAGGTCTTGATCTTGGATCGCAACACACCTCCGACTGAGCTTGGTAAGTCACGCTTGTCCTTCAAAACCCACATTTAATTGTGATTTACCGTGCAATATTCTAACACGAATCTGACTTCTTATAGCTGCCAATACGTATTTCTACCAGGTTGACCTCGCGGATTCCGAAGCCATATCATCGACTGCTGATCGTATAAGAGCAGACCATGGGAACCCGACCGTTCTCGTCAATAACGCTGGATTTGCAAATACGCACTCTCTCCTAAACGTGTCGGAGACTGGCATCAAAGCAATCTTTAATGTCAACATTATTGCTCCAATCCTTCTCACCAAGCAGTTTCTACCAAGCATGGTGAAGCAGAACCATGGCCACATTGTCAACATTGCTAGTCAGGCTTCCTTTGCCACACAAGCAACAAATGTCGACTACGGTGCCACCAAGTCTGCTCTACTCTCTTTCCACGAAGGTCTTGCTCAGGAGATCAGACACCTATACAAGGCTCCCCGTGTTCGCACTAGGTTAGTAACCTGCTTTTCAACATACAGAACCTCTTTCTGACGCAACAAAGTGTTGTACATCCCACATGGGTCACGACGCCACTGATAGGAGACCTTGTAGAAGGAGGAAAGCTGAAGGACACGCCTGTGACGCCTGAAGATGTCGCAGATAGAATCATTACCCAGGTTCTTTCCGGCTTCGGGTCGCAGATCATTGTGCCTCCCAGCTTGAGTTGGACTTCTATGATCCGAGGATTACCGGGCTGGCTTCAAGAATCATTGCGTGACAAGGTTACTATCCTTTTGGTTGATGCAAATGACAATGCACGCAGATAGGGTAGTATTATATGCATTAGTATGTAGAAATCACTGTTATCATCTTGTAAACTGGATTTTCCTTCTTATACCTCCTCCTCCTGGACAGGATACTGTGCATGATGGACCCTACTGGTTTGACGTGTTTGTGATCGGGTCTCTGAGTAGAGAATAATTCACCTGCGAATTTCTATGGTGTCTTCCACCCGCCTGGTGATGTATTTACATTTCTGGGAAGCTATCCAAGCTGTTTTATCTAACATGTTGATCCACTAGACCGAGTCCTGGTATTGATTGGTTGTCTTGTAAATGGAGGCTCGACTTATATAGTCAATCAGCTACATATTATGTCCATTTTAAACATTAGTACTGTCTATAGATGTAAGACAAGATATCGAGTTTGGTACATGTTGATAGAGAGGCACTATGATGGAAATGATCCAGAGGGCTACCAAGAGATAAAAAATTATGTTATGTATTACAGACAACTAACCATTACCAGACGAACTGTTCAATGAAATAGATAAAGATTAAAACTCGAAGATGTCAACCAATCAAGAAGTTCCTGAAACTGGCTAATGATACATACAGACAGTTCCGTAGCCCCGATATCCTATTCGTTGCTCTTTCTGTGCATCCTAGCGAGACTGGTAGTGCTAAGCCATCGTCGGGACCATTTTCCGAAAATAAGAAAAAGAAAAACAAAAAGATTGTTAATAGTTAGTGCACCACAAAATATACCTGCAAACACTTTTATAAAGCCATAGGCCTGTACCCAGTCGATCACTTTATACCCAAAGGCAAACGAGATGGACTGTTTGCCGAGATTCATCGCAATCAGCATCTCGGGGATCTTGGCTTCATAAGAGTCCATAGCGTATGCGAGGGTGTAGGTGAGGTAGAAGAACGCTCCTGTATAAGTTAAGCCTGTGTTAATGCTTGCGCCCGAAAGGCCGTTCCATAACACCTACCGAACTGGAACATCCCCACAGCAAAGACAAGTCCAAACCAATGCAAGTGGTTTCCTGCACTATAGCCGTATAGTATGAGTGCTGCCGGGGAGACAAAAAAGACTACCACCAAACACCAAAGACGGTACTCGGCTTCTTGAATATTGTTATTCTTACGGGTGAGCCAAGCAGAGACGCGATCCGGGACAGTGCTAAAGGGCCCTGCAGCTACCAAATAGCCAATAAATGCTGAAATTGCCACAAGACCGGTATTCTCCTGGTTTCGTAGTCAGTATTAAAACATTCATCTCATAGCATTACGAAAAAAGGTTCAATGAAGGGCATCTTACAATCGGCCAGGAGTATGGAGGCGAGGCAACAATGATTGGAAAAGTAGATGTAAAGGCAAGACCCGCAAATCCAATAACCAATCCTAGGTATAATGAGTCAGTCAACTTGATGTCTGTATCTATAGGGAAGTAGTTACCGTATGTAGAGCAGACCCAGAACACAGGGGGGACAATGAGGTAAGTAAAAGATCGGATCTGTAGGTATTCCGTCAGTGTTTGGTCTACGGGTTGCCGAAGTTAAAATGAACAGTCTTACCATCATCATGAATACTGGAGCATTGGGGTCTGTCTTTCCAAATATTCTGCATTGTTCCCAATAGGGTTTTCTCGGTGGAACTGTGACAGACTCCTCAAGCCTGGATTCCCTGCACTCCGAAGATGGCTGGCGTTCGTCTTTAATGGAACCGGCATTGGTATCGCCTTGATCTGAGGGCTGCGTAGGTTGACGCTCCTCGAGGTACATTGTTTCCTCGAAAAAGGCGAGAGTTGCGAGAAATAGGACACATCCGAGACCGAATTCTATCCAGAAGAATAGGTTGTATGATAAACCACTAGACAACATGAAACTCGCAGCAGTAGCGCTCAAAGTTCCGGTTGCAAGTGCAACTTTTAAATCAACATGTCAGTCTTGATGACTCTAGAGATAAAGCCCAATGGCTAAAGATAATAGTGACACTCACAGGTATACCAGCCCAGGGCCTTTCCTCGTTCGTGAAGAAAGAAGACATCAGCCACGGCTTGCGCTGGCAATGCTTCGCAAACAGATGAGCCGAAACCGTGAAGGATTCGGAAGCCCATGAGGACACCGTAAGTTTTAGACAGAGCACAGCCTAGGAGACCAATGCAATACTATTCCGCGGTATCAGCTATAAGACGGAAGACTTTCCTTTTATGCCAGGTGGATGCCACTCACAATAATGATCGAGATTAGCATCGTAGGTCTGCGGCCGATTTTGTGGTACATAGGAACAAAAATGAGGGAGCCTGTTCAAGACGCAACCATATTAGCAGTTTCTACTAATGCCCTAATGGACTGTTCTGTACCTACCGAAGCCGAAGAGAAGATTTGGATTGTTCACCAGCTGCGATGCTTCACTGGTTGTTTTATCAAACTGCTGAGCGAGGAGGTTGACATAGACGCTTGGGCCGATTAAAGCACCGTTGGCAAGAAAGGAATATACGGCGACGAGGAGCAGAATTGTGTTCTTTTTCTTCCGGGTCCACTACCAGAGAGGGGTCAGATTATTGCTCCAAACGACCATACATCGTTATTGTAGCTTGACGGAAGGGATAGTTCATACGTTAAGCGGATCATTTGGGTCGTCGGATGGAGTTGGGGTCAAAGAAAGACCATATGCGGTTTTACTGTCGTCTTGATGTTCGTTAGTATTAAACTCTACAATTGATTTCTAACAATGGATTCATACCTGTGACTGACATATCAACGGTGCCAGGCACCTTTGACTCTTGAACGTTACTGAAATATGTTAGAATGGGATTTGCTTCCAGAACGAGATAGTAAGGGTGGGTATTGTACATGCCTTGTGCTCTCATGTTGCTGCTTCATTTTACTGTATGCGAGTTTGGCTTCTTAACTGTATGATAGTAAAGCTTGAGTTTAGAATTAAGGCAAGAACAAGATGACGATTCTTTTCAGCTCAGAGTTGGGCTCATAAAGGGGTTACTATGTATCAAGACGTATAGGTAGGTTGCTTAGTAGAGACCAATACTCTAGACCTTCTAATCCCTGCCTATTATTACTGTAGCATCAGAGAAATAAGGTTAAGAAATCTAGTTAGTGTGCACATCAAAAACTTCCCCACGATATCGAACCGATGGCACTATAAAGACTACTTTGGGCCTAGTCTAGCATGGGGCTGTTCTGTTGCCGAGGGTGCAGAAAAGCCATGCCAGAAACAGCATAGCTCCCGAGGCAGTATTTCCTTTTCAAGACGTCAATGGTCGGTGAGGCCTCAATAGTCATCAGAAGAGAATGCGGGGATGGAACTAACTCAAATGGCCGCGTGTACTCTGCAGGGGCACGACACAACTCGCAGGGGTTTCAAACTTCTTATCCTGGGGGATCCTCAAACGCGACTCCTTCTATCTTCGGACCTTATTGAGGATAAGGTTCGTCAGAAAAGATAACTGTCAAATGACAGTTCGTGTGATCAGAAGTGTTGTTTTATTAAGTACACATTGCGGGCATCTTAACCACCAGATGAGTGACTAGCAGACCCCGAATAGACTCCTTCTATCAAGTTCATGCCCTCTTAATTGTTACACCACGATATGTTCGAGTGATAGATGGTGGATGGTAAGGCATCAAGCGAGACATGGTCCAGTGTATAGATTCAAAAATACATTTCTACTCCAAAGAAGGCTGTACATTACATATTCGTTAGAAAGCCACAGCTGTGACTCTTTGACCCCCATTAGACTCAAGTAAGAACACTTCCTGTTTCGGCGACAAAGGCATTCTCGAAAAGCATCATTTCGTCACAAACCTCTTCCACTGATGGTTCCGTCAAACCCAGAAGCCGGTCCAGATCAGATGATGGACTACTTTGGCTGTCCCAATACAGGCAAGCATCAAACTTGTCTCGAGATTCAACAGACTCCCGTCTGTTCTCGCATCCATCACGGAGACACGATGGGAAATCCTGGTCTTGAGGAACTCTTCCCCGGCTGATACACATATCAACCGTCCATGTGAGTCTCAGATACGTACCTGGAGACTTGATGAGGATCTGGCCCCAATCTGTCATGGCTTCTCGGTCTGGCTGTGCTAATTGCTGGTTGTAAGCTTGTGCTAGGTCCGCAGTATGCTTGGCTGTTTCCTTGACCCAATCTACGCCATACTAGTGAGGTAACAATGCATCTGTCGCCTCTACCAGCACATCGAGCCGGCTTTGCTTGGAAAATGGATCAATATCCGAGCGTAGATTTATTTGGTCCAAAGCTAATTCCCGCCTGAGGCATGACAGCCGTGAAGTAATAAGCTGTAAGGCTAGAGGAATGGCGATACAAGCCACGCTATGCCCATCACAGTCAGTATGAAAGTGTGATATCCCGCAGAAAAACAATCAACCATGCCGACTTACGCAGAGACTGGAACGCAATTTGTAAGGCGGTAATATGTCAATATTCCAACGCATCTCGTCAATCCGAGCGCAGAACAGTCGACGTCGCGGCATATCTCCTTCCCTTGAATAGCCACACCCTCCGGAACCACAGACAAAAGATTGAAGATTCTATAATTGCACAAGGTGATGCAAGCAGTGCTTGTTCTGGTGTCAGCGTCAAGGGCGCATAGATTGTACAAACCAATCGAATCAAGGACTTACTGATAATAGATATACATGAGGTTCGTATAGAGGATAACGCTATTGCTTGGGTCCGTTGAGTCAACACAACGGTCTTGATCTTGGCAATCCAATATAGGAAAATCATCCGTTGTCGACTTATACCAGGCCACAAGTAAGCGCCGACACTTCTGAACCTGGGCATCACTGGTCGCGGTTGATTCAGGGCTTATTTCAACCTTGGACTCAAATGGGAATGCAATGGCGAGTACATCTGTCAATATAAGTATCAATTCCAAGAATTTGGAAAATAGATCGATGTGCCGACGTTTGATTGCAGGTGTAAAGACCCTTGAGCGATGAATCTCTGACTGGAAGTCATTGAAGCCAAGGGGCACATAGGTTTCCAGTGTGGACGAGTCCGGGGTGATCTGAGGACGGAATCTTGTACAAAGAGGTGAAAGTCTGTCCATGATAATGCAACACCACCAAAGACGGCGGACGGATCTAAAGTAGTGTTTTTTCGAGGGAGAAGCCAAACCGGGCACGTCTGTCACCCTGGCATACCGATGCGCGCTAATATTCTCAGCATGGCGAAGAGCAAGGCTATGCCAGGTTTTCCAAGGATTTGGGGAAGTAGTGGCGACAGGGACATTGGGTACCCAATTCATCAATAGCAATGCTCCTTGAGCGAGGGGTAACTGCCCGGATTCGATGTCAAAATCGTACAGTAGCTATGTCTGCTGGTTAGACTGGTTGATTGTGCCTAAGAGTATAGAGACACTTCACCTTTGATTTGCGATAGAGATCAGCCTGGGCTGTGAGGATGTCAGAATACCCTAATCGTTTAAGGTACTCAATAGGCACAAACTGGACGGACAGTTAAGTCAGTAAATGCAACACTGTGAGTAATGTCCCAGTACGCAGGCGGTTGACTCACATTGCAACTGGCAAAAAGCATGGCAAACAAAACGAAGAGCGATATCTTATTCGTGGATTGACTTGACTGGGAATACATGTCCCAAAACTCTCCCTCGTCGATGAGTGGTAGGAATAGATGTATATGTGCAAAGTACTTGGACATGAAAACGTTGAGAACTGGGGTTATCGGCACGTGGAGACAACCTTGTGCCTCCAGATAAGTTACATCCTGATGTGGAATGGCGTGAATGTTGCTAACTGATATAAATCGATAATGTGAGTATGTGACTAGCCCCATGTCCGCCCTGAATGGTCTGTCCAAGGGTAATGGCACCGAGTCGTTTGGCAAGAACGGTCCAGCATGATATTGAGAGGCATATGCTCGCGGAATGTCAGGACAATAATCCTTTGGGGCGGCACTGGCGTTACCGAAAAGGTTTGGCAGATTTTGTTGCTCCCCAGAGAACGAAAATGTCGAGCGTAGCAGATCATTGAAGTCTGGTATGTCGATAGAACCTAAGCTCCATGGAGTGGTTACTTCAGCCGCCTCGAGGAAGTCAAGAGAGCCTGCTTTTTCGGATATCGTAATAGAATTAACAACATCACTGTTCTCGGCGGCGGCGGCTGCTGCTGCTGCTGCTGGTTTGGGGCCTCTGTCCTTGACAACTATTGCATCGCCGGTCTGTTGTGAAGCTCGTTGTTTCGCTCTAGAGTTGACCGGGTTCCTATTATCAAGTAAACGTTAATAGAGATTCCAAAGGAAAGAAAATGAGTCGCGGCTAGTCTACTTACCGAACAGCCATGCCGTGAGATATCTGGCACTCTCTCTCATCGTGTGAACAGTTCGTGCAAGGCTGGCCATGTAGAGAGACGTCACATCGGACTTTTCTAGATCTACAATTGAGACATGCTTGGACAGAGCGATGTCGTCGAGGTTTCGACCACATCGCTGAGGGTTGCGAAGAGGCCATACTGTCTAAGACATGAATTGGTAGGAAGTGTAGAAATTGACAATGAGGGGGAGAAGAATGCAACTGACGCGCAAAGAGCTCTCGGGAGTTTCAAGGACCTCGGAATAATGTAACTTACGGTGGGGGAGGAGGCCACGGGAGACATGCGGGGAAGCCCAGTTTTGGTCTAGTGTTGGTCATGGCGTGAACCTTATTCCATACCATTACCACCTGGGGATAGATCAGCGAGTAGTCTTGGTCATTCCAGTTGCAGATGCCGATGATTAGAGCCGGAACGAACCGTCTGTTTCAGACATGAGTAATTTGGTGATGCACAGATCGAGAGGCAAATCAAAATACATTTATGAGCTATACATCTAGTCTAGTCTCTATCGAACCAGGCCGAATGATACCTGTCTCTCACTACAAGACTGTCTTGAGGAATTCGACCTGGGCCGCGATATTTTCTTCAAAGCTTTGGCCATAATATGGTTCGAAATGGCCGGCTCCCTTGACGATCTTCAAAGTCTTTGGTTGCAATGCCTTCTCATAGGCCTCAAGTTGTAAATGCGTCGGAATCGTGACATCTCGATCTCCTACAACCATGAGCATTGGCGTTGGAGAAACGCGATGGATGTACGCCATTGGCTCGTGAAGAGTAATGTTGGTGAGACTTTGCATTGTACAGGTCTCGGTGTGTTTCATACCACGCCGGGTTGTCTCTTCAATGAACGGAATTGCACCGACATCCTTCAGCACACCTTTAAAGCTCCCATCCAGAACCTCCTCGGCAGACTTTGGCCACACCGGGACTCGAGCCTGTGACCCTGCATGACGATTGGAGACGAAAAGATCCGCTGGAGGTCCAGGTAGGCGACTGATGGCTTCGCCCGACACAAAAGGGACTTGCACAACAAGAGCGGCAATGCTCTTGTTCATGACAGCGGCCAATATGGCGTTGCCACCAGACATGCTAGATCCCCAGTAAACAATCTCGGATGAGTCGACGTCAGGGTGCGCTGCAGCGAAGTTGTAGACGTCAAGGTAGTCACGTGCCTGAAGAGTAGGGTCGACTTCATCACGAGGTAAGCCTTCACTGTCACCCCAACACCGGTTGTCGAATGCCAGGGCCGCGTAGCCAGCCGCGTTGAATCGCGCAGCAAAGTCGGGTAAAAAGTGATCGCGGGTACCGGAGAACTTTTTATACTCGGTCAGTCTCAGCAAATAGGTAGTCCATAACTACTCACACCACTGCTCATGATAATACATGGCCTCTTAGCACCAGCGCTGTAGAGGGTACCTCTAAGCTTAATGCCATCGTATGTCGGAATATCAACGTCTTGTATGTTGGCCATTGTCGCTCCTAGGGTTCAAATGCTTGTGTGTAGGTGGAAAGGTGATCTGAGATGGCGAGCCTGTAGTGCAGAATACCAACACAGGGTCCCTATCCCAGGTGCCTTTATATTACATGAAAACTGACAAAACCTAAAACAAGTTACAAAGCTTATCTCAGCATTGTTGCGTTGGTGAAGGGGCTTTCTCCACTTGCCTGTCGGCTATGCCGAGGCGCTACCGAGGCTTGCCCTTGGGGTGGTCTCGGTTGACAGCCAGAGTTCAAGACTAACTCATGACATGGGCGTATTGAGCTACGAATGAAAGAATATCTGTTTCATAGTCAAGGGATAGTCTGTGGCAAGAGGTGTGTAGGAATTGATCTGGAAACCTGGTTGCAAACATACCGTGCCTCGGAATGCTGATCCCTGCCTCCTAAGGTCTCTCTGAATAGGCGTTGTTATTAATTGCCGGGCAGATGTTTATAATTCTATTGTCTCTTTCAATATTTACTAGCCAAATACTCAACGAAGTGTACAGCAAAAAACACACAGAAGAACAACACCGTATCGTTACCTCTCGGGACTACCTAACCACCGGCAAACATGGTTCAATCTCATTCAACTTTCTCTCTTAAAGACAGCCCAGTCGAGAATCAACGCCCGCTACGAGTAGTCATCATAGGCGCGGGGTTTTGTGGCATCTACACAACAATCAGGTATTTGATCGACCTCTCCATCAGCACCGCCGGCCGTTAGAGCTGAACATTGTAGAATTATCCAGAGGCTCAGAAATGTTGATCTCACAGTCTATGACATGAATGATGAGGTGTCCGGCGTCTGGTAAGTTGATCTCATCCTGGCTAGCAGTCATGTTTGAGGCTAAAGAGTTACAAGGTGGTTGAACCGATACCCCGGACTCGCCTGCGATATTCCATGTAAGTGTAAAAAGTAAAGGTGGTGGGTAAGATGTGGAGGGTACTAATAAGAATCCGATGACAGCTTATTCGTACCAATTTAGTTTTGCGCCCAATCCCTATTGGTCATCGCTCTATGCTCCAGGGCCAGAGATCCGTGCCTATATGCAAGACGTTGCGGAGCGTTATGGCGCAATGCGTTTTATCAAGGTCTCTCACAAAGTTGAAGACGCAACGTGGGATGAAGAGCTGAACAAATGGTAATATTGGAGTGTCAATCCTAAACAATTTGGCAGGTTTAGCAAAGCTGACATTTCATAGGCATGTTAATGTTCGCAATTTGAAGACTAATGCCGACTTCAAAGACACTGCAGATGTTGTCATCTCTGCCCGAGGCGGCTTGAACAAGATTGCTTGGCCTAGAATTGAGGGCCTGGGAGATTTTGAGGGGAAGCTGATGCATACTGGGGGCTGGGATGAGAGGTGTGTAACTTGTCCCCTATCTTACCTTTGCACTTACTACATTGAACTAACTTTTAATAAGTTATGACGCTCGCAATAAGACGATCGGAATTATAGGAAACGGATCCAGTGGCATACAAGTTGTTCCGTCTCTGCAACGGCTCCAAGGGACACAGCTATGGTGCTTTGTTCGTTCACCGACTTGGGTTGCCCCTGGATTTGGTGATTCAGCGATGAGAAAGATGGGGAAAGACCCCAAAGATACGCAGTGTGAGTGAGGGCATGTCTATGAAATTCTTCCACTACTAACAGACATACAGTTTCTAAGCGCCAACAGCAGTATATGGCCAGGCACCCTGAGGAGTTTCTTCGTATTAGGAAGCTGCTTGAGAACGAGGCAGCCCGCATGCATCCCATATCGATACGAGGGTCCGAGGAGTCTATCCTAGCTCAAAAGTCTATCGAGGACGATATGAGGCGGCGAAGCGCTAATAATGAGGACATTATCAATATTCTGCTGCCCAAATTTGCCCCGGGATGTCGTCGCTTGACCCCAGGGGCAAACTATCTAGAAGCCCTTCAGGAAGACAATGTCCACTTGACCAACCAAGGGATCAAGAGAATCACGCCCCGGGGGCTTGAATTGACTTCTGGACAGCATATCGAGTTGGACTTGCTCGTCTGTGCCACAGGATATGATGTGGAAGCACCTCCTGAGTTTGATTTGATCGGAAAAGGTGGACTACGACTTGCGGAGAGATGGAAGCCTTACCCCGAGGCATACCTGGGAATGGCTATTGACGGCTTTCCCAACTTCGTAATGATTGGTGGGCCAAATACTGGCCTGGGGTCTGGGAGCTTGACCAGCGTATTCGAAGCACAAGCCAACTACGCTGTGAAGCTACTCCGCAAGATGCAGAAGGAAGATTATGCAACATTCGAGGTAGATCCCAAGCGTGTGGCTGATTTTGGCCAGTACATTGAGGAGTACTTCAAGAGAACTGTTTTTACGGATGACTGTTCCTCTTGGTACAAAACAGGAAGGTCTGGGTCACGCATTGTCTGGTTGTGGCCGGGGTCTTCGAATCACTGTCTGGAAACACTGCGTTCACCGAGATGGGAGGACTTCAACTGGAAATCGGCTGACCAAGTTGGAAATTGTTTTGGGTGGCTAGGGAATGGGTCGAGTATCACCCTCACTCAGGGCGATCCCTCATGGTTTCTCGATCCAGATGTTGTGGACGAGCCCTGCGAGCCAAAACCTGAAGAGAGTGAGTTCTATCGTAAGAGACCCTTTTCTCACTAAGGAACAGGCAAGGAGTGTGGATTCTATCACTAGTACTAAGTATATAATTTACATTAATTATATGCTACTATTTGTGCTTTATTACTTAATTAAGTAAATATAATATAAACTGCTAATAATTATATAATGATTTATTAGTTATAACTTGCTGTTATAAATAATTGATAGTAACATTAAGTTTAGATGATAGAATAACAAAGGGTGATATTGTATAGTATACTTATTCCAGCTAGATGCGATCCTTGGCAAGTGACAACTTAATTACTTCGCGCAATCGGCAAAGAGGAAGCAAGCGAATTTCGACCACGTGATTTGATTTAAGAAGACTCTCAAGTCTTTCAGTCCCAATTTCTTCTCCAGAAACCAAGCCAGTGGCTTCAACCTGTCTGGACGCTCGTTCCGCAACCGTGAGGCAATTCCTCTCAAGCTCTTCGGCCTTAGTGAGCAGCTCTGCAATGGCAGACTCGGAATAAACAGAGATGGGTGCTTCTGCAGGGATCCTTCGATTCTCAAGTGTGTCGAACCCTTGGATCTGATAGCAGCTTTCTCTGCTTGCGCTTGAGAAGAATTTCTCGTAGGTTTTGCTTACGGTTATCAGGAGCAGCTTCGCGCTGGCGGTAACAGAGACTCGCTCATCGACGGCCTTCGAAAACCTCGACTCACTGACAAGTACCCCAGCGTCGCCTCCTAGTCGATATCCAGCAACGTAGTAGTCTCCGTAGCGTTTCTTGAACTCCTCAAGGCCGCCTACAGACCTGAGGATGGCACATGCTTCCTTCGAAAGACGGGGTCTTTCCGAAAGCATGACACAACCGCATCTAAAGGAAGCTCGCATAGAGAACTTTCGGTCTGATGAACTTTTTAACATTAAAGAGATAGAAACATTGGCTAAGGCAGCGCACCATCATTGTTCTCCAGAGTATCCTTGTCGTAGCCTCCCGTGACGCTTGCATTGAGCCACGCATTTCCGACTGCTATACCGAAGGATACACTGAGGTGTTCGGAGGAAGTAGAGCTACTCGTGGTCTCAGACGATTGATAAGTTGCGCTTCCTCCGTCGTAGTTATTGTATTGCAGAGTTGTGCCCTGTAAGGATTTGTGATCAAAGGGAGACTGATGTGCCCAGGGGTCTGCCGAATTAGACCGACTGGAAAACATAGTTGCTCCTGGGGTAATTGGTATTTCCAATGGACCCCATGGCAGTGTCAATGGTAGGTTGAGATCGGTGCTTTGCGAGAGGCTGACAGGCGCGTCCTGGGTTCGTGTCATTGTGTAGGGTAACTGGATATACGAAATAACGGACAGGCTGAAGAAGGAAGAACTACATGTCAAGTGTCCTGAAAGTCATTAGAAAGTGGGCGTTTGAAACTGCCTGAGCTTAGGCAGGAGAATCAGGAGTGGTGCGCCCACTCGTCATGTTTGTAACGTTTGGCTGTTGGCTTTCCATCTGAGCGTTTGTGACAACAACCACCCCCACTTATTTCCATGTCTCAGACATCTATTAGTCTAGTCTGTATCCGTACGATGATCCATCCATCCTACCTCTTGGCATGTCTGTAACTGAATCGGGCATTGGGGTGTTGGATTAGGGGTTGCCGGCACTATCCGCTGTAGATCTTTTGCTGTGATGTGCTGGGAAACTCCCCACTGTAGCCAGCTATTCTCCAACGAAACTTGGCCACGCAACGTCTGAAAGAATTGGCGCCTAACGCAGCAGCGGGAGTACCCGTGACGACGTGTTTTGGTGGCGAAATTGAACTTGTTCCGACTTGCTGAAACAGCTGACTCGTCCGAAACGTGCAAAGACCTGCTCTAGGTCTAAGCCTCAGCCAAGGTATTACCGTATCTATGCAGAAGAAGTCACATATGTTCTGATTCCTCGTGCCGGTGAAAAGTGGATAGTTGCAAGCCACTGTTCCCAAATGAAAGATACTAGCAGGAAAGGCATGATCTTCGGCAGCTGAACCATCTTGCTTTGTACAGGATCATATCCTTCTTCAGGCTAGGTTGTATTTACTTGCCATCCTGCCGACATGGTAGCATCTTAGAAGGCCTACTGTAATTCAGTTCTATTCTCATACGGTTCTCTCACACCTACGTTCCCAAACTTGACACTTATCCTGATTGCTGGTCCTGTCAACATTGCAGAACTTGTGACAACATGAGCCTCCTCATTGCCCCCTACAACAACGCTATGCGTTTGGGTCAAGGGTAAAGCATTTGATTATCATAATTCTTTTCCGCCGTTACTAACATGATGTCCCAAGATTCAACTCCTACACCCAGGAAATCTGTGTTGATGACGCCGTCATTGTGGACCCGGGTCGTCCTGAGAATCACATCACCAACGATGGGACTACCATGACCGATCTCCGGGCCGCAATGATAGGTCCCTCGGCGTATAAAGCGCTCAAACACCATTCTCCGGTTGACGATACCCCAATCACGGCTCAGTACGACGATGAAGAGCCTGCAGCCAGGTCTAAAGACAATGTGCGAAAACCCATTGAGATATCTGCTGGCAATAACGAGCAAGGCACCGTGGCTGTCGCTACTGCTAGACAAGCTACTGGCCAGCCTCATTCGCAGGATGAGGGCTTTGACACGCCCGTCGACACATCCGAGGAGGGTGGCGAGGAGGAAAGCGAGCTCGGGGAGGTTGAGACCAAGAAGAAGGAGAAGAAAGAGAAGGAGGATGCGATTTAAAGGCGACCGACACGCGAAAAGGCCGAGGAACAAGAGCAGAAGCGATACGAAGCAGCCGAACAGCGTGCAAGAAAGGCTGAGGCCAACAAACGTGCCAAAGAAGCTGCCAATCTTGTACCTTACACCAAGGATGAACGTGACGCATGGTTGGGGAAGCCTGAACTGGCCAAAGGTCACAGGGCTGGCGGGGACCTCGGTAGGAAGATAACCAGACAATATGAGTACAAGCCTTCCGGTACAAGAGGTCCATCCCAGGTGAGAATGATACCATTAACCAGACCTTGCATCGATGCTCATCAACGGTAGATTGTCACATACTCCTCGCGTTTCGTCGAGAAGCTTAGGTATGCCGTTTCGAACACTGTTTTGAAAGGTAATCAATCGCGCTGACCTGTGCATATAGTGATATCACCGACGACATGAACATCTCTGGTGCACTCTCCATTCGATATGGATCCATTGGTGGTTCAGGACGCGGTGCCTTCATCAACACTGATAAGTTCCACGAAAGTGACTTGAACTTTTATATCAGTGTTAAAGTCATCAACCAGACTATAAATATGAAAGATGCTCTAATCTACCAACCCCTTCGCTCAGCCGACTCTACCAACTTCCTAGAAGTATTCGGCGACAGCTTCATTTCAGGTGAGTCGACCAATAAAAGCCTGATACTTTTACACTCGTTCAAATTCCGTTTTGCTAACCAAGTCCTCTTTTTGTAGGCTTCATCGAGGGTGGGGAATTCAACGCGCTTGTCAGCATGAAGGTCCTGAACAAGGAGCAGATGACGAAGATTAAGGCCGAGTATTGACACCCGTATTGCCTCAGTATAGCGCTGTCTAACAAGGTGATAGGGCCAAGGTAGCTTTGACAGTCGGTGCTGCAGAGATCAATGCCCAAGCAGCTGTCGATATAGCCAAGTCAAATATCTCCACCAACACCGAGACTACCATGCAAGTCAGCTGGTCAGGAGGTGGTTTCATCAAACCTAGTATGTTGTCAAATAAGCCTTCTACAATCAGGCCTCATGATACTAACCTGCAATTTAGTTGATGAGCCATGGGACATTGAGTCTCTGATGAGTGCCGCGGCGAGGTTCCCTGATCTGGTGGCCGTTACACCTCAGCGCACCTAGTAAGTGGTCGGATCGTTAAGAACATCATGGCAAGTGCTGACGACAGTAGCGCCATCCTTACCAAGTATGAGAGACTCAGGAGCTTCGTCAAGCTCAAGCCTGCTTCCTTTAGCCGCATGCAGTACGAAAACGCGCAACTGTACACGAATATGCTCATGGACACATATATGGACTACAAGGCTGTAAGTTATTTTAGATCTCTAGACTCTTCCTCATTACTAATTGAATCATGATAGATGCTGAAGAGATTGTCTTCGGGTAGGATATAAGAGTTAATTGAAATGGAGCGAACTGGTCTGACCTGTGAATAGACATATTCGACATTGAAAACGGCATTAAAGTGTTCCACTTGGATCCTAACGCAAGCCAGCAGACCGCTGCTCCGGCATCGAAGCTGAAGGACGCGGATAATGAGGATCCTTTCCCTGCTTCGTTGGCTGGTTTCGACAGAGCTCGAAGAGCCGCTCGGTTTCAGATGATTCGTATTGTAAATGAGGTTAGCTGCCTTTTGACTTTCTCCGATATCATGCTAATTTGGCGACTGCGCACAGGTTAAGAATATCACTGAAGACCCTTCGCTTGCGGCAGACGAGAGTCGAGATGAGCCATTCCAGCCACCGCGGGTCTTCAAAAGCCGCCTTCCGGTATGAGTCACACCTGTCCATGAGTTGATTATACTAACAGAATGCGCAGGTTATCAGAGCCCTCGAAGAGGAACCATCAACCCCACTCCGAGAGGATCTGATCGAGCCAAGCAAGCGAAGAGCATATCCTCCTCTTGTCGCCAATTTGAATGATCTTTCTGACGCAGAGCGTCTTGCCATCACAGATATCACCAGGGATCGCCCTGGTGTGAGTCGATACTTCCGGCTCATAAACCCAGTGGGTTCAACCGAGACTGGCCAGCCGTTCAACGACATCGACTTCTTAAAGTTCTCCTCTTGCATTGCCGATGTTCGTGTTGGAGTAAAAGATGGTGTTGTTGTTTGCCTACAGATAAAGTACGATAATGGTCTGCAGTGCATTCACGGAACTACGTACAGCCAGGGCACGGAATATATTCAACTGGATAATCTAGGGGCAGAGGAACGCATCATTGCCTGCTCTATTGAGACAGGCGTGCCGATGGCCAAGGACGAACCAGACGAGAGGCCGGAGCCAAAGAAGGGTGACAAGCTTGACACCGCTTCTTCAGCCGAACCGCGTATCACGGCCATCAAACTCTACACCAATCGTGGAAGGAGTCTCATTGGTCAGGATGCTCTTCCCAAGGGCGAACTGCCGCGCAAGATTGCCACAAGAGGTCCCAAGAAGTTCCGCAACCTGACTACTACTGACTATGATCCTGTGATGGAGAATGGATACATCAAGGGTTTCTGGGGTAATAGTTTTAATGGTGCTTATGGCGTTGAGAAGGACGGTATCTGGCGGCTGGGTGTTATCTGGGGCAACGATCTGAAGCCTGAGATCCCTACACCTGTTGAGGAGAAGCCCAAAGGGGTCAAACCGAAAAAGGAGAAGTCCACGGGTGTCAACAAATAGGAGAGGGCCAAGCTAAAGACACAGAAACAGGCTGGTCGTTACTCTGACGTGGCAAGCCCTGTTGGTAGCGATGATCATGTGCTGTCCAGCTTGTGTTTCGTTGTGTTATTTCTTTACATATACAATAGTGGAGTCTATCATTTAAGCTCTGAACTCGTTCACTTCGGTCTCTTTTACCCACCAATCATGTCGCTCGTCCTGTATTTCAGTCGACAGTCTTACCGGCAGATTCATTGTCGTTTCTCCTCTCCGTCTAAATCAAAGCATCAATTCTTGTTTCTGTGCAGACATCCAAAGTATTCATCCGTGATAATCGTTGCTCTTGACCGCTTCGTATGACCCTCCTCCCTCCACTCATCTTGTTTCACTCCGGAATGTGATAGTGGCCAACCTGACGTCGCTGAAGGTTCCAACATCACCATTTGACCAATTATTAGAAGATTATTGTCTCAATTATGCGGTCCTTCTTGCATGTAGTCTCATCTCCGCACTGGCTCTGCCTTCAGCGACGTGGAGCCAGGCATTTAGAGGCCAGTGGACACCTCTAAGGCCACGTCCTAGCTTTGTGATATGTGATATCGGTTTGGCAACTTTGCCTAGTTCTACTTCTGCATGGCTCGACATAAATGGCCTGTCGATCCACCCCCGGTGCTCCGTTCTCTGAGGCCTGACCATATCCATAACAGTGCAGATCGTGTTAGCCGCTGGTGATGATTATATGTAACCTGTATTGCCGTAAGTTCTATCACTCTCAGACCCACCCTCCATCACTTTCATGAACTACAGCTGGACAGGTCAAGGCCACATGTCTTAGAACAATGTCAGTGCAAGGCCTGGATTTCCTTCACCGCTGCTCCACTCAACTATCTCGATCGTCGTATAGTCTACCGTTTGGAACTTCAGGATGCATTAGCTGTACAGCGTTGTATCTAATATGGGGTCTTTTTGTAGGACTTTCACATTCCTTGGCGTTGCCGGCATGCTTTCATGATTGGAAGCATGCATCACTAAATTGGTGGGTCCATGGAGTCACAGAACCCTCCATGGACCCATCGATACTTCGGGTACCTCGCCAGAGCAGTGTCGTCAACCAGCCCCAGAGTGATTGGTAAAATGCTCTTCCCTTGACTCATTTGTGAAGAACATCTTGATGCTTGCTACCAATCCTACCGCGAGTTCCAAACCATTCCAAACCCTGTAACCATGCTTTTATTTCCATCCAGAGATGTCTCGTCAACTCAAAGTCCGTCCAGCTCTTGGTGCTGCTGCCAGCCTTGGCGCATTTTACGATGCTCGTAAGGATAGGTTTCTGGGTCAATCCATGTTCTCTGACGAAATCCCTGCCGATGTCATGCAAGTCAAGGCCAGTGTCACCACGGAGTGTGAGCTCACCGCGAATGACTCTCTTGAGGAGAGACACTCAAAGCTAGGTCTCGACGGAGAACTCAGCGTGAGCTGCCTCACCGACTTGGTCTCTTTCAGCGGGAGTTCCAAATACCTTTCGCTGTTCAGAACGAGCAGTCGCATGTTGCAAGCGTCGGCGATCTGCAGCAGTCTCACTAAACATCAATCATTGGTGTTCGACGACGTGGATCTGAGTGAGATATTAGACGTAGATTCACTTCAACAAAATGAGGCAACTCATGTTGTTTGCGGCATTCAGTGGGGTGCAAGAAGCATTGTGACTATTCGTAGTCCAGACAATACCGCCGAAGGCGGAGACATCGACAAACATAACAGCAAACGTGCTAAAGTCTTGCAAGAGGTCCTTGCATCCATCAAGGATGTATACACAGACCCGGAATTCGAGCTCCCAGCGGACCTCAAGAAAATGGCATCTACACTTGAGTTTCGGTTGAATGTCGACGTGTCAGCAGGCGGTGCGCTCCCAACCTCCTACGATGGTGTTCGCCAGTACATCCGCAAGGTGCCTGATGCTATGAAGAAAGTAGCTGCGGGCAAAGGCAAGCGGCTCTTCTATGAGCTGGTGCCCATACAAGAAATCGCCAGGCTTGTCGAACAGGAAGTTTCTGCTGATGTCCCTTACGAGCCTCTGGGCGAGGAAAGTATTCGGCAGGTCCTTGGTCTTTTTGATACCTTCGAGGCGACGAAGCAATCCCTTCAAGACTATGTCAATGCACTCCAGTGTAACTCCTTCTGCGTCCCCGGGAATCAACTTCAGGTTGCCCAAGCTCGGATCAAGGCTGCGGAAGACGCTGAAATGGCGCTGAAACCCACCCTTTCTACGAAAGTCCAGAACCTTCGCAGAGGTGATGGCACATCTCCTATTGTTGAGACAATTTCTGTCTTCACAAAGTCCGATCAAGGTCCAGAACAGCTGCTGTCCATTACCTCGCATTATGCCGACAAGATGGCTTTCGCGGATCAAGTAAAGGCCCATGGTGCAACGTACCTGCCAGATGACCCTGAAAAGTTTATGCCTTTGCTACAGGGAAAGTCGTCAGACGCTTACGTCCTACACTACAACGAGTCAGCGATAAAATCTCCAGAGTGGCAAGCCAATTATGGCAAGATCATGAGCCTCGCTCAGAATCAGACAAGCTACACTGTCATCGTGATTGACCACGATCTTGGTGAGCAGCAGCCAATTGAGAAGCCTCGTATCGAGTTGTGGCAGGAGGGACGAGTCAGCATCGACGACTTCGTTGCCGATGCTGAAGAGCTGTCTGGCAAATCCCTCTTGGGGTGCAAGGAAGAGAGTCTGGTCGACTCTTCGCTTCCCGTTGTCGCGCTTTCAAAGAGAATCAACGTCGAAATTGCTTGTCCAAGTGAATCCTGTTCCTCGACCGAGAAACTCTCTTGGATATGCCCAGCCTGCAAGGATACCGTTTATTTCTATCCCCAGGATTCCAAGCTGTACTGCGCTTGTGGTGGATTTCAGTATTCAGATGCTGTTTTCAAATGTCAAAATCCCACTCACGGACTCGACTTTACACCAGCGCTAGACACTAAGGCCCTCTTTCTGTCGCTCAAGGCGTGCAAACCAAGCAAACAGTACAACATCTTGATTCTAGGAGAAACAGGCGTCGGAAAGTCAACCTTCATCAACTCCTTTATCAACTACATGTTGTACGACTCGCTGGATGAGGCAATGGCAGCCCCTGGTCTCAAATATGCTATCCCTTGCGCTTTTCACTATGAGGAGCAAGTTGGCAAGGAGTACGAGCGCCATACTGTCCGGGTCGGAGAGGAGACTGATCTCGAGAAGGAGTCTAAGGGAGGCAGTTCGGCGACGCAGAAGTCAGTGACGTACGAGTTCCTAGTTAATGGGAAGATAATTCGCTTGATCGATACGCCAGGCATCGGTGACACACGTGGTCTCAGCCAAGACTATAAGAACGTCAAGGATATCTTGGAAACGCTGGAGGCTGTCGACAAGCTGAACACTATAATGTTTCTGATGAAGCCCAATAGTTCACGTCTAACTCCAACTTTCGACTTCTGTCTTACTGAGCTTCTTTCACATCTTCACAAGGATACCAACAAAAATATTGTTTTTGGCTTCACTAATTCTAGAAGCACAGGCTACTTGCTTGGTGATACTCGCGAACCTCTAGAAGCTCTTCTGAGCAAGCGAAACACTGGCATCAAGCTTTGGGATCCTACTCTTTATTTCTTCGATTCCGAAAGCTTCCGATACCTTGCTGCGTACAAGCAGCTCGGCAAAGAGATGCCGAATAAACACGAGTTTGAGGCCAGCTGGGAGAAGTCATCTGAGGGGGCGCGACGTCTGATTGAGACAACACTTTCGCTTCCCACTCACGAAGTCAAGATGACGCTCAGTCTCAATCGCACGCGGACCTTCATCACAGGAATGGCGAAGCCCATGCTCGAATTTTCCAAGAATCTTCAGGACAACGAGAAGAAGTTCCGGCCTAAGATTAAGGAGATTGAGACTTTCAAGCACGACATCGACGAGCTGAAAGACAAGCTGGTCATCACGAAGACGGTGCTTAAGAAGCGTCACCTGATTCACCCCCATACGGTTTGCGGCGCCCCCGAATGCCTCAGGTTTGAGGACGATCCCGATGATCCCACCAGCAAGAAAAAGATAACAGTGTATAAGTGTATCTGTCATGACGCTTGCTACGTTAAAACGCCACAGGAGGTCCAAGGGCATCCTGAGCTCGCAAAATGCTGGGCATTCGATCTCGTGGGCACAGACTGCAGGAAGTGCTCCCACGGATGGAAGCTACACCTGCACATCTCGTACGATCTCATCAAAAAGGAGACTAAGATGGATAATGCCACTGCTGTTGAGGCTATGCTCAAGAATAATAATGCAAAGCAGGCCGCCGAGTTACTCAAGGCCGAGCTTGATAAAGAGGTGAAGGAGCTCCGAAGTGAGGATGCTCAGATCAAGCGAGCTCTTGCCAAGTTCGGTGTATATCTCAAAAAAGGTGCCATGGTCGCCTACAACGACACGACAATTGCGTATCTGGACTACGTGATCGAGCGAGCCAGGCAATCGGGCGCAGCTGTGGATCAGATTGAGTATGAAGATCTCAAAGCTGCTTACGAAAGCCAGAAGAAAGAGATAGAGGAGGCTATCGAATCTGGCGACCAGATCGCGCCCACAGAAGCAGAGATCGAACAGATCATCAAAGACCTCAAGACTCTGAAGCATTCTAAGGATGCACTAGCTTCTCTCTTACCTGATGGGACTATGCGTCCCACTAAGCACCGTTCCGTCACGGTTGATCTCAGGCCTCCGCCTAAGCGGCCTGCGCCCAAGGTGAAATCAGGTGTCTGGCGGTGGGTCCCTTCATTCGGTGGTCGAAAGTAGGGCTGAGTGCTGCAGTTTCAGTTGGCACTTTACTTTAGTTTAAAATATTTATATGCGGTATACAATGAACTTCTTTTCCTCTCCAGGAAGCATTACCATATTTAATGGACTTGAACAAATTAGATCATTATGAAGTGAGTAGAAAGGTAATTCTTGTAATTCTCGCAATTATAGCCTTACGAACATAAGTAAGCCCAAGCCACTACCTAGGCATCAAAGGCCTTCGGTCGCCGCTCTTCAAGTTCAATATACTCATCGCTTATCTCTGACGTTGAAGCGACCGGTCTGACAACATGTCGGAACTCTGTCACCGAGCTATCATCACCAAGGACCGTGAATGGGTTAGGATCCCTGATAGTACTTCGCTTGGCATTATCCGTCGTGGTAGTAGCACCAGTCCTGAATCTACTAGGCTTTGCTGAAGTGCCGTAGGAGGACATCTTGAGTGTCTTGGGCATGAGTGGACGCAAGCCAGGGAGGCATGCCGAGATGATACCTGCCACTGGCTCAACGCCTGCTAGTGACCATACGGTTCCTTCGTCGTATAGATCTTTCCATTGGTACCCACGTGTGAAGACGACACGAGCAAGAGAAATGAGACAGGTGCTAAATATCAAATGTCAGCAATCATTCTTTGGTATGATCTTGTCATTGGTAGGAGACGGCTTACATCAAGCCGAAGCAGAAGCATATGATGATACTAATCTTCTTTCCGCGGTTCATATTCAGCCCCCAGATGGACTTGAGCGGGAGTGCAAAGATCAAGAAGTCAGTAAAGACCGTCAGGGCGTCATAGGCGATGTTGATGTTTGCCATGGCCAGGAATTGCTCTGCTGTGGCATCGCCCCAAGCCCACCATTTCTCAATCGGCTGTACGGCGGCAAGGTAACCGATGAAACTTCCCAAGAAGCAAATCATTGTAATGGCCGATGCCCCGTAGATGATGATCTTCATTGGACCATTGTGGCCTTTGAAGACACGATGGTATAAGAAAAGAATTGATGCTTTGCAGGTGTAGACTGCGAGGACAAGAACCACATTATTTGCCCAGCCGATCTAGAAGATCATACCCATTAGCCAGGGATGGTTACAAGCCTCATAGGTTTCGACGTACCTGATCGTGGATCAACGAAATATCAGTTGGTTCTGTGGTGCTGGTATATGGATATCCAGGAATGCCGATGCCTCCGTAAACAAGCACTGTTTTGCGGCAGATGTGTTAGCTATAGAGTCTTGATTCAAGTCCGTGCTGCCATGCACAGAATGGAGGACCCACTCAGAATAAGAAAGACAAAGAAGACGTCGGTAAAGAACTGCCAAGAACGTTAGAACACAAGTGTCGTGAGCAGCCGGATAGCTTACCGCAGATGCTATGATCATCCAGTCACTCCACCCATAAGCGCCTCTGGTCTTCGTCTTGGCATAAAACCTAAGACCAACGATAAAATTCGAAAGCATAGGCAGAATCACCCATGTGGCGATCAACTCCCTCTGCCGGGGCAGGTAAATGGGGAACGGTTGGACCATAGCTGTCAAAACAAAAGTTCCTGAAAGAAAGACGCGAATGTAGATCCATTTGCAAAAGTTCCATCGGCATATATTTAGGGAAGGTAACTCCTGTTCATTCTACTTCCATTCGAGTTAAGTGAACTGCATCGCGAGTCAGTCTTTGCCCGTTATCTCTGGTGTGGCGTTTTCAAGCAGGAGTGGCACAGGTAGTCGTGTAATTTGGCTTTGCGCTATGTATCATGTGTATCTACCGGGCGGTCTTCCGACAAGACCAGCCACTCTTAGACTGCTTCTAGCTTGCTTACCAAGTCCCGTACAGACAGACTGCGGGCCGATGGGTCTAGTAAGGGGATTCTTTGTTTGGATATCCGTAACCAGATTATTGTTTTAATCTGTGTGATCCTTGTAATTGATGCTCTGGACTCCCGGGAGATCAACTCAAGGCGGAGGTCCGAAGTGGGTAAATCTTTTCATTTGCCAAAGGGGTCGCTTCTCATTTCTGTGACCCTCAGTACGCAATACTTAGTCCGATTTGCAACGAACATTGCCAGCCAATCGGGATCGTTGGATGACTGGTATATTGACATTTAGTCAAACAAACCCCTGAGTCCTCTTCCTCGCTTGGAGTTGATTTGCATCAGCACTCAAATGCCATTTACAGGGGTCTAGTGACGCAGGCTGAGGTTAGCCCCTCCGGCATTTCGGATAGCCGACCTAGAGTTGGAGCGATGTCAACAAGTACAAATGAACTACAGGGGCAGACAGGTCATTACCAGTAGTGAGGCATTATTTGTTACTCCCAAAAAGAACCAGTAGCGAAGGGGATATTTCCAGTAATCTGTTCACAAAAAAAGCAAACCTACCCGTCTGACATGCAGATAGAGGTTCTTCGAATCGTTCCAGAAGATGTGCCAAGGAACGACCTGTCAGAAAGTCTTGTTTCTGAACAAGCCTTTTCACCAACCTCCGCTGACAGACGGGCGTATTGAAACAAGGATTCGAGCAACTACCGTTAGAATAATCAGTAAACGATGAGGCTGCCCCACTGCGGCGTTGATGGCGCGCCGAGCTGAAGGGTTAGAAGCCTCTTAGTGTCACTCGGGCCTTCCACGGTAATGACTGGCTTATGAAGCCATTCGTTGACGTTTGAAGGCTGACGGAGCTAGTCCACGTTGTGTTTTGTGGCTTAGTTTGGACTCAGTCTGGAACTCTGACACACGCGGAAAGTTCCGCCCTCTTCGGTTGTCGAGTCATGATCCACATGCACCGAGCCACTGGGAGAGCATTGATCTGGGGTAATACCGGCCTTATCACGATTCCACTTATCAAGCATTTGAATAAGCAAATTAGTCAAAAGCCACATTCGCTTGTAAAACCAATGGCGATGGTGTGCGTTTAACTGTCATAAGCCAACAACTGGAGCTAGGTTTATTTGAGAAGCCTTCTTCAGCTGTTATCTCTAGTGTTTCTACAGCGTCGATTCCGCCACCCTTGGGCTAGCAATCGAAATCGCTGCTCTCCTCTTGAACATAAGAAGCGACCGGAGACATCCTTTAGGGACCTTGGTTCCCTGATCCAGGAACCTGGTATGACACTTGAACCGTCACAGCTGAGATAGTTCATACAGACTATCACCGTAAAGGTATGGTGTTGGCCAGTTGCTTTTAACACAGATTGAGTAAGGATGCAAGCGCTAGCATAGAAATAGGCTGTCGCTCCCACAGTACTATCGACTCAAACGGGGCGTTTTACAAATAAGAAATTTCAACAACGGGGACCACCAAAACAAAACCCGAGGATGGAAGGATGAGTAGGATCAAAGCTTTGACCATATTATTGTATTAAATCTTATTTCTGTCCTGCGCTAGTACCAGGTTGAACCGATTGAACGGTAACGGGTTGATCGGAACCGTCGCAGACTTCCTGTTGTGATTCCGGTTGGGAGCTGCTCTCAACGTCAGACACTTCTTCATCCGGAACAGATTGAGCAGATTGTTCTCGCAGCTTAAACCAAAGCATCAAACTGATGCAAGTTACCATTAGAACAGCCGTTACAACACCCAAAACAATCTTTCCCGGATGCGTGTCGACATCATCGTCAATCTTTTCAATCGACCACGGATAACAATCTGAGTCGACAACAATAAATATACCCAGGCCTATGTAGAAGAATGGTACAACAACTGCTGCGTACTTCTGGGCAATACGTAGAATATGCTTTTGCTTCATGATAAGATAGGCTGCAAGACACCATACCCCGAGCAAGATATAGTACACAACAACGTATATCGCGACCTCGTTTCCTTTTGCTTGTGAGAAAAGAGGGATATATGTGCTCATGTTATCGGCGCCGTTCATCACTGTCATGGAAGCAACCTTGAAAATGCTCTTCAGCCCAGCAGTCCTGGATATTTCAACCGCCGCATCCTCATCATCATCATCATCCTCCTCTGTTTTGAAGATGAGACCAAAAAGCCACCTGATGCCGAGTAACATGGGAATAAGACCAAGAAATCCAATTGGTTCGGCGGGAATAAGCAAGGATGCACCGAATCCTATCATGCTGACGGCAATGATAACCGTGAAACCGACATATTGACCGATGGCGATTTTGAGAGGGGTGAGGGTTTGGCTGGTGGACGCTTCGGTGAAAAATGTAATGAGAACGAATATGTCATCAACGTTGGTAATGGCAAATGTGGCGCAGGCGGTGCCGACGGCTTTACCAAAGTCTAGGCCCATTATCGGGGCGGTGCAGTGGAATCGAGATTGTTTGGTTGTGATTTGATAGCTCCTGTGTTGTGTCATTATGGGAATTTTTTAATAAAGGGGTTTTATCGGAACCTTTTATTCCGGACCCATAACCTCTCTCTGGCAACAGACTCTTGGCAGCTTGGCGAAGTGTAATGAATGATGATCCGCTATTCTGCACTGGACTAAGCATACATATAAGGTTACAAGAAGCTTTATTCTTAGTAGTCTAGTTCACGGGAACTGCCTGCTTCCAAAATTACGTACAGAGTAAGTAGCCCACAGTTACGGCTGTGCAGAAGAACATTAGGCCGAGCCGCCCAAGATATATATTATTTCCGGTAGTATTCCCATAGAACGCTATCCATCCTCAAAGTGGAGAACTGGGAGCCTAACAATTGGCTCTCTCTTATCGGGCTGCCAGCTCATACCCCTCCAAGAATTTCTAAAATCTCATGGCTTTTCACCAACTTCAATCAACTGAGATAGCTAACTAGGTTTGCTGCTATGTATTCTGCCAATACATCAATTCCGTCACAACACCGGCCAACATGTCCTCATTCACAACCACTCAGCAAGTTCTACTTCGCCTACGGAAGCAATATGAGCGTTGCCCAAATGGCCCAGCGCTGTCCTGGAAGTGTCTTCAAGGGACCCGCCATTCTTGATTCATATCGATGGCATATTAACGAGCGAGGTGTCGCCAGTGTGCTTAAATCCGACGGCAATCACTCAGTTGAAGGTCTTCTCTACGAAATCGATGCTAAAGACGAACGTGCCCTGGATCGCAATGAAGGAGTTTCGAAAGGCTTTTACCAAAAGCATACCGCAAAGGTCTCAGTCCAGCCTCATGATCAGTACACAGACTTCCACACCGACGGTTTAGCCCTATTGCTGAAGCAATTGCGAGAAGAAGTGGGCGATGACAACAAAGTTTCAAGGCGTTCACCGTGGAAGAAAGTCCAGGCACTAATATACGTCAGTGAGAATTACACAAAAGATGGCCCAGCTAGAGAGGAATACATTCCGAGGATGCGCAATGCTGTCAACGACGCTGTGTTTCTTGGTGTATCGAAGCCATTTATCAACAAATACATTGTTCCATATCTCCAACAAAAAGAGAAGAAGTTTCAAGAGAAAGGACCAGGACCTGAAGCGCAGAGCACTGTCGCTAAGAAGGCGGTCTCGAGACAAAATAGTGTAAAGGCGAGTCGCAGTAAAAGCAGGACCCGTGCAACCGAACAAAAAGGTATGACCCCAGAACTATGAATAGCGCTCATGAGCTGTATTTTGTAGATATCTGACCGTCTGGTAGTGCCGCAGAGTCAGCCTGGGAAGACAGGACGTTCCTCTTCTAACATGATCGATCTTCTAAGTCACGATGACTGCCTTTGCATATTCCCAGTCGAGATGTTAAAGGCCATAGATCAGGTCCGCGTTTCTGAAGGGAACATGATGACCGACCATTACATTGTCGTGGAGAGGAGAACAGCAGTTGATACAAGCGTTAGCCTTGACGTAAATGCACCGAATCCCCGACGCGCCAATGAGCTAGTCATGAAAACGTTCAAGGATATTCTGAAAACAGAACTCAAATCCTTGGAAGGTCGGGGCGTCGTTGGATCTCTAGGTGAACTGGCATGGAAGATGGAACACCGTCAAAATCTTTACCTTAAATGTTCAAAGCCTGGGAAAAAGCCGTGGTTAGTAGTACGGGTACATGTAATAGGCTATGGATGTGTATAGACTTTTATAATGCAAAAGCATTCATTGTTACGATAAGCTATTTATATACTTTGTTGTTCTTAAGGAATCAAAGCAAAGACCAAACAGACCAGGGCCCACACGGGAGGAGACATGATTGAGGCTGCATCCTCTTCATCCTCCTTCCCGGTCTCATTTGCCTCATCACTCTTATCACCATCCTTATCGTCCTTCTTATCCGAGCTACCTGTTGGTTTTGCGTCGACACTCGCCGCAGTGATAGGATGTTCGATGGGGCCATCTGTCCATGTAAACGTGGCGCCACTAAGAGGACTAGTGATGCTGCCTTCCATATTGGACAATGTCTTGGTTCCATTCTTGGGAAGTTCACCAGGGCCGTAGAACTTTGCCGATTTGTCTTTACCCGGTGGCGTGAACTTGAGATCTTTCGCGCAGCTGTAGACATCGTTGTAATCACCGCATTGAGGATAGTCTTCGTCTTGGGAGATGAGTAAGTTCCAGTATTCGTCGGCACCTAGGAGCGAGGGCTTTGTATCGGGGCAGATATCCCAGAAACTGGTTTAACCATCAGTAATGGGAACGATCTAACACTCTGGAGGTCCTTACCTAGAGAGTATACCGCTACTTGTGCAGCACTTGCAAGCCTTGATAAATACCCCCTGTTCATCAATAGACAGTGAGTCCCAGGTGTCCTGGTTCCTTTCGATACAGGTGTCCAGTTCTTCCAGAGCGCGGTTTAGAGATGTAGCGACCTTGCCAAGGTTGCATGAGCAAGCGTCTGGGGCATCATCGGGTGCCGGGAAGAAAGGGATATCTTCGAACTTCTCATTGGCGCAGTTACCACCCAGCTCAAGCACCGTGTTTTGGTATTCGCAACTGTACACCTTCCACCTGTCAGTCCAGTTGTCGTTCAGTTGCCTCAATTAGCTTACCTTATTCCAACAATGGGTAAGAGCGCAGTGGATGACGCCAGTGTTGAATGCGCAGTCGCAAGCGCTGATGCAATCCCTGTTCTTGTTTTTACAATTCTTGCTTATACAGTCGTTGCGCGCAGCGTCTCCTGATTCATAGCATTCTTCATAGCCTGATGGGTCGACACAATCCTTTGACTCAATATACCCGTATTTAGCCGCAGATATAGGGCTGATGATAGCCAGAAGACTGACTAGGCGCAGGATTGAAATGGAACGAGGCATGACGGAAGACAGACGGAGGAGGAATATGGATTCGAGGTGGAAAGATGTTGGCCATGAGAGGAGTCTTTGGGTTATAAAGAGACCATTACCTTGGCCAACCCTGCCTGGTGAGTCCAGGGTCAGTTCAGCTGGAGGAGTAGGATCTATTACCCGGTCCAGGCTAATTCAAATGATTGGACATTTGCAGGGTCGTGGGACAGATCATCAGTTATCAAGAAGAGGCCCTGGAACAACGATTAGCTCCGATTGGTGTTGCAAGAGCCTCAAGCATAAAGGTGCCAGATGATTCGCTGTATGTTCCTCTTTCCACGTCCTTAGTGGAGAATAAAACGGAAATAAACCGCACTTCTGCGGAACTTGATGTTCCCAATCCTTGCTCATTGGATCCATTATGGCCTCTCATCCAGGCATCCAGTCAAAAGGTCCAGTCAGATCATCTGTTTTTCGGCCAAGTGGACTTGATCCCCCGTAGTGCGCGATTTATCCTATCCCCATTCAGGTCAATCGATTCAAGCCGCCCTGCTTCTTAGCAAACTTACGATTAACCTCTTTCGTACTTGCCACACTTCTAGCAGGCTAGGGACACACGCCACAGCACCAGATCCAGAGTTGGGTTATTCACACCCAGTACTATCTACCCTTCTCTCTAACGGGCTATGGCTGAGGTATCTGAAACTGAAGCCCCCGCAATCTACTCGCCGAGATGGGTAGACGGTTGCTCCACTTGCAAAGCCATATGGCACCAATTTGCAGACCCTGAGACTGCACCCCAAATCAACCTGGGGACTTATAAAAAAGCGCTTTCAACAACTTGTCCCAACCACCGGCCACTCGTGCAAAGCTTCGTCGATTTTCTCAACTCCGAGGAGGATCTAAAGGATGACGATGATATGGGGTTCAATCAACCACGTAAAGGCTCCAGCGTTGCTATTACCCAATCCTTGTCCGAAGGAGGCTATGTTCGAGATCTACTATTGGTGAAAAAAGACAATGTCGACAACCATCCTGGCAATGGAAGACTGCTAAACCCGGACTTTGCTGATCTCGAAACTGTCAAGAAGTGGAAGCACAGATGCGTTTCTTCTCATGGCCCCAAATGCGACAACCCTCTCAAAGTGTGGTCTGTACGACCTGCATGGTTAATTGATGTGCAAAATCAGTGCATTGTACCTGGTCATACCACTGGCAACTACGTTGCAATTAGTTACACCTACAGCAAGTATACTCGACTGAGCATCACTTCGAGCGACTTCACCAGGCTTCAGGAGCCTTTTGCCTTAACAACCCCGGAATTCTCCAGCCTCATCTCACCGATGATTCGTCATGCTATGCGTATGACCACCATAATTGAGGAGCGGTTTTTGTGGGCTGATTCACTCTGCATCACTCATCACGACCCAAAGACTGCTTCGGAGCAACTCGAATTAATGGGGGCCATCTATGCCAACGCAATTGTAACTATCATTGCTGCAGATGGCGATTCCGAGTCTGGCTTATCTGGGTTGCCTGGTATATCTAGCCCTCGGAAGGCGAGCCAAGACATTATTCCGTTTGGGGGTGAGACAATCGTTGTTAGAAACACTTGCGATTTGAATGAGATGATTTACTTTTCTTCTCGGCCTCAACCCTATTATCAAAGAGGTTGGACGTTTCAAGAATATGCTCTATCCAAGAGAAAGATCATATTTTATAAAGATGAGCTGCATTGGGTTTGTGCGTGCAGGATGTGGCACGAAGAGCTCGCTCTGTATACCCAGATCGATGACGAACTATGGGCTTGGTCTGACGTGGTGATGGCTGGCTTCCCTCATGAAATGTCGATGAGGAGATATCTGGAGACGTATAACCAAAGGTTGTTAACATTTGAGGAAGACGCCCTGCCAGCTGTCTCTGGTCTGCTATCAGTATTTAGTCGATCATTCGAAGGAGGGTTTCTCTACGGGATTCCAGAAATGTTTTTCGAACATAACCTAGGCTGGAGAGTTTGGGCCAATAACCTCCAACGTCGCTTACCGTCGGAGAGGCCTATCGAGAACCTGTTTGAATCATCTGGACTCCCATCGTGGTCGTGGCTAGGGTGGAAAGGCTCTGTGGCTTTGCAGTGCCAGAGGGCGATTGAGGTTACTAACTGCGACAGTATTCAAGAAGCATTTCCGATTACCGAATGGTACACAAGCGATCTACCGTTTGGTCCACCAGAGCAACGACGAAGAATCCGTTCGACCTGGTATGAGAAACGGAATTCTTTCAAAGATTTCAGCAAGCCCATGCCTTCTGGTTGGACACGCCGAGACGTTACAATTAACTCACCAGCATCCGGCAAACCACGCCTTTACCCTGATGGATGTGACAAATATGTCTTCCAGCATGAATCGATGCGTGAATGGAACGGCCAGCCTTTGGAATGGTTTTACCCATTCCCTGTGAATAGCATACAAGAATCCACACGTCCTTTCATGCCCGAGCAGACAAGGTACTTGTTCTGCGAGACGGTGACAGCCACACTACACGGATTTCGAGAAGATGGAAATAAATTACGAAACCCATCGGCCTTATCAGCATCTCTTTTTAACAGTTCCGGGACAAAGATTGGGACTTTAGATCTAGTGAACGAAGAATCAAAAGATCGCTTCCCGATGCGTGCGAATGGAAATGAAGCAGGACTGTCTGTTGATGCAGTAGCGGTGTGTAAACTGAAAACATATTCCAGGATATGGAATCAAGAAAGTATGTCATTCAGCGACTCCCAGACTGGGGAGACTTACCTCGTGCTTTGGGTGGAGTGGGAGGATGGCATCGCTTACCGAGTTGCGAGCGGGGAGGTGATAGCAGAGGAGTGGGAGAAATTAGATCTAAAGACGGTTTCACTTATTCTTGGGTAGATAATCAGTTAGTGACTTTTTACTATGTATCCATTCTTTCAGTGCTACTTCGTCCTTTCTTAGTTATATCCAACTCAGTGAAACTCGAGCAAAACTCAGTGAGGATTGAAATTACTGTTATATAGCAATACACAGCAACACACAGTGCGCTCAAAATAACAGATATTCAAGTTTTCCTTAATTAAAAGACACTTATCAAGCATCACGGCTCTGATGTTGACATAGGACCTTTTCGCCCTACAACGTGAGGTTGCTGCTATACAAAATGCACTTCCATGCTTGCTTTCATCTTTCCAGTCTTTTTCGCCCTCCCACCCCAAACATCGGTCGGGAACCATTAAGCACAGTGCTACAGTCCATTAAAAAGTCATGCTAATTGCAGTGAATAACATTGTTCAGCAGCCACCGCAATCAGAGTTCAAAAAATTTAAGTCTCATATTCACGGCTGTGCTCCTCAGTCTATCAGCGAAGGCCTTCAAGTATAAAATAGGCTTTCCGCCGAAAGGTACACTTTCCCCTTCTGCTGGAACCTTATCTTACTATACGAATCATTCCCAGATACTAGACTAGTATATTACAATCTACCCCATCAAGTATACTAAAATTCAATTATGGATCCCACCCAACCATACTATCGACTCAGCAACACTGGTAGCAGCAGTGCTCTAGTACCGTACCTTGGGGAATATGATGAGACCCAGTGGGAGGAGTCAAGCTTCGAATATGGAGAAGAGGAAAGCTTCCAGACGATCCCTGTGGAGAATGACGGTGAGCATATCCGCCTCGAGAACCCGTTCGCCCCGCGCTTCGGGACTGGGCCACCTTCTCGGCTTTCCCCGACTCAAGGATACAGTCAGTATCCACCAAGTCAAGGCTACTACGCACCAGCTCCGAGCTACACCCAATCTTCTCCGGGGCCTACTTACCCTTCGGCGTCTGGCCCCAGCAATCCTTACATGACTCCTTACACGGTCACCTGCAGTACTCAAGGGGAGCTTACTTGTGTAGACTGCGAGAACCCACCTGTCTACAACTCAGTGCGTTGCCAATACTGTACGTCTTTTAACCAGGCAGGTCCCCCTTGGACCTCAGTTTATCGACGATACTGCATGAAGTGCCGGGTCGTCATTGAAGCTCCTAATATCTTTTGCCATGCACATCACGGCCGCTCCAACTTATCCGAAGCAGAAAGAAATCACTTGAACCAAAGTAGCGTCTGTCGTGAGTGTTTATCACGAGAGGTACAGCCGAATATGTGGTCGCGTACCGCGGCGTGTGAGGAATGCAAATCCCGCCGTACCAAGAGAAGGCGTAACATCGAACAGGAACGTCTCCAGGCAGGATACTGTAAGATATGTGGAAGGAACCGTTTAGATAACCCAAGCGAGACATGCAACCAGTGTCGTGGAAGGCAACAGACGGCCTACCATTAAATTCACCGGTTTAGTACAGCATATCAGAATTCCCTATATAGACAGTCTAGAAATTAAAGTACTTAGGCTTTATCTTTTAAAAACTAACTATAGCTATTTTCTTAGTTACTACGTTTTACTTTTAGTATACAGTAGTTAATACTACTTACTACTACTAGTAAATATTCAGAAATAACTTTAATTTTTAGTAATAATGTAAACACTAAATCTATTTATAGTCTACACTGCCCACTGCCGGGTGCGTTCTAGGAGTAGGTTCTAGACTAAACTGGGGCCCCTTGTTCTAAATACGAGCTAACGGCACCAGTTCCAGCCCGCCACTACCGCCCCATCAGCCGATCTCGTATCGCCCCGTTGTACAGAAAAAGATATTCCGGCAGTGACGGCATTGTATGAAGATCGTCATGATGTTAATGCCTATAAAGACCACATGCATTCGACCTTTAGACTTCTTTTCCACACACAACCTTCACACAAACAACTTCCACCTCCTTCAAGCAATTCAACTCAACCTACCTAGACCCTTCTTGTCAGTTTACAAATACCATCAACATGCACTTCTCTACCCTCTTCACCACCGTCCTCGCCGCTGGCATGGTCTCTGCCGCCGCTCCTGGTGAGGTCAACGGCTACAACGCCGTTGCTCTCTCCAAGGGCAACAAGGAGATCAACAACAAGGCTCTCCAAGCTACCAACGGTCGCTTTGCTCTCAAGGTCAAGAACCAGGGCGCCGCTTGCGACAAGGGCCTGACCGAGAACGAGGTCACATTCAACATCAACAAGTTTGGTGAACTCAACCTCTACACCTGGGGTAAGACCTCTCAGAAGGCCTACCTTGACCGCTCTGGAATGGGTCAGGGTATTCTCGGCTACGCTACATACGCCGACAAGGGCTGGAACCTTCCCAAGAACGCCGAGACCAAGGGCTTTAAGATCGCCAAGAACGGTGACCTCACTTTCGATGGCAAGGGCTTCATCGCTTGCCCCAACAGCAAGAAGGCTGGTGGCTCTTACACTCTCTGGGCCGATGTCGGCATCAAGAACCCCGGTGGCAACAACAACTGTGCTCCCATCACTGTTCGCACCACCAAGGACAAGAACCCCGTCGCCTGTGTCTACTCTGCTTAAACTCAGTCCGCAAGCTATTCTTTGTACATTATTTGCACGTCTGCAATTATACATAACTAGACCAGGCGATGTTTCTATCTTTTAATTCTTTTTCGCGTTCTGGCATGCGACCTGATTTGTATATAGAGAAGTGCTCTGCTGGGACTGAATCTGTGTATTCCAGTCTCCAACATCTTCAAGGCTTTAAGCTATCCTTTATTAGACTACTGGATTGAATCTTATGAAGGGTATATCTTAATATCTCGATCAATGTGTACCAGGTGCTGCTATGAATTTATGGAGTAATCGTATGTATAGGTGGGGCGATGTTATGCGGCGCTTACTACTGCCGTTTTGAGACGGGCAGAATATCGGGGACGCGCACTCTAACGATATTGCAAGCTGTAGCCCTTGTTTCTTCGTAAACTATATTTAATTAATAGGTCCTTGCCAGCCGTAATTACATAGCTACATGCCTAGAGTTTCCAGCAATATCAATCCCGCCAGCCCCCAAAAGAATACCCTAGAGAAATGTTCATTCAGTTATTCCGTCTGACTCTGACTCGTTGCTGGTTGCGCTTCCGCTCGGAGACGGACCACTATTAATGCCACTATTCACTCCATTCATACCATTGGCATTTTCCCCCCCGTTCGCATTGTGTGCTGGCTCAGTGTGGACCTTTGGTGAAGGACTTGAGACGCAGGCCGGAGTATCAAGGCTGGATTGAGAACATTCAGCACTCTAACGATAGGTGAGCTAAGATGATGCTCGGTTGTCTAATATCTAACCCTCCATGTAAGAACAATTGGCATCGACGTTTTTTCCAAGGGCTGTTGCTCACCTGACTGGGTTGGTTAATGCCCGTATGTTCCGCAGTGGCAATGTCTGTCTTCTTCTCTGCGATGGACAACCCGGTGAGCCCTACATCCATCCTTAGACGAGAGTCGCCCTGAGGTTCATTGACCTTCTGATAGTCTTCCAAACTCTTGGTATAAGATACCGAAGGCGATCTTATCTTCTCGAGCAGCTTTAAACGAGCTTGTGGGTCATTCTGTAGAATTTCATCCCATTCTGCCGTATTTCCACGTAGCATCCTCGCATCGGTAAAGTGATCTAGAACAAAGTCCAAATAGAACTCCCTCAACTTCGAGTCCGGAGCCGTAACTCTGCACACGTATTCCACATCTTTGTAGCTTACCGCTGCGCTCCCGAATAATGTGGCTTGGTTCATGTGGTCTTTGAACAGACGACTCATTGCGTAGGCTTTCAATTCGTTGCATAGAAGATAGTCGACGAGAACCCAGCACCTTGCATGGATACTTGGACTTGACCACAGCGTGAATGTTTCGTAGGTTTTGTAATACATCCATTCCACAAATAATCCGAAAACGATAGGGTCTTGTTCTGGCAAAGAGATCTCACCAGCCACGTTTCATTGGCATGCGGCGTTGAAGTATTCCGAGTGTTGTGAGATCAGTTTGACGGGGAGAGTCCACGTGTTCTCATCGGATGGTGGCTGGCTACCGACGTGGACTTCGATGCCTTTTCCTCGTAGACTGTTTGTGTTAGTTATTTTGGCATCTTGGCAGATATTGTTGAACATACGAGGCTAGTCTTCCAGTTTTCGGGAGTTCTGCGCTGCTCGATTGTTGAAGAGGAGGCTCTACCATAGTACCAGTTCTAGTCTGCTTGTAGTCTTCAAGTATGTGTTCTTCGACACTGAACATTCTGTACTCTGCGAGACAAGTCATATCGAGAAATAATTGCTGGAATTCTTGTCCACCAAACACTTCCACTACTTTGTGTCCGGGATACGCCCGCGCCCCCCGTTTCCACGTGCCGAGGGTTGGTTTCATGGTCGGTTTAAAGGAATTCCAATGTTATGACAATTGAAAGTTTATCTAGATGTAACTGGAGGACTGCATATACGCATTAGATATCAGTAAAATATATAAATTACAATAGCCTAACCTTGAAATGTGTCACGATTTAATAGTAGCTTGACTTACAGTCAGGAGGAGCTTTCAAGGTTGTTGTTCTTCTGCAGTGTCCTTGTTGGGGAGAAAAACGGATAACCCACTTCTGCGATAGTGATGAGATTAACTAGTACGTAATAGTGACAAGGGTCAAGTAGTAGCAAGGTGCATGAAACACAACCTTCTGTATGGCAACTGTTGTTCTTGAAATGAGCGTAAGGAAGGATTGAGAGCCTTCTTTTTTTTTTTCCTAGCCTGGTGGAGAGGAAGACGCACGCACTTTTGTTCGGATTAGCGTTAACTCAGTAATTATCGCTCAGCCAATCAGAACGCCACTTTAGCCACAACTTTAGACGCTCGGGATAAAAATAAACAATATTCTATTTTTAACGTTCTACATGCAACATTTTGTCTTTAAGTCAAGTGGTTGAAGATCTGTGTTACACATTTTTATAGTAGCTTGCTGCTGAAAAAACCTCAGATTGGTCTCTAAAGAGATACTGATAACATTGAAAAGCAATTACTCTCTACTTCCATGCTTCCCAAACCTCCTTTACAGTAAGACACTTGATGCCTGGAAATTCAAGCGTCAGATCGTTAGTCCTATCAAGATCATTCGATCCCTTGGTTATTCCAATTCCCGACAAAGCCAGCATATTCCTCATGCCCTCATGCATTTCTGCAGGTAAAGCTGTCTCCATACTGGGTGTAAGACCAATCTGACCCTTCTCCATCTGTTCCACAGAGAAGTACTTGACGTCAAACTTGGTACCTTTCACTTCTTCAGCCAACCTAACGGCTTCGTTGAGCGTGATTCGGTTAGGAACAATCGAGTATCTGCGCTTCCAGTGTGGAAGGTCGAGCAAGGCGATGGTTAATCTTGCTGCATCGGTGGAATGTGTGAGTGCAATGGGATTGTTTCCATCACCTGGTATCATAGCAGCATTGTTTTCGGGGTCGATTATGAGGTTGGCTACTGGGATATGGGTGGGGATGCGGGGGGCAGCCCAGTAGTCCAAGAACAGACCAATCGAGACAAGAGAAAACTCCAGGTCGGTCTTTTCAAGGGCATCCACTGCTTTGAGTTTCCAGTGGTAGGATGGGATGTGGGCGATGTTGCTGATTGCATGTTAGTTCAAGCCTGGAACTGGTTGCAAGTGAAGTTACTTACTCTTCGCGGTAGACCATCCCAAACTCGCTCGGCAAGAAACGTTTGGTGGATTTCGACAAGTTCGCTGCCTCAATGAGGTTAAGCTGGGCTTGTCCACTCTCATCACCGTCGATAGGCAGAGAAGATATCACAGTATCAATCTGTTCAGACTCAAGAAGACGCACCAACCCATCTATGTCAGAGTAATAGACAGCACGAGTGTCAGGAGTGGTAGCCGTTCGTGATAGGATGATAAATTCGTGGGTCTTTGCCTCCCTGAGGGCATCAACCATTGTACGGCCCAGGCCAGATGAGCCTCCAGCAATAGCGACTTTTCCCATGACTGATTGGTTTATGCAAAAGCATGGATTGTAATGGGGTGATTTTAACATATGGTTGTCATACTCTTTATATATACTGGGTGAATAGTCAAGCTAATTGGCGGAGTAGGCGTTTCGCGGAGTGGGACTCTGCGGAGTTTCGGGGATAAGGGATTTTGCAACACTGACCTGCATTAGCTTCCATTTTGCTAGCTCCTACCCTGTTCACCATTGATACAGCTGATATTTCTTGGTTTATAAAATGTCAATGTGGTTACTGGTCTCATGACTGTTACAATATTCTCAAGGCGAACGGAAGCCAGTTCCGGAGTTTGCAACTATATGGTTGGAAATATTAATACAACCAAGAGATATATCCTCTGTTACCACATGACCACCGTTAAACAATCACTTTATTAGGGTCATACGTTGCAGTTCTTCTACTAGGTCTAAGTAATTATATCTAGAAATACAATTACGATTGGTAAAGTTCAGTATAGTGTAATTACTTCTATCGTTTCCTGCTTTATAGTGTTATCAGTTTAGATTCCCTTGACGAACCGGAGCTGTTAAAGCATCACTATCGAGATTACGGCCCAGTATTCATTTTCGCTTTGCGTCAAGATGACTCATTGGACAAATTACCTATCGGCATTACGTGAACTAGAGAATTCAGAATGAATACTAATGCTGAGGTTTTAAGACGCAGATGCATGTCTCTATACCTACACAAAACACTACCAGATAGGCCTGTGCAATAAAGTCTGTGTGTCTCATGTCGATAAGCTCGAGAAAGACATTTGTATGGCACTTGTACTTAGTACCAGCTACGTATAGTGGCTTAGCTATTCGCAAGACTCTGCGTCACATCACAGAAGTATCTGTATGGCAATGAGAACTTGGAAACGATTTTCAAGGCAACCCGAATACGAGTCGTTGAAAATCGTATTCAGGTGCAAATTCGTTTATCTTGACTCGTCAGTCCTTGTCTCTGATCGGTTATTCGCTCCGCCGTATGAGTCAAGGTTGTTGCATTGCATTGAAACCGGGGCATTCCCCAAAACCCGCCTGTTTCAGAAGCCGATGAACCAATTGTATGGTCATTATATCTAAGAATTCCCCTCGGCACTTGAAGACCCACTCGGGTTCGGGACTCTACTGATCCCCGATACCTGCTCTTCGGGCTCTCGGGCGGTTTAGCGTGTAGATCTTCGGCACCACCAGATTAAGTTCTGACGATCGTTCGATATAAATATGTATATCAATAAACCAGCATTCAAATCCATCTACTCCAAGCATTTCAACAACCACCATCATGTCGACCAAGCTGGACACCATTCTGGAAAATCCCCAATATGCTATCCTTTGTGGCATTACTGTTTTCACTCTCTTTATTGTACAGTTCTCCCTCTTTGACCGCGGTGGAAAATACCCACTCTTGAATCCAAAGGGTTCTTTCGAACTCACGACCAATCGTGTTGTCAGAGAGTTTATCAGCGATAGCAGAAACATCCTCGAGAAAGGCAAATCGTTGTTCAAAGGTCAACTTTACAGGGCCAACACAGACTGGGGACAAGTTGTTGTTATCCCGCCCCAGTTTCTCGATGCCCTGAAGAGTCACAAAGACCTTAATTTCATCATTCCCGCTCAAGATGTAAGGATACCATCAGAAATGATTCAGATTGTTGTAATAACTAATTCCATAGGATTCGCATGGTTATATTCCCGGCTTTGAGCCATTTGCTGGCGATCCTAATTTGAACAAGGTCGTGAATAAGTACTTGACGAAAGCTCTAAGTCAGTCTTGGTTTTACTATCTGACGTCCTGGCTGCTAACTGTTAGCCCTTAGATAAAATTACAGCGCCACTGTCAGAAGAGGCATCTTTAGCATTCCGCCATGTTATCACCGATTCAACAGGTACGGAGCTCATTCACTAACGACAAGGATTGTCCGACGACTAACAACGGTGATATCTTAGAGTGGCATGAGATTCAACCTCAACCTGCCTTCGTTCGTATCATCTCACGCATGTCATCCCGCGTCTTCATGGGCGAGGAGCTTTGTCGAAACGAGGAGTGGGTAAAGCTTGCCGGGGACTATACAGTCCAGTCATTCAAGAGTGGTGACGAGCTGCGAATGTATCCTCGCTGGTCTCGACCCTTCGTTCATCATTTTCTGCCCTCTTGCAAGGAGGTGCGAAGAACTATGGATGCAGCTCGAAAGTGTCTAGACCCGTTTATGGAACGTCGGAACGCCATCAAGGCTGAAGCATTGGCAAAGGGTGAGCCGTGCCCATTTGACACTTCTTTCGAATGGTTCGAGAAAGAGTACAATGAGTACGACCCAGCTATCGCCCAACTGGGTCTGTCACTTGTGGCTATACACACCACCACGGATCTGCTCATGGAGACTGTTTTCAACATTGCTCAGCATCCTGAGTTACTGGCACCGCTTCGGAAAGAGATTGTCCGCGTATTGTCTACTGAAGGTCTGAAGAAGACTGCTCTGCTTAACTTGAAATTGATGGACAGTGTCCTCAAGGAGTCTCAAAGACTCCGGCCAGTCCTCCTAGGTAAATCTCCCTCCACTACTTATGTCAAGTTCAATCCTTTTAACATGTTACACAGGTAGCTTTAGAAGACTGGCTATGGCAGATGTTACTCTTCCCAATGGCGATGTTATCAAGAAGGGAACCAAGATCCTCTGCTCCACTTCGCACATGTGGAGTTCTGACTCCCACGAGTCTGGAGAACAATTCGATGGCTATCGATTCCTACGTATGAGAGAGAAAGAGGAGGCCGAGCAAGGCAAAACCTCGCATCCTCACCTTGTTAGCCCTAGCTCCGACCACTTGGGTTTTGGTTACGGTAACCACGCATGCCCAGGACGTTTCTTTGCCGCCAACGAGCTCAAGATTGCACTTTGTCATATGCTCTTGAAGTATGACTGGAAGCTTGCTGAGGATGCTGTACCAAAGTCAGCTTCATTCGGAATGATCCTCATGCCTGATCTGCGAGCCAAGTTGCTTATTCGACGACGCTCAGAGGAACTAGACATTGACTCTGTGGAGTCCTAGAGGATTGGAAACTTTCGCTACTTGTATAGTCAGTATGTTATCATTAGATGATGCACCTGTGACGGAGGATCATTTGTATCATTTGTAAATTACTATACACTCTCTCATTGCTCTAGAACTCAAGTTCCATTTATTCTTCCCGTACCAATATAAAGATCTCCATTAAATCTGAATCTGTTGAGCTGTTGGTTGTACAGACCCACAGTGACATTGACTCGTATACGGATTCGCGTCCCGCATTTCTCTCCCACCAATCTCCACTAAAATCGTCATAAGCTCCCTCACCGCCTCAATGGGAATTTATAGGCTTTCGCAAGATTCCGGATTTAATGAAGTAACTTGACAGTGAACACATTTTTTGTTTCAGACAAACCCCCTTCAGATTCAAAACAACGACTTGATCTTTGTTACAACTCTTTAAAACCACAATGTCAGCCCCCACGTCACCAACCATGGATGAGGAGTACGAGAAGACCCTCCTACAGCTAAGATGTTTCGACACAATGTTTCTCGTCGACGATTCCGAGGCTATGCAGCCTTACTGGCCTGAGATCAAGACACTCATAGAGCGTATTGCTCCCATCTGCGCCAAGCACGATCCGGATGGCGTTGATCTTTACTTTGTCAACCACCGACCTGGAGGCATGTTAGCCAAAATCCCTGGAGTGCAGTCAATTCGAAAGTCGGGCTACACGCACATCGGTGGCTTTGTCGGCAGCATGCTCCTGACGAGTAAGGGAAAGCAGGTCGGCAGTATCTTCGACAAGGTCCAGCCGGGAGGCAAGTGCAACATGGGTGCCAGACTGGGAGGTCTACTCAAGTGGTACTGCGACAAGTTCACGGCCGGAGAGGAGAAGGCAGCTCTCAACATCATCGTCCTGACAGCGGGCCAGTTCGATGATGACATGAAGACACCTTTAATTGAAGCTGCTAGGGCTCTAGATGAGGCGAAGGCGCCCATTCATCAGGCGGGTGTCCAGCTCTTCCGTCTAGGTGGACCCAATCTTGAGCGACAGAAGACTCTGCAGCATCTTGACGACGAACTGCACAAGGAGGCTGGAACGCGAGACATTGTTGACACAGTGACTTGGAGTGGACATGGCACAGCAATGTCCGAGGACGAGCTTCTCAAGGTTGTGCTGGGTGCAGTCATCAAGAAGATCGATATCCGTGCGTCGGAGTTGCATTTGGATAACACAGCTGCAACAGCACGCGCTGACCGCGAATACGACGAGGATAACGTCATCTAAGTGCGGGCCACGATGTTGCGTCTTTGAGATATGGCTTGTATTGTGTTCAGATGTGTACTCGAGGGTTGTTGAAAAAGGCAGCGGTGTTTAGTACTGAAAGAGGAAAACGCCAGATCATGTCAATGGAAGAGGCGAAAGTGGATGGATATGTAGGATTTGTAAGACGTTGAGTCAAAGTCTAAGTCTATTAAAGTTAAGGATACCTTTACATGTAGGCTAGGAAATTTAAATTAATACATGAATGTTGTAATACAATAGTCCCTTCTCAATCTCTCGTCGTGTATGGTCTCAGCCTGCCGGCTAGAACAATGTACTGCTCGGCTAGCTTGTTCATTCTCCGTCGCCAATCTGGGGCTCGCTGTAATCACAGGTCCACCTTGAAGTGAGTTCTCATTCTTTCTCCGTAAGTGTAGAAGAACCATGGTACCGGGGTAAACAAAAGACAGATGAATCCAAGAACGCTGTTACCCCAGCCGAGACCAAGGCTGTCATATAATGGCGACGCCGTGAGATCTAGAAAGGCACCGAAGGGAGATCTGACCAACAGGTTGGCAGCCATTGCCGAGGCAGCAGCCTCCGCTCCGAAAGCATCCACAAGGTAGATTTGACCAGGAATGACCACGAAGAGAGAACCGAAGCCAACGACGAATGTGCCGATGATTGGTACAATCCAGTGAACGGCATACTTGGCCGTCCAGCCATAGATGAAGAGGCCCAGTGGGGTAATCGGACCCAACCACTTCATCAGAATAAGGCGATCTTCGGGTCTGGCCGCACCACTCTTCTGCTTGAGCATCTTATCGCTAAGAACAGAAAATAGAACCAGACCCAGTATCATGCCGATTCCCAGGCCAAGATATGCCAGTCCAGCAGTGCCTGGACTGAAGCCATATACATCTTGGAAGACAGAAGGGAAAGTGGTGAAGAGCAAGAAGATAAGACCGAAGAGGATACCGGTGTAGAGAGAAACGAGTAAGACGATGGGAGAAAAGATAAGAAGCTTGAGCGGGCGTACGATAGCTCGGGCGAGCATCTGTTTTGGTGTCTCGTTTCGGGTTAACTTGGGGACAAGTTTGTCGTTTCCAGTCTCCTTTCGAGCTCGTTGAGCTTTTCTTTGGAGAAGGATGGTGTAATTTGTTTCGCGCATGAAAATCACAGTCGCAACTCCGATCAATCCTGACTGATTCACATTGTTAGCAGCTATCGCGAGAGTATTACAAAGAAATACGACTTACAAATATCAAGATAATGCGGAATGTCCATCGCCAGCCGACATTCTCAGACACAAAACCTCCTATGATAGGACCAATCACCTACAGCACATGTTAGACTAGCGATCATAGCAACCAAAACGGATACTTACAGGGCCAAGCAGAGGTCCCACCGTGAACAGAGCCATGGCTTTACCACGCTCTTCTTGCGGAAACAGATCTGCTACCGTACCACCGCCGATACTCATCGGACCTGAGGCTGCGCAGCCGCATATAATTCGGAAGACCAGAAACATGGCAACATTTGTGCTGAAAGCACAGCCGATGGTGAATGCGACGTACACAAAATTGCAGCCATAGTAAATTACAAGACGGCCATAAAGTTCTGACAGAGGTGCGAGAAGAAGTGGACCAAGAGCGAAGCCCAGCACGTACAGACTGACGGTCATGGCTGTGACGGTGGAGTTTGTGATGCTGAACTCAGTGGCCAATTCTTCCGCTCCAGGTGCGAACATGGTGGCAGCAAGATTGCTAGATCAGATCATTAGTCAATGTATTGTTAAAGCAGTAGAATGAGAGACGACCTACGCTGCAAGCGTGAATAAACTGACAATCACTAAGTGAAGATTCTTCTGAGTCTTGGACCAATTGAGTGGATGTTCAGGATCATCAGGTCCATCCCAATCGACAACGTTTGGGTCTGCAGGCTCATCGACCATTGTTCCAGTGGAAGACGAAGGCTTCTCCAGTGCATCAACGTTGATGCCAGTGTTTCCTCTTCCCGCCTCTAGCTGGGAGTCATCCGGAGTCGCAACAGTCGGGCCTGTTGTCGCCATTCTTACCGATGTCGTTTGATGTAAGCTGATGTTGTCTTAAAAGGTGTTGGTTATTTGGGTGCAAATGCAGTGACAGGGTGCAGACTGCATGCGGCAAGTCGTTTTTTCTGTGGGGATCTGCTGTCACAACCGATAAAGTGCGATACTGGTCACAGCATTTAATGTTATGGTGTAGACTTTATTGTGTTGTCTCCTTCTTATCTGGGAGCGAGTTGCGTGGAGGATCGGCCCGGATATGCACGACGGAGGATCGGAGCGGAGGATCGGAGCGGGAAGAAAGGTCGGCCCCGAAATGACAGGCAGGGATCTACAGAGGTTATTGTGGGGACCTGCATAAGCATAAGCAGTCAGCTTCATCAAAAACCGTACCATGACTGAAACTTACCAGAGGGATTATCTTTACAGCCTTAATCCGTCTCTCCATTCTTACGTAGAGAAATTCTCCGACTTTTGACTTTTCGCAACGCCGATTACTCGGCATCAATCTTACTGACATACGCTCGCTTCCCTTTTGAGCCTAGTCCATTCCTTTCATCCATGGCGGACCAGACCCAAGACGTCCGTCCGACGGAGTGGGGTCCGGGCAAGACACCCCAGGGAAGAGCTCGTCTACCATCAAGTAGGCCAAGGGAGAAGCCGCAGTTATCGTGCAACCTGTGTAGAAGGAGAAAGTCTGTATCACTCTTTGTCTTTTACCGCTCAAACCCCCACGTGTTGACATGACACCCCGACAGGCTTCGATGCGACCGTCAAAGGCCCTGTAGCAGTTGTGCACAGCGGGAACTTGGTCTGTCGTGTACCTATGCGTCAGATAGAGTTTCGAGTAACGGTGTGCCACATCAGACGCGTGCCACCACTCAAGATCGTATCCGTCATCTTGAGAGTTTGGTATATGATCTGATGCAGAATTCATCCGCCAACCCTAACGGCCAAGATCAAGTCGGAGCAACCCCGTCTCCCCGCGGCCAACCCCACGTCCCTGACTACCCAACTCCAGCTGCAGTTCCTGCTCCATCAACCAATGACGAGCCAGTAAGCGCCGCTGTTTCGCCGGCGGATTATGGAAGTATGCAGTCGACAGGTGGCGGCGCCAATTACGTGGGTAGTGCACATTGGGCTGCAGTACTTGATGGCATTGCCGAGCTCAAGGATCACCTTGATAACGAAGAGTCACATCATTCCGATAGCCAGGGGGTCGACCCTCCATGTCCTCAGGTCACTGGTCCTCAGCTGTTGTACGGATGCCCCAAGCCGGCTGACAAAGATGAGATTCTGTCGTCGATCCCTGCTCGTTCTGTCGTCGATCGGTTGGTATCCCGCTACTTTAATTCTTTTGAGATGTCTCCAGGTTAGTGTACCCGAATCTTATTTCGCAATTAACGTCGGGCTGACATCATGCAATAGCTGTGTTACACAGCGTCCAGTTTCTGAAGGAGGTATGTCAAGTTTGTAATGCGCCAAGGAGACTGGGTATAGCTAACATCATCCATCAGTATGAAGCGTTTTGGGAAGATCCACAAGCAACATCACCCATTTGGTTGGGCTTGCTATTCACTATCATGTGTCTAGCCACCCAATTTGAGAAGTCCCGTCTCGATCCCGGTGTTCAATCACCAGCAGTCCTTTCTATGGAGCGTGAGCTGCAAGAAATGGTGGATAATTTCAGACTGAGGATCCCCCAGTGCCTGGTACTCGGAAGTTACGCCAAGGGTGGACCCTTCGTTCTGGAGACACTCATGCTGTACATCGCTGCAGAGATATTCCTCAGCAGCGATGCGGAGATCGAGATCTGGATCCTGATGGGGAACACAGTCCAGCTTGCCTTACACATGGGTTATCATCGAGACCCCAAGCACTTCAAGGGCTTATCACCATTTGCTGCTGAAATGCGGAGAAGAATTTGGGCCACCATCGTCGAGATGGATCTTGGTTTGTCAGCTCAGATGGGTCTACCACGTATGGTCAAACATTGGCAGACTGATACTCAAGAGCCTTCGAACCTTCAAGATAGCGACTTTGACAGTGCTACAGTTGAGATGCCACCTTCAAGGCTCAATACAGATCTCACGCCTATTCTGTATCGCCTCGTCAAGGCAAGATTGATGACAACTATTGGATACATCTGGGACTTTTCCGCCGATGTCAGACCATATCCCTATACGGAAGTGCAGAAAATGGATGACAAACTTGACCAAGCACGCAAGTCAATCCCAGAATGTCTCAAGTGGCACTCTATGGCACGGAATATCACCGATTCTCCTCAGCACATCATGCAGAAGGTTATCTTGGAGACTGTATTCTACAGAGCAAAGATTGTCCTTCACAGAAAGTACATGTTCTTGCCTCTTGCACAACCTGCTAGCTCTAGACGAATCGTGTTGGAGTCAGCACTCAAGCTTCTTGATTACCAACACATGCTTCAAGAGGAGACGCAGCCATTCTGTCAGCTATACCAGGAAAGATGGAGGGTGTCTTCTTTAGTGAACCATGATTTTCTTCTGGCGACAAGCATCCTCTGTTACTATCTACAGCATGCCCGGGGAGCAACACAACGGGTTTCAGAATCTGATTCCTTTGACGAAACCATCATGGCGTCTCTCAGACGATCACATGACATTTGGCTTCAGTCGAGTAACTCCTCCAAAGAGGCCCGCAAAGTTGTGCGAGCCCTGGCAGTTGTCTTGGGCAGGGTCAATACGCCAAGCGCAGATTCCGTGGGGGAAGCTGGCCTTGTCTTTGGCGTGCCATCGACATACCCACCTTCCACAACCAATGATTATAGCCAAGGTAGGCCACACTCTACAAGGGTGCCTGTTTCTTCAGTACCAAGAGCGCTAATATGTGGGGTATAAGAGACTCCAGGTGGACTCGGCTCTCAATTCCCGATGTTCAATTCCGCCCTGATGCCAAATTGGGCAACGTTCGCGGATGATCTTATTTCGGCACCCATGATTACCCCAACAGCTGAGTGGCAAGAGATGGATGGTCAGTCATAGTGCTCGCCATGACCCCATGTTTATTCAGAGGCTAACAGATTACCTGTAGAGACGGTAGATGCGATGGGATCTTTGAATTGGCCTTGGAACTTACAATAAGATACAATAGACCACAAATCAATGATACTAAGTTACTTCTTAGCAACGTGTTCCGCAATGTTGTTATTTAACCGAAGTTAACTGCGCTTGCTAGCCTGCCGTTATCCGTATTCAAGGTAGTTCAGCCCTGCGAGTCTGCGGCGTATGAGGCACAATGTTTCAAGCTAGCGGCTGGTGCTGGATGCGAAAATTCAAGGCTAAATAACAGTTCATAAGCCGTATCCGCGATACGCTAAGGTCAGGTTGGCAAGCGGCCCGTCCCGAAATAGCGATACAATGAATGGGGTGCAACCTAGAAAGACGGCATTTGCCAAGGCCTTGAAGCCGCCTGAACTCACCATAACACTGCCTTATGAGGCGAGGCCACCCACTATTAGATGATCAGACGCTCACATAAGATCATGCTGGGTGTTATCATCTGGCAGAAACTCTCGCGGTAGGATTTATAAGTCTGACGGGAAAATGCTGCATTTCAAAGACATGCCATAGCGCGCGGGTCAGTGACAGACATCTTTTACCTCATTGTTTACTAGGCTCCCGTAAAAGCACAGCCTATCGGATGATGTTGCGTTATCCAGAGCAAAGTACCCTGGTCTTCTATTCTTACCAACAGTACTGCGGATCCACTTCCCAAGGTCCTTGCTAAAATCTCGATGTGTGTCATCCTATGTCAAGGAAAGAATGGTAGGAGCTGAATGATGTGATGCGAGTGCAGTGAATTTAGCCAGTGCTGAGACGAGTTTTCTCCTTGACTCAACCATTGCCAAGCTCATTCGCCAATCATACCAGGGGTAATGGCGTGCGAAGCAAGATAATGCACACGCTAAGCTGCGGCACATACAACCCGATGTTTATGGCTGAACGGGTCATCATTTGCCGGATTATCCGACAGAGCTGCCGTTTCGGTCTGATTGGATCCGGGGAGAGGCGGAGTTTTCCCCTTGTGGAAGTCGTGGTTGCATCCATCAACCTGGATGGCATGCCTACATGATTAGTTAGCAACTCAGACTTGCATCTGCCGAGCGTGACAATTTTGCAGGAAGGCATCTCGGTTTGACTTTGCCTCAGCGATTCGTCTCGCTTAGATTGGCGATCAAACCCAAGTCATCAATTGCTTTGGACTCACATGCCAAGCATGTATATTGCCATTGTAATGTATTACTAAAGGTTTCATCCAACTCTCAGATTGTTTGTCCCGTAATTTGTTACGCTTTGTTAGCGTATTCGGCGTATTTGAAGACTTCGGTTCTACCTGTGTAACCACTCGTATAGAAAACCCCTCACTCGGCGTCCCGATCCAGGCTTCGGTCCATTTCATGTCTGGACTATTGTGGAGTGGTCTGACGTTCTAGCTGGGGAGATAATCTAAGCGCTGCACCACAGCCGTGCATATTCTTCCTTGCTTGTGTTGCAGACCAAATCCTTCTCAACAAGGCAAATCGTGAGACTGTTCTCAGCAACGGCAAGGATCGCTTCTGAATCCTTCTTGAGAGCAATTATATAGGGATCCATGCCGTTGTTACATTCCAGTTACTTAACAGATCACCATGATCTAATTGGTAACATTGGCGTTTTAATTGTAACAGTTCCTTTTTCTTTCATGAGTGCGAGGTCCGTGCAAGTTTTGAAACAAAACGGAAGTTCCCACTTCTAAGTTACCGACAGTCTGGGTGAATGGCCAACATGTCAACCCAAAACAACCAATCGATTCGTTCTTCATGCGATCGATGTCGCTCTCACAAGCTCAAATGCACTGTGGCTCCAGAGAATACCCGCTCTGGTTCCAGTCGATGCACCAGATGCATTCGTGCACAAGTCACTTGCGTCTTTGGGCATAGAAATCCGTCTAAGCGGAGCACAAATGTCAAAAAGGCAGATCTCAAGTCTGGTACCAATGGTCAAGAGACGACTCCTATGCAAGCATCAACAATAGTTCCTGGATCGCCAGATCTCTGGGTCGGCAGACAGGAAGTGGAGGAGGGGTTGCGTATTGGATCTGATAGTGGTCCATCCATGGGCGATGGGGATCTTTGGGCGGAGTTGGGGACCAACCACGATTTAAGTCTATTTGACCTTACACCATCTTCTCTGCCAACACACAACAGCCAACAGCAAATTTCGGCCACGGACTTCTGCAGTGCCCCGATGGCGCCGCACTCGGCTCTTTCTGCTATCAATAGTCAAGAATGGCAATTTGACTTGTCCGAATATCCGGATCAGACTACTACTACTCCTCACGCTATCGTGCAGTTGTCTACTCTCGTGACAAAGATCCATGAAACATCGAAAGCTCTGGAAGAGAGCTTCTGGACCAGTTTGGTCGATTCGAATCAGCTGAAAAACTATCCAATCGGTCGCGTATTGAGCTTGTCACAAGACTTCAGCACGATACTCGAATGCATCTGGACGTCCAAAACTATGGATTGCAAACAATCCTCATCGTTCACCACATCTGAAAATCATGGGCAAGATGGAGTCTCCTCTTTCGAGCTAGAAGATATTCTGGAATATGGCGAATTACTTTCAACTGTAGGGACAAGTCCCGGGCGGTCCGACTTCAGTACGTCTACACACTCCTCTGTAGCTACTACAGTCGACATGCCAACCATGCTACTGGTTCTCAGTTGTTATACCTCTCTTACGAAGCTCTACAGCTTAGTATTTGAGCATTTCGAGAGTCACTTGAGTCATTTGCCGCATTCTTATACCTCTCAAACTGCTCATGCTTCCCCAAAGTGGGGTTTGGGCCTGCAGCTCGGAGAATTGCCCTCCGCGGACGAAACATGCACCAAGGTCTACACCGCCGTCCAGATTCTTCTAGATGCGTTTCAGTCCGTGGAGGATGTTGTTGGCCTGCCGAGGTCACTCAGTGCCGTAAGGCAACAATCATGTGGCAAAGAGGAAGAGGCCGAGTCAGGTGACGTATTCAATCGTGCTTCTTTATGGACTGACTTCCTGGCGAAGTCGGTATTTAAAGCAACGGTCAAGGGTTCCAGTGAGGAGGATTGCGAGGAGATAAGACAACTTTCAATCAAGGTCAAGTCACTCAAGGCATTAATAAGGCAAAGGATGAAACTTTAAATACTTCGGGAACATTTCACTTTTCAAGATAGGGCGGGAGACTTAGATGTTCAGATTCCCATTAGATAGGTACATATAGTTACAGGCTTGCAGCACGATTTATAAAGGCATATACTTATAAGCTCACCCTATCGCTACTTCCGCCCATGTCTTCTCTACCAATTAAACAAGAACCCTTGGGTGCGTCAGGTGTAGTGACGGATACAAGTTGTCGACTATTATTCGTTTCGAATACTACCAGACTACTTGAATATCTCACGGGTACTCTATCTAAAAGAAACTCGATTCCCTTTGGCTTTAGATCTGCACAGGGAGCATCTCAATAACCGCCGAGTTGGACGTCTTGTCCTTCGCAATTGAGGATATCTCAAAACCCGACCTTGAAGCAAGGTCATTGAACATCCGCACGTTTCGTCGCTTACCAGCAAAGTTCATCATCCATAGATCAGCAGCAGCAAGAGAAACAGACGGCTCATCAGGAAGGAGGTTCTCGGAAATGAGAAGCCTCGAGTCTGAGGCACAAGCCTCCCGGATATTCTTGAGGATGGTGACGCACTCATCGTCGGGCCAGTCATTCAGCACGCGACGAATATAGTATACAAGAGCACCTAGAGAATCTTAGTTTCAGATAAAGTTTCACAACAGTAAGCTTACCTTTGGTTGGCTGTTTGTCGAAGAAGCTAGAACCGACTTTCTGTACTTGGTTGAGGATACCCTCCTCCTCCGGGACGTCTTTGATCACATTGGGTAGGTCCTGTAGCACACATGCCGAAGCCGGAATGCTCGGAGTTTCTTCAATTATAGCCTTGATGGCCTGTCCCTTGCCACCACCGACATCGACAATGAGCGTTCTCTTAGGCTCAGTCCCAGCGTGCGCTGCCACCCAGCTAAAGTCATAAATGCCTGTGATTGGCATATCGCCCAGGCCGATAGCCATGGTGCTGTTGAAAGCTTGTGCGCGCTCAGGCATCATGTCGAGTACATCATAGAAGGACTTGTCAGGATATCCAGCGCCCAGTCCAAATGGGGAGCGATTGGACTTCTGCGGCTCAGCAAGTCCATTATTCTGAAGATACTGAGGCCACTTGACTGCACTTCCCATGAAGGCATCAAAGATGTGCGAATAAAAGAGCTTAGCCCTTCTCTGTTGAAACATCTTTGTCTCGGATGGCAATCCTATGAAGCCAGGCTTTGGGGATGATAGAACTTTGGATGCGATCAGGAAGTTGGACAGTCTCTCGAGGAGGTTCAGTTCCATGCCTGTCTTGGTGGCCAATCCCTCAATTGAGGTGCCATCATCGGCAATGGCATCGAATATCTGGTGTTGGACAAATACTCTTACGACAGCTAACTCTACCATGGAGTAGAAGTACCCGTGGACGGGAGTTTCTGCTTCTGGGTAACGCGAAAGAATCGATGACATGATGGAAATCTTGGCTGGGGTAGACTGTGAGAATGGCCGGGTCTAAAGATTTCAAGGGTTTTGGGCGCTCAATACCTCTCTTTTCCTGATTTATGAAGGGTTATTTAGCATACACCAGAGATTATCTTCAGAAGGACCACACATACAAGGGGTTTAGATTGCTGTATGTTATTCCCGAAGAACAAGCCGCAACGCTCCCGACCTCCGAAGCGGAGCTCCGTGCATGACATCACCGAATTTCACCGACGAACTCCGAACGCATAACACCCGCAACAGATTCTCAATTGTTTTCCTCACTCGCTGCAAAGTGTAAGTCACATTCATTAAGTCTCAGCATTCTGTGGATGAGTTTGGTGGGACTGTAATTCCTCCATACATCTCACTAAATATTGAGTGTATGGTAATTTTTAATTGCAGTCAAAAACGTTATGTAGACAGAGTATCAAGAGAAATATTAAGAGAAAATCATTGGATAATTCTAGACTACTATAGACTTGACTAGATTAAAGAGTGAATACAAGCTTCTTTCCCGATATCTTCTTAGCTCTGATATCTTCAATGCCGTCCAGGACCTTCTCGAGTCCGCCTTCCCGTACAACGATTGCATGAGGCCGGATCAAATTATTGTCGAGAAGCTTTCGCAGCACAGCAGTCCAGTACACTCCAAACTCTCCCATTTCAGCATTGGCTGGTCTCCAGTGAGGTTCTGGCCAGCGAATTTCTTTGCCTAGCATCTGCGGCCCCATGATCCAATCAGGCGTGACCATCTTCCTTGTTCGAGCCACTGCTTCCGAAAAAGGCTCGAGAGCAGTGTACTTTCCGCCAGCACGACCAATAGCCTGGTAACAGAACTGCATGCTCTGGGTAGTAGAGATACAATCCAGAGCATACCGAATATTGTTCTTGGTGTGCTTCTTGATGTCTGAGATACAGTTTGGGTCGTTGTAGTCGAATACAGCACTAGCGCCGTATGATTTGACCAGCTCGAAGTTGCGGGGCGAGCATGTTGTGATTGGTGCGAATCCTGCCAATTTGACAAGTTGAATGGCTGCAGTTCCAGTAGCCGATGAGCCACCGTAAACCAAGACAGGTAATTTCTCAGTGGCAGGGGAGAGAGGATTGCCAGGAAGTCCGAGACTCTTGAACAGAGCCAGCCCAGTAGTCATGAAGCTAATACCCAAAGAAGCACCTTCTTCGAAGCTGAGATTGGGTGGAATCTTCAACAAGATCCATTCCACGGCAGCTGTGTACTCGGCAAATGCACCCACTGTGGGGTCCAGAGGGTTCATTCCCATGATTGCTGTACAGACGCGATCTCCGACGCGTATGTCGCATTTTGTCGCGTCAGGCCCAACCATCTCTACAACACCGGCAAAGTCAAAGCCCGCGACAGCACCAGGTGTGACGTAAGGTCCAATCATTTTGGTATCGACTGGATTTACTGAAACAGCTTTGGTTTTGATGAGCACTGAGTCGCCTGTGATGTCGGGAATGGTCTCGGTTGATGATAGCCGGATTCCACCATCATCAGTCCCTACAAGGGCAGTTTGCTGGCGTTGGACCATAGTGACCTGAGCAATTCGTGTCTTGGAATATCTCTATAGTATGACTGAAGTGAAGGGTAAATTTTGAGTACAGTTTTTACTGGCGATTGTTTTCTCTGAGATATTGGAACAATAAATTGGCGCCGACCTCTCTGTTCCCTGACTGATTAACAATTGCTTGTCGCGAATTTGCGATGCCACCGAAAATGTCCGGTTGGTGCAGGGTATGTTCAGCGAACGACCGAAAAACCCCGACGCAATTGCTACAGGCATCGTATGCACGCGTCGAAAAGTAACTGGATGAGTATGAGGAAATGTATTTTCGTATATGATAATAAGAAACTGGGTCAAGGATCAAGTATGACCTGCGTGTTACCCTGAGGCCGAAATGTCATCGAAATATCACTGTGAATTGTACAAACAAATCGGATGTTAACTGAATTTAACAAAAACTAGAACGCAGCCAATTAGAGATTGCCATTTGCTGACTACAAGAGAGAAACTGCTGATAACATAGACCCAGATAAGATAAGATAAAGGGACAAGGATCAATTAGCTTAGTTCGCATTGTCCTCCTGTCCCAATCCCCTCGTAAGATTCTCCGATCGTTCCACCGTAAAGTTTTTCCACAAATCCCGTGTTACCAGTGGCATCGGGTCCAGGTCGGCTCGTCGGAGTGTTCCAGATGATGCGTTCATGACGAACCTGGAATGTCCAGCGCCGTCCTTCATTTCCCTTCGCAATAAACACAACAGTGTAGCCAGTGTTCTTGTCACGGTATCCACCAGGGACCGCGTCTCCCGAGTCAGAACTATTTTGCTTACTCAGAATCAATGAGTCATGGGTAATCAACGCGTCTTCGCGAGTGACAACGTGCTGAGGCGCACAGATCAGCTGGCCATCGCGGTAGAGTCGCGCCATCGTGGATGGCTGGTCTTCACTTCCCGCTGGTGGGAAGATGCGCATTATTTGCATTGCATAAGGCCCAACTTGAGCTCGGAGGTAGTATGACTCTGTCATGACTTGAGGCCAACTCAACGACGACCAAACGCGATCCATGCCGCCGTTCGCTGAAGCGCCCAAAATAAAGTATTCAGCTGCCGTCGCGTCTGACGAGTACAAAGACAGCTGCGCTTTAACTGAGGCTCGCCCGATTGGTCGCACGTAGTATACTGAGGGACCCAGTCTAGCATCAGTGTCAAGACCTGTGTCTCCTGGCAGAGCCTCTAAATGCATGTCGCCTTGGACAACGCCAGGTACATTAAATACCAGTGATGCTTTCGACAAGCCACCAGCACAAGAGAATGAAATGCTGCTGTTGCTTGTCGCGTCTTTCCAGACACCGTCTGTGACTCCGCTTTCGTCAATACTGACAACGGATTCTGGAAAGAAGAGATCCCTATGCCAAGTTCGTTCATCATCCCAGATCACAAAGACCTGGACTTTGAACCCGCCGTGCTTAAGACCTTCGGCATTCCTAGTGACTCCAATGACAATAGAGGATTTGTCATCTTTGGAAATCCCGTCAAAGTACCAAAGCTCCCATGCTGTTTTGGGAATAGCCGAAATGAATTTCGGAAAGACATTGCCAGAGCCAGGAATAAAGGGTGATGGAAGTACAGGTTCTTCGGAAATGGACTTGTCCACCGTAAAGGCAGATACTGTGACGTTGGCCATTGCTAGTTGGCAAAATGTAGATCTGACAATGACGAGTGGAGGAATGCACAACTCGGGTATGGGATGTTCGAATGACTGACATGAAAGAATAATACCGAGAGCTGAATCGACAAAGACTTTCTCCTCTTCTTACGCTGGCTCTAAACGGTAAGCTCGGCGTCTGAGAGGGATTCCCGCCAATGTCCGATCCTGCAGCTTACGCATTGCATTTGGTCCAGATCAGCACCGACCGAATTTATCCGAATGCTGATTCTGCATCGCGATGCAACTTACGATTGTCGGAAAAGGCCATGGCACCTATCAGGAAGAAAGCCGTTATCATCAGTTGCAAGTTGTAGTTCTACTGGCTCATTGACCCAACCGAAGAACTCCGGCTGATTGAGCCATGCGTGTACTTGTTCTTCATAACATATCTAGATATCTGAATGTGAACACGCTATCTCTCCTTCCAAGCCAAGCCAAACCTCAACAAACGAACTATTCGTCAATTTCAACATTGCCTATTGCAAATTCTATTATCGTCCCATTGTATACTTGATTGACAATGGACGCCTCTGAACCCATCGCCGTGATTGGAAGTGCGTGCCGCTTCCCCGGCGGCTCTGATTCTCCTTCCAAGCTCTGGGAGCTTCTCAAAGAGCCACGAGACCTTCTCAGCAAAGTGCCACCAGAACGGTACAATGCAGATGCATTCTATCATGCTGATGCCACACATCATGGCACCACCAATGTTCGACACTCCTACTTTCTGAGTGAAGACCCATCAAGCTTCGATAACAATTTCTTCAACATTCAGCCAGGCGAGGCTGAAGCCATTGATCCTCAACAGAGGCTGTTGATGGAGGTCGTCTACCAAGGTCTCTGTTCAGCTGGACAGACCATTGAAGGGCTTCGCGGATCACCTACAGCCGTCTATGTTGGTGTTATGTGCGATGACTGGAGCGGCATCATCACTAGGGACTTGGAGGTATTTCCCCGCTATGGTGCTACTGGAATGGCCCGGAGTATCATGTCAAACCGAATCTCATATTTTTTCGATTGGCACGGCCCTTCGATGACTATCGATACCGCCTGCTCTTCAAGCTTGGTAGCTGTTCATCAGGCTATCCAGACACTGAGAAGTGGAGAATCCGAAGTTGCTATCGCGGCTGGAGCTAATCTCATTTTAACTCCTGGTAAGAATCGAGACTGTTTGCGAATATTAAGAAAATTACTAACAACATTGTTAAAGGCATGTATGTTGCCGAAAGCAAACTTTCCATGCTTTCACCTTCAGGTAGATCCAAGATGTGGGATCAAGACGTGGATGGCTATGCCCGTGGAGAGGGTATTGCCGCCGTAGTCTTGAAACCCCTCAGTGCTGCCATCCGAGACAACGACCATATCGACTGCATCATTCGCGCCACTGGAGTCAATCAGGATGGTCGAACTCCAGGTCTGACCATGCCCAGCGCCACTGCCCAAGCTGACCTGATTCGAAGCACGTATGCTCGAGCTGGTCTCGACATTAACAAGGCAGAAGACAGACCTCAATTCTTCCATGCACATGGAACGGGAACTCCTGCGGGTGACCCCCGGGAAGCTGAGGCCATCTCCCGTGCGTTCTACTCGCCGGAGAATGTCAGTAAGGATGACAAGCTCTATGTAGGGTCCATTAAGACGATCATCGGTCATACCGAGGGTACGGCCGGTCTTGCCAGTCTCATTGGAACCTCCTTGGCTATCCAGAACAAGGTCATTCCGCCCAACATGCATCTCGATGTCTTGAATCCCAAAGTGGCACTGTTCTATAACAACCTTGAGGTACCAACATCAGCCCTTGCGTGGCCCGAAACACGCTCTGGTCAACCTCGACGAGCTAGTATCAATAGCTTCGGTATGGAAACAACATTACTGCTAATGGTGGCATGATTACTGACCCGTTCTTCAGGATTTGGCGGTACCAATGCACATGCAATTATCGAGGCCTATGAGCCCAATGCTACAGCCCATGTCTCTGGGGCTTTGTTCAGCCCATTGACCTTCTCCGCCTCATCTGAGCCCTCTCTCCGATCTTTGCTGATGTCTTATTCGGAATACCTCAAGCTGAACCCACAAATCTCACTCAAGGATCTAGCCTACACTCTTCAAACAAGACGCTCAACTCTGGCCTATCGCGTAGCCATCACCGCATCTACCGCCGAGAATGCATCTAAACAACTTGATGCGATTGTCGACGGAGAACAATCAAGCAGTATCAGCACTCGTCAGCTGAGCAAGTCCTCACCCAAGATCCTTGGTATCTTCACAGGTCAAGGAACGCAATGGCCGAGGATGGGAGTCAGGCTTCTTGAAGAGTCACCATTTGCGTCCAAGAGACTCAGAGAACTCGACGACGCACTGTCAAGTCTCCCTGCTGAAGATCGCCCTACTTGGACGTTGCGAGAAATGATTCTTGCAAATGCTGAAAGCTCTCGTGTTGCTGAGGCGGCTATTTCTCAGCCCTTGTGCACTGCAGTTCAGGTGGTGCTTGTTGACCTGCTTTGTCATGCCGGCATTGAGCTGTCTGCAGTCGTTGGGCATTCTTCCGGTTAGTTAGACAATTATCCTGCGGGCTCAAAGACTAACAGTTTCTATAGGTGAGATTGGAGCTGCATACGCTGCTGGTCTGCTTACTGCCAGAGATGCAATCCGGGTAGCTTATTACAGAGGTCTCTATGCAAAACTCGCCCAATCCCCCAATGGACACAAAGGTGCCAGTAAGTAACCCGCATGCCACTTATTCTTGACAGATAAACTGATTATTCTTTGCAGTGATGGCTGTCGGAACAACCTTCGAAGATGCAGCAGACTTCTGTGAGCTTGAAGCCTTCCAAGGCCGTATTCAAATTGCAGCCAAGAACTCTCCCTCGAGCATCACCTTATCCGGCGACGAGGATGCTATCATTGAGGCTATTGAGATCTTCAAGGACGAAGGGAAATTTGCCCGCCAACTCAAGGTCGACACCGCATACCACTCTTCGCACGTGGTTCCATGTGCCAAGCCATACCTCGAGGCGATGAACAGATGCGGTATCGAGACTGCCACCGCTACTAAGACACAGTGGTATTCCAGTGTTCACGGTGGTCAAATCATGAATGCGGATAACCTCACTACAAGCTACTGGGTCGATAATATGACTAGCGCTGTACTCTTCTCGCCTGCTGTTACTCAGGCTTGGGAAGAAGGCGGCCCATACGATCTAGCCATCGAAGTCGGTCCTCATCCAGCACTTAAGACACCTGCCTTGGACACCATTGAAGCAATCTCAGAGGGTCGCCCACCTTATACTGGGGTCATCGCTCGCGGGAAGGACGACATACAGCAATTCTCCAATGCTCTTGGCTTCATCTGGACGCACCTAGGCCCAGGTTCGATTGCCTTTGAGAAATTTGAAAGTGTCGTCTCTGGTTCTAAGGACCGACCATCTTTCGTCCAAGACCTTCCCAACTATCCATTTGATCATGCGAAGCAGTTCATGTCCATGTCAAGAGTATCTGGCTGGTTTAATAGCATCCAAGAAACTCCCCACCCACTGCTCGGCAGACGCTGTCACGATCGCGAAACATCACACTCAGTCCAATGGCGAAATGTCTTGAGCCACAAGGAGATTCCCTGGCTCCAAGGCCATCAGCTTCAGGGACAAATCATCTTCCCAGCTACTGGATACATCTCCATGGCTGTAGAAGCGGTCAAGATACTTGCAGAACCTTCGAGCCTTGGTCTAATCACCATCGAGGACCTGAGCATTACCCGTGCTCTGGCATTCGTCGACGAAGATGCAAGTGTCGAGACCTTGTTCGAGCTCAGAATCCTTAGCCGGTCTGAAACTGAGATCCAGGCCGAGTTTTGTTGTTACTCTGGCATCCCTCATACCCATACTGCAACCATGGGTCTCAACGCAACCGCTCAAATCAAGGCTTCATTGGGAACCCCGACATCTGATCAATTATCCAACATTGCGGTAGATGAATTCGACCTTCGACCAGTGTCCGTGGAAAGATTCTATGACTTCCTTGCGCGCCTTGGGTACAACTACTCATGGCCATTCCGTGGAACTACAAGCATCCGCCGCAAAGCAAACTTTGCTACTGGAACACTTGAGGACCAATCTGGATCTAACTGGGAAGATCAACTCCTGGTACATCCTGGAATGCTGGACTCTTCGCTCCAGACAACGTTCGCTGCCTTCTGCTGCCCTGGCGATGAGAGACTGTGGGCTTTGCATCTCCCCACGAGTTTCCGATCGATTGCCATCAATCCTTACTTCACTTCGGCAGGTGTCGGAAAACAGAACAGCTTCACGTATCAGTCTGTTGCAATTGAAGAAAGGAAAACCTCCAAGGTACTGGTTGAGTTGAACTTGCTTTCTGAAGAGACAGGAGATACCTTCCTCCAGATCGAAGGCATGGAGCTTGTCCCTTTCTCTCCAGCAACACCAGCGAATGACGCTGTCCTCTTCTCCAGGTTCGACTATAGGCTAGCCGGCCCAGACGGCGAGTTGACCGCTGCCGAGTACAGCTTCAAACCAGAAGACTACAAGATGGCTCTCGACTGTGAACGGATTGCCTTTTACTACTTGCGTCGCCTGGTTGAGACTATCACACCAGAGGAAAAGGCTAATACTCTACTTCACTACCGTCACCTTGTAGACTGGGCGGCCTATGTCGTTCCCCAGGTAGCCACCGGCGGTAACCCCCATATACCTGCGAGCGCTCAGAATGATACGCATGATGACATTCAGCAACTCCTGAAGAAGCATTACGAACGTGTGGATATTCGTCTTCTTGAGTCTGTAGGCGAGAATCTCCCTCAAGTCATTCGCGACTCTGGCAACATTCTCGAGCACATGACGAAGGATGGCATGCTGCAAGATGTTTATGAGCAAGGCTTTGGTCTGAATCTCGTGAACCAGTACATTGCTCACATGACAGCCCAGATAGCCCACCGCTATCCGCGAATGAACATTCTGGAGATTGGTGAGTATTGTGACATTGATATGGAATTAGATACTAACATGATGTAGGTGCTGGAACTGGTGGATCAACACGAGAAATTCTGCCACGCCTAGGTTCAGCATTCTCAACCTATACCTACACTGATGTCTCTGGAGGTTTCTTCGACATGGCACAAGACCGGTTCAAGGATTACGCGGATCGAATGATCTTCAAGACCTTTGACATGAACATCAGTCCTGCGTCTCAAGGATTTAACGAGGGAGCATATGATCTTGTCATCGCCTCAAATGTACTTCATGCAACTCTTGAGCTTGAGGATATGATGAAGCATGTGCGAAGCTTCCTGAAGCCTGGAGGCTTCCTTATTATCCTTGAGACGGTCAACAATGACTGTCTACGAGTTGGACTACCCATGGGTAGTTTGCCTGGTTGGTGGCTTGGTGCTGAACATGGAAGACGATGGGGTCCGACTTTAACCCTGCCTCAATGGGACTCTCTGCTCTCAAAGTGTGGCTTTGGTGGAATTGATACGACGACACCACCTGTTCACAAGATCCTTCCTGGACATGTCTTCTGTGCCCAAGCCCTTGACGAACGAATTGAGATTCTGAGATCTCCCATGGAACATCTTGCGACACTTCCAGAGACCAAGTCTACCCAGCTTGCAGTTATTGGTGGACAAACACTGAAGGTCCATCGGATGTGTGATCAAATCTCTCGCCGCCTTTCTTCCAGATACACCAGTATTTCTCGCTTCAACTCGATCGAAGAGCTCAATGACACTGGTCTCCCTGAGTTCTGTACCGTTCTCTCTCTCACCGAACTCGACGAGCCATTGTTTGCCAATATGACGTCCGGAAAACTGGAGGCTCTAAAGATCCTTTGGAAGCAAGGTGGAAGTATCCTCTGGATTACCTCTGGTGCCAGAGCTGAGAATCCCCACTCTTACATGACCACAGGAGTGGGACGTTGCATGCGCTTCGAGTATCCCAACATCACACTCCAGGCTCTGGACATCAAGCAAATCTCCGATCGATGCCCAGAATTGATTGTGGATCACTTGCTGCGGCTGGAGATACTTGATAAATGGTCCAAGGAACTTCGTTCGGATGAGCTGCTCTGGTCGCTGGAACCTGAGATCTATATCGAAGAGGAAACGACTATCATTCCGAGACTGTATCCTTATGAGTCTGGAAACGCAAGATACAATGCCGAGCGCAGAAAGGTTATCAAACAGGCGGATACGACAACCGACCGGGTTGTCTTTGCGGAACTTGAAGGGAAATTGGAGATCCAGCATGCTTCGCCACTGCGTATTGCGCAGGAACTCCCCTTCTCTTCTGGTGTAAGCACCAGAACCATTCAAATTACTCACCTTTCGCCGGCGACAGTCAAAATAGCCCCTGGAGTTAGTGTCATGGCTTGTGCTGGTGTCGATAAAGCATCCAACGAACCAGTTGTTGCTGTTACACACATTGCAGAGTCACCCGTATCTATCCCAGCAGATTGGTGCATCCCTCTCGATAAGCTCGACCCAGTCAAGACTCTCGCTGGAGTTTCAGCAATCCTTATCGCCTCTAGTATTTTACAGCGTCTTGTGAAAGGCGAAACGCTTGTGGTTCACGATGCACCCCCTCACATCAGGGCTGCATTGGACAAGCTCGCCAAGCCACTATCTGTCGCTGTCTTCTACACTTCGTCTGATGAAGCTATGAGCAAGCTAGGTGCGCGATACATAGATCGCCGATCACCATTGCGTGGTATCAGGGCGTCGCTACCGAAGTTTGCGAGCAAGTTCATCAGTTTGTCACAAGATTCTGGCAAAGACGAGACTAGCAAGGTCATTTCTATGTGTCTGACTCGGGATTGCGAGACAATTGATACTGCGCATCTCTTCGGGCCACGCAATATGGCTCAGCAATCGGCGTTTGAGAAAGACGTATCAAACTCCCTCAAGAAAGCCTTCGAAGAGGTCAACTCTCAAGCAATCACAACAGCATCTACCGACTTGATCTCGTTGAAGGACACTCCAAACCCCATCGCCGATCAAGTTCGCTTTGCGATCCTGGATTGCACAGACACGCCGATCCAAGCTTCGGTTCATCCCATCGACGATGGAAGAATCTTCCGAGCTGACAAGACCTTCCTCCTAATCGGTCTGACCGGAGAACTGGGTCAATCTCTCTGCAAGTGGATGGTGAAGCAAGGTGCTAGAAGTATCGTGCTTACCAGTCGACGACCCAACGTCTCCGAACACTTCCTTGGCTCATTCGCAGAAACAGGAGCCATAGTCAAGGCTCTTCCTATGTAAGTGCAAATGTCCCGTTACCCAGTAAACCTTGCTAACAGTATTATCCAGGGATGTCACCGACCGCGCTTCAATTGAAGCATGCCTTGAGACCGTCAAGAAGACGTTACCACCTATCGCGGGTGTGGTCAATGGCGCCATGGTCCTCCGAGATGCGTTATTTGAGAACATGCCTTATGAGGACTTTATGAAGGTCCTCAACCCCAAGCTTCTCGGTTCCCAATTGCTCGACGAAATGTTTTACGACACACCATTAGACTTCTTCATCTTCTTCTCTTCCACGACCGCTGTCATGGGCAACAGTGGCCAGAGCAACTACATCGCAGGCAACATGTACATGAATGCCCTCGCAGCACAACGCAAGAAGCGTGGTGTTGCTGCTTCGTCTATCGACATTAGCTCCATCATTGGCCTTGGATATGTTGAGAGGGCTGAAGATCTCAGTGAAGACACCTTCATTAAGATGGGTTACAAACCTATGTCGGAGCAAGATCTGCAGAAACTCTTTGCTGAAGCCATCGTACTCGGTCGACCAGATTGTCATGAAGTCTGCGAGCTTGTGACAGGCGTCACACCCATCTACACAGATGCTCAAGCTAGCGATCAGTATCTTAAGGATGTCAAATTCGGGCATTTCCTCATGGAAAGGCTGGATACTCAGGCATACACTGGAAAGACATCTACTGTGCCAGTACGAGTACAACTTGCCGATGTCAAGACTAGGGCAGATGCTGTTGCCATCATCAAAGGTATATCCCAAGCACCCTATGAATGAAAACAGTTACTAACATTAACAAGAATCCTTCATCATTCGACTTCGGAGAGTCTTGGCAGTTGGTCCTGATGAGGTAATCAACGAAAAGGTCACTCTTGTTGAACAAGGCGTCGACTCCTTGATGGCGGTCGAGGTTCGTTCCTGGTTCATCAAAGAACTGGACGTTGATATTCCTGTGCTCAAGATCCTTGGCGGCATGTCGGTTCCAGACCTGGTGGATGAGTCCCTTGACCTTCTCTCTCCCTCCATTCTCGATGTGTCATCGCTTGAAGCCGGCAACGCACAGCCAGCGAAACCAACCACTGTCATACCTCAAACACCCACCGGAGTCACACCTCCAGAAAGCTCTCAAGGCACAAGCGACCAAGACAAACCATACACAGGCTCTGACTCGTCCCGCTCACCTATCGACACACCCTTGACATCTTGGGACCGACAAGACTCAAGCCCTCCTGACAAGTCAGATGATGCCCCAACAAGTACGGATAACTTTACTCCCTTGAAAACATTTCCTAACGAGCTGCCCAGCATCATGTCATACGGTCAAGCCGGCTTCTGGTTTCTCAATGACTACCTAGTCAACAAGAAAGCATTCAACATGGCTGTTATGTTGAAGCTCACGGGTCCGATCCGTACGCAACCTTTGGAGAAGGCAGTGCAGCTTGTTACGGAGCGCCATGAGATTCTGAGGACCCGATTCTTCTGGTCTGAAGATGGAGATGAGAGAACACCGATGCAAGGGATCAATCCTCCTACGATGAAGTTGACGATCAAAACAATCGCAGACGAAAAGGAAGCAGAGAAAGAATTGAAGCGTCTGCATGAAGAAGATTGGGACTTGAGTAGCGGAGAAGGAGTCAAGATCATTTTACTTCAACTTTCGGACCAGGTGCACTTTCTCCTGTCTGGTATGCATCACATCTACCTTGATGGATACAGCTTCAGTGTGTTCTTCAAGGACCTCGAGTCTGCTTACATCAACCACCGACTTCCACCCCTTCCGGTAGAGTCCCAATATCGTACTTTTGCACTCCAACAGCGAAAGATGTATGATGATGGTGACCTTCTCAAGTCCATTGAGTATTACCGTCAGAACGTTCCCAAGGAGTTTGCACCGATTAGACTTTTCCCTTTTGCAACCACAGCTTCAAGACAACTTGCCAATGAATACTCGCAGCATGAAGCCAAGCTGAGCATTCCACCTGACGTCTCAGCGAAGGTCCGACAGCTTGCCCGCGCAAATCGGTCGACTTCGTTCCATGTTTACTTGGCTGCTCTGGAGATTCTTCTATTCTCCCTGCTTCCCGATACCGAGGAGTTGTTCATCGGAATTGCTGATGCAAATCGCGGCGATAAGAAGTTCATGGGCAGTCTTGGCTTCTTCTTAAATCTTCTCCCACTTCGTTTCCAACGGGGCAAGCCGCGCTCACGAGTAAGCTCGGCCATCCAATCTGCCCGTGACAAAGCATATGGCGCGTTGCAGCATTCCCAACTTCCCTTCGACGTGCTGCTGCGAGAGTTGAATGTTCCAAGATCCGACAAGCACACTCCCATCTTCCAAGTCTTCATGGACTACAGACAAGTAGTCCAAGAAAGATCTTCTTGGGGTGGTTGTAAACTCAGTGATGAGAAGTGGTGTAATGCTGGCACTGGATATGACGTTGCCTTGGAGGTAACAGAGAATATCAACACTGACACACTTCTAAGCTTGAGGCTACAGAAGCAACTTTACTCTGAGGAGCATACCCAAGTGCTCCTTCGTTCTTACTTGAGCGTGCTTGAGTACATGATTCGGGGCAGTGACAAGGCTGTCGATGCGGCTCCTGCTTGGTCTGAGCATGATCTTCAGGTTGCGGTTGACGCTGGCAAGGGTAAGTAGTCGGGATGAAACTTGCACTACATCACAATCATCTAACCTTTATTCCCAGCACCCGAGTTTGAATCTAAATGGCAGCCAACCGTCAGTCACCAGATCGACCAAGTGATCCAGAATAACCCCGACAAGATTGCGCTGAAGGACGGCAACGGAAATGTGCTGACCTACGCACAAATGAGTAACCGTATCGATGCTATCTCCAAGGCACTGATAGACGCTGGAACAGTCCAAGGCACGGTTGTTGGTGTATTCCTGGAACCTTCTACTGACTGGATCTGCTCTCTCCTTGCAATCTTCAAAGCTGGAGCAGTCTATGTTCCTCTCGATCTCCGCAATTCCATTCCTCGCTTGGCCAGTATTGTCAAGGCGTCTCGACCTTCTGTCATTATCACGGATGGCACTACGGATGAGAAAGTCGAACTCATCGGTGCTAAGTTCGTCACCAAGTTCCAGCTCGACAGTCTCGATGAGTCGACTCGTCAAGACTCTACTGAGACCAATTATGCCAAAGTTGGATCTCTCGCTGTCATCCTATTTACCAGTGGATCTACCGGCGAGCCAAAAGGTCTTATGATGACGCACAAAAATCTCCTGTCTTACACCGAAGTGTCAAGCAAGACCTTTACGAGGGCTGATGAAGATCTTGTGGTGCTGCAGCAAAGTCCATTCAGTTTCGACTTTTCACTCGATCAAACCATGGCCGCTCTGACTAATGGTGGATCTCTCTACGTTGTGCCTGCCAGCAAGAGAGGGGACCCCGACGAGATCAGTAAAATCATGGTAGAGGAGTCTGTGACCTATACAACTGCCACTCCGTCGGAATACGATCTCTGGCTTCGATATAGTACTGAAACTCTACGACAATGCACCTCATGGAAATACGCACTCTCTGGCGGCGAGCCGATGAGCTACAAACTCGCCCGTGAGTTTGGTACTCTGAAGTTGACAAATCTCCACGTTTTCAATGGATACGGACCAGCCGAGACTACGATTCTATCGCACAGAATTGACCTCAAGTATGCTGATCCTGATCTTCCGGACCCTTTAGCTGCAGGATATCCACTACCCGGCTTTTCGGTCTGCATCGTTGACGACAAGATGCGGCCAGTACCTCTTGGTGTCCAGGGCGAGATTGTTCTCGGTGGCCCGTGTATTGTGTCTGGATACCTCAATATGCCTGAGTCTACCCGAGATAAATTTCTACCTGACACCTTCTTTGGTACCTCAGGAACCGTGTACCGCAGTGGCGATCGGGGCCGGCTATGCCATGACGGACTGTTATTCTGCGACGGTCGTCTGGAAGGAAACACGATGATCAAACTGCGTGGATTCCGTGTCGAGCTGGATGAGGTTGAGAAGACTATTGTTAGCCACTCTGCCGGCGCTCTCTCCCATGCCGTCGTTACCGTAAGAGGCGACGAGGAAGGCCGTTATCTGGCAGCCCATGTTGTCTTTGCCCCCGAAGTCCCTGAACAGGATCGAGAAGGCATCATGAGATCGCTTAGACAAACGCTCCCACTTCCGCCTTATATGCGTCCATCAGTATTCCAGGTACTGACAGACATACCAAGAACCGCCCATCTTAAAATCGACAGAAAGGCAATTCAGGATATACCCGTGCAGATCACCCAGTCGGAAATCTCCAAGAGTCTGACAGCCTCTGAGCAGAGGCTGAGCGAGCTCTGGCGCCGCGTTCTGCCCCTGGACCCTGGTACTCTCACCCACGAGTCGGACTTTTTCCTCATCGGAGGCAACTCGATTCTTCTAGTGAAGCTCCAAGCCTTGCTAAGACAAGTCTTGTGGACGGCGCCCAAGCTTGTGACACTTATGGGATCAAGCACTCTTGGTGCCATGGCAAGTATTCTTGAGGACTGCGGCCCTGTCAATGCCATTCACTGGGATGAAGAGATCAAGTTCCCCACTGATCTTCAGCTCGAAACACCACTCCGTGCCGGTGGCAAAAGCACTGATATTAATGTTCTGCTGACTGGGTCCTCGGGCTATCTTGGACGCCACCTCCTCTTGAGCTTACTCAAGGATCATCGCGTGGCGCGAGTTCATTGTCTGTGCCGCAATTTGAACGATCGCCAGGTGGTGAATGATCCCGGTAGCAAAGCCAACATCATCCAAAGTGATCTTGCGCAGCACAACTTGGGTATACCAAAGTCCACATACTGTCATCTTGCGGCTGAAGTAGACGTTATAATTCACTGTGCTGCCAACCGATCCTTCTGGGACAGATACGAAGCTCTGAAGGCCGACAACCTGGACTCAACAAAGGAGCTCGTCAAATTCGTCGTTTCTTCGGGCCGAGCCATTCCTTTGCACTTCCTGTCATCCGGCGCTGTTGCCAAGTACGATAGCGGACTAACGCCCCCGGCAGACGGCGGTAACGGTTATGTGGCTACTAAATGGGCGTCAGAGGCTTTCATGAAACAAGCTGCTGACTCAACCAACCTTCCCGTTTTCAGCCACCGTCCTGTCGCCTGCGAATCAGTGCATCAATCAGAGGAGGAAAGCATTCCCATTGTTAACGAGCTTATGCAAATTGTCAAATTGCTCGGATGTCGACCGTCTTTTGATGGAGTGGGCGGTTTTGTGGATGTCGTGCCCGTCAATGAGGTCGTAGAAGCTATTCACGAGACTGCTCTTAATTCTCAGACTGGAGAAGGACTTTGTATCTTGGAACACAAAGCACATCAGCGAGCTTATGTCAAATCCTTCGCTGTAGTGGTGGAGTCGGAGGATGGCTTGAGCAAACTTCCCTGTATCCCCATCTTAGAATGGTTTGGAAGGGCGAAGAAGGCAGGCTTTTCTTATTTCTTGGCATCACAGGATCTCATTCTGGGATCACAGCTATTTTCAAGGCGTTAACAATTTAAGGTTGGTACAAAATGTGGTTTAGTAGATTGGTAATAGAAGAAGAGAAACTGGAGAGGTGGAGCTTTAGAAAGTGTTCAGCCACAATGTACGCAATTGCAACAATTTGATCACTTCCAAACTCAATTGCCTGTGGCAGCAAACATTGGGCCCAGCCACGGTCTGTTGACATTGCCAAGCCTGCCTTCACAATACAGTGAATAATAGTCGGTGATAAGCAGCGTCTTCTATGCAAGAACGTTTTACTTGCATTTCAATTAACGCACGATTGCAACAAGACATACATTCTTTCTAGAAGTCCGAGCCAGAGCCATAGATAAACTCCCGGGGAATTTACAAACCCTTCTTCCTTCTTAAGCTTAAAATTGGGAACAGCTTGCCATAGGGCGAAGCGGTTACTTGTTCATGGATGGATGAATACCAGGATGTTGATGCTTGATAGCCGATCTCGCAAGCTCGGGGATAATCTGGAAGGGTACCGACCGATGTATCGGCAAACCGGAGTTTAGCAGTCTCTCGGTCTTATTTGATGGTGACCATCTTGCTCAGACCTTTGTCTGGTGATTTGATTGCTCGGCATCTTCCAACGCCGATGGGGAGTGATCGTGATCACTGATTTAGACATGTTCGTGATAAATCTTTATCGCAGGTCGTGGGAGAATTGAGGGGCTCATGAAGGCGTCAGCAATTCAGATCTACACTAATGCAGATAAAGTTAGTGTGAGCATGCTCGCTTGCTTACAGTTGACCCTCCTCACAGAATAGGTTAGGTAGTGACATCACTGAGGTATTACCATTAGTAGTTTTAGTTAGCTCCGATCTCTTTGGGATCCGCTATGGCCCAATACAGCAAGTGTTATAATCAGAAGTTACCCGAGGGTAAACGTGATCTTCATTCTTAACTCAATTGTCCATTGTGATCAAGCTCTGAATACGAAACAATAGACCAAGCCTTGGGGCCGTGTACCGGGCTCTTGGGACTGGCACACTCGGTTTCAAAATGCCGATCTAGAAAATTACTTTGGAGGCGGAAAACAGGGCAGTTATCTCGTTGGTTGTGAGCGAGCGGCAAACCCGGCAACAAACGCAAAGTAAAACACCACAAGACCCCGGTGTCATCCTGTTTGGACCTCGTATATCACTACTCTGGAGAGCTAATGCAGGGAATCAGCAGAATTTGCCACTTTCCGTTAACTCAATCCCGGGGATGTTTGTCGGTAAAGCTGCATGGGATTGAAAGTTTGACATGATTACTGATCTGAACCAGAATGGCGGAACTGGATGTTGTCTTATAACGAGTAAACACTTTTGCACGCCAATTGAGTGCAGAGCCTCGTTAGTGAAGAAGCCGTTGGGGTTGGCGATCCGCAGATACCACCCGTCTACCACCATGTGCTTAATGCCGCCCAGTGGTTAGTCCAAGATTGTGCCATGCTCATTCAGACGCTATCGCCACACAACCCCATCCTGAACACGAAGGCTATGTCCACCTTTTGTTTGCTTGCTAATTCCAAGACATGGTCTTATGTTTGGAACCTCCAATGCAGAACTAACAAGCCGCTTCATCACCAAACACGTCTCTCCTGCATCTCGTATGTGACCGTTTGTTGGCTAAAGCAGGACTAACAGTCTAGATTGCCGACCAACCGACCACACGAGACCACCTTCCTCTTCCTTTCTCGTTCCTGTGATCGATCCGGTAGTGTACTTGTAACGCTCAAGCCGTTGGAAATATCCGTTACCGGCACCGAGAAACAGGTACGTAGCATCTAGATCTGCCATACAAGTCTGTGCACGCTGTCAAGACTGTCCAACTGGCTGACACTCTCGGTCCGCCCTATCAGTCCAGTCTAGATATGTCTAGATGACCTCATGATACTGTATTACATGCATGCTGCCTGTATTCAATAGCTTCTTTCCGGTCTTAGCCAACCAATCGATCATTTGGACATGCATGTGTGTCTTCGTGTACATAAAAGTGTGTGTGTAGCTGTGTGGGAGGGGTAGTGGATACGCTGAAGAAGTGTAATAATGGATGAATCGATATTGTAAGTCCTGGTATAAAGAATGCCCGCATCTCAATGCATGTAGACACTTGTCCTTTCACCCCATAGTCCTTCGCTAGTATTTTTTGAATACCTGAAACATGAGAGGCTTCTTCTTCCTCACTGTCGCTGCCTTTGGCGTGGCTAACGCCAGCGTCTTAGACTTTAGTCGACTCGAACCTCGAGATAATCGTAACTTACCTCGGGTTCACTCAGGGCCATCCTTTCAAGAAGCCCATGCCTTCGTTAATAGGGCTGCGGAACCAGTCATGAAACGTGGAAAGGGTGGCCAGAGCCAGCAAGATAACGCCCAGGATACCTCGTCTCAGCCCACCTCGGACACTTCTACTTCTGACGATGATGACTCAAGCAAGAACAACGGACAGAGTGGTGGCGCTTCTCAGCCCCAGTCTGGTGGTTCTAGATCACAGAGCGGCGGTTCAGGCAACGGCAACCAGAAAAACGCCCAGTCCCAGTCCCAGTCTCAGTCTCAGTCTCAATCTCAGTCTCAATCTGATGATTCTGACTCGAAGGATGATACCTCAGACAACAGCAACAATAACAATACCCAGGGTGGTCAGTCTCAGTCAGATGATTCCGCTACGCAAGGCAATAATTCGGGCAACTCCAACAAGAACAATGGCCAGAGTCCTGCTGCTGCTCAGCGACAGTCCGGTTCCTCCAACTCAGGAGACGATACCTCTAGCAATGATGACAGCGATAATACTCAGGGTACTTCTGCCCAATCCCAGTCAGACGATTCCAACGCAGGTGATGATACTTCCAACAACAACAACAGTAATGCTGCTCAGAGTGCTGCTGCTCAGTCAAACTCTGATACTACCGAGCCTGAGAACAATGGCTCTGGTAATAGTAGGCAAGAGAAGCAAAAGCAAGCTCAGAATGGCGCCGCTGCCGCCCAGGCGACCTCGGAATCCTCGCAATCACAAGATGATACATCGGGAAACTCGAACCAAGATGATGCCGCTTCCTCTGTCCCTCAGGCTCCTGCCACTAGAGCTGCTAAGAATGCTGTCAATCAAAACACCGTTCAGGCTGCTGCTTCTACTCAAGACTCTGAGCCTGACCAACAGTCAGATGTTGCCCAGAGTACTTCTACAGCTCGCTTCCAGGCTCCGAAGCAGCTCTGGAAACAAACCACGACTACAACGGGGCCTGTGATCCCTCCACCAAAGACTACTTGGACTACAAGTACGACCGGCCCTGTTCGTCCTCCTACTACCTGGACTACGAAGACCACAACAACTGGTCCTATCCGTCCTCCTACTACCTGGACTACGAAGACCACAACAACTGGTCCTGTCCGTCCTCCTACTACCTGGACTACGAAGACCACAACAACTGGTCCTGTCCGTCCTCCCACAACCTGGACTACGACGACCTCAACCACTTGTTCTTCTGTGCCCCCAACGACCACAAAGACCACCACTAAAACTACAAGGCCTTCTGTTCCTCTAACTACCACTACTCAGACTACAACTGTTACGCATCCTACAACCACACACCCTACCACTTCCGAGACTACCACAACAACAAGGCCAACTACAACTGGGACCACAACTGTAACAAAGCCTGCAACTACCAGACCTACAACGACAACAAGGCTAACTACCACAAAGCTAACTACGACTGAGACTACAACTACCAAGCCTACTACTACCACCGAGACAACTACTGTGACGCAGCCATCGACAACCAAGCCTACTACCACTAAGACTACAACTGTAACACAGCCCTCAACCACTAAGCCTACTACCACTAGGTCTACTACTAAGACTACCACTGAGACTACAACTGTAACACAGCCCTCAACCACTAAGCCTACTACCACTAGGTCTACTACTGAGACTACTACCAAGGCTACCACTGAGACTACTACCAAGGCTACCACTGAGACTACTACAACAACAAAGCCTACAACAACTAGGTCTACTACTAAGGCTACCACTGAGACTACTACAACAACAAAGCCTACAACAACTCAATCTACTACTAAGGCTACCACTG